>JAKJXN010000111.1:0-31099 GCA_022225945.1 Didymella pomorum | reverse complement strand
CTTCCTTCTTTTTCTCTTTCTCCCTTTCTTCTCTCCTCTTTCCTATCTCCTACATACAACACGCTCCTTAATAAGCATTAGCTATAACAATCACAGGCGGATACGCGCCTCTTGCACAACTATTGTATTGGCGATCAACAGGCGGAGCGACCACTACTAGACCACCACAATCATGTACACAGGAATAGGCATCCTAGGCAGAGCCCGTCTACATGCCCCAAGGGAGGCTTTTTGTAAGCAAGGTGTGGTCGTAGTATGTATGGTCTCATGTATGAGTGTATTGTTTTGTGTATGTACAAGTGTGATCTGAGCTCGAAAGTAGTCGGACGCATTAGTCATGCCTGCAGAGCAGTCATGTGATGTGGTCCTAGCCTTACATCCGGCCTGGCTTTTTTCTCTCATGGCCACTTGTTCTGTGGGCAGGAGTATGTAGGTCGAACTCAACAGTCAAGTTGCTCATCAGGAGAGCCACATCTAGGCTATTTACTGCACAAAGCCTGCAAACAACCTCTTCATATGAGTACAACCATCTTGTTGCTTGTTTTCTGACCAAGACCCAGCCGTCGCTCGTGTGTAGCAAGCAGGTCGTTGTCTGTCTCCAGCGCCCAATGAACGTTCCACGCCCGTGCCTCGTCACAAAGCCCGGTCCAAGCGAAGTGCTTATCGAACGGCACAAACATCCTTCGTCGAAGCCGTATCACAGAAATGATGACACGCATTACGAAATCTACCTCATGTGTTGCAAGCATTGGAACATATACTTGCAAGGTCTGACAAGTCAGTACAGCCTTCCTGCCCAATTGTTCGGTGACGCGGTTTTCTTGTGGAAGGCCTCACAGCGTTGTCATGGCTCTATACATCGTGTACATCGAGCGTTTGTACACCGCCATAAGCTGATATGTGCCTATGTTTCCATTGTGTTCGGGCTCTGGCAGTCCTCCATACACTGATGAGCAGTCCTATATCTGAACAGCTAGGGCCACATTTCCAACGTACTTGTTGCCTCCATAGTGTTGAAAGGCTACGAGCGTCCCTTCTTAGGCTGGGGAGCGGTGCGTGATGAGCAGACGGCGTTCTTGTTGGCAGCGAGGGCTCTCCACTGCGGCGTACAATGGAAAACGCTCAGGGGTCAGTGAGTGCCGAGGCCTGCGGGATCTACATCCTGTTAGCGGGGGATATAGTCGATGGGTGCTGTTGCGATGCCTGGCTGGAGTCGATACTGATGCTGGAGCTGAGCTTCAGCTAGGCTGTGTATTAGACAGATCTCTCAAGGCTTTCCTCTTCGACCAAAGGCCTTGATGGTCTGTGACCAGACCGCTGCTTCACCTGCGACGGCTGACAACGGAGGCGCTGTTACTGCTCAACACTACCGTACCCGTGTAGAGCTGGAAAGTGTCCTGTTCTTCTGCTTTTGTCAATCCTCTCCGTCAAGTATGCGTGCGCTGTTCTTGTGCAGACCACTGGTCTTTGTGTGGCTCTGTGATCACAGCAGCGCCGAGCCGATACAAGAACCTCGTGTTGAAGCACTCGACTGGCTGAGCAGCTAGAGGACGGTACCGTTTTGTGAATGGGGCGCTGCGTTCGGGACCGCCTAGATCGTTGTGATGGTGCTTTGGATGGCTTGGAAGACGTCGCAGCTAGGAATCGATAGATCGCAATGCAGGCGGAGACAAGCAAGTGGGGTGGTGAGCTGTAGAGATAGAGTGCAGAATACGGCACGGATGTCGTACGGCAAGGATGAAGCGACGTTCAACGGTTGGACAGTCGGTTGCACTGCCCTTGGAGCGCGCTAGAACCTACAGCTTCTGGCAAGTCACGGGACAAGGCGCAAGGATGACATGCAGCGGCAGCTCCGGTGCCATGTCTTCCCAGCACTTGCTTTAGACGGCAGCGGTGGTGTCAGCATCACCCACGTCGCAGCTACCCACGATGATCCCACAACACATAGCTTGTGGCCTTGCTGCGTTAAGCCGTCAGTTCTCGATAATGCGATTGATAGCGACTTTGCTGCAACCTTGCTCCTGGTGACGCAGAACAATGGCCGGGGTCAGCGGTTCATGACAAATAAAATTGTTGTAGTGGGGTTAGAGCTAATCCACCACCTGTAACTCGATGTTGGTCATGGTGATGATATTGGTCTTGATCTGGGTAGTCTCTGGATGGCAGATCTGGGCTCGAAAGTCGGATTGATGCTGTTGATGACGTTACCAGCTAGCTTGCGTCTCAAGACCCTCGGGCGTCTATTCTTACGACTGATGTGCTGCCCCAACGACACCTGTGGATTATAGCTGCTCAGATCCCGGGTGTCACTACAGAGCACATTGACGAGCGGCGCCTCATGCTGAGAAGTGTCTGCACTGCAACGGAAATGACATGCTGCCACGTCGTGTTGCTTGCTTCTCCACACTCGCAGCGTCACAAGTTTCGTTCTCATCAATACGGAGTAAAGACGAGAGTCAGGAACTGCAGGAAGTGTGACATACGCATCAAAGTACTTGACCAGAAAGAGATCCGTGCAAGTCTCTTGCAACCGGATCTTGAGAACTAACTGTATCTCGAGAGATGCACCTTGAGGACTGCAGCTTGGCACTGGCTCCGAATCTGCCAACACGTATGTACACGCAGCAATTGTCTCTGGCCGGAGTGCTCCGTCGGCTCACTTCCGCCACTCCTTCCCTGAGCGTGTCTTCGAAGGTCCGAACACGCGGACAGGCCTCCATGTCTTTCGAGCGAGAGAGCATTGTGCGTGCTTGCCCAGTCTCCAGCAGTTCAGGCAAGCGCCCCGACGCAGCCACGCCTCTTCTCTGACCTTCAGCTGCCGACACTCAGTAAACCTGCCTCTGCCACCAAGATTCCGGACGCAGCGCGTGCATGCGCGCTCCGGCTGACGCGTTGCAGGCGCGCACTGTAGGATGAGCGCGGGCGCTTGAGCCGAGGCCATACTCTCCTTGCCGGGCTTGAGGTGGAAGTAGTCTCGGAATGTCGTGCCTGGGACGACGGCAGGATCTTTGCTGGGCTTGAACCGATGCAGCTCGTCTGCGTATCGGACGGCGACGCGCAGCCAGCGTTTCGGGGTCAGGATCTCGCGATCGACGAGCGAAGAGAGGTAGTCCGTAAAGTAGCGAACGCTCTTCAGTGTGATCCTGCGATCAGCATTCTTCGTCACTGCAGCACAAAGTCAGACTTCAGTTGCTCGGTTGCATGCGAGGCAAGACACAGGAGAGCACTCACACCACGCCACGATCTTGCGCGCCCATCTGCTCGCAGGTCTGCGATTGAGTCGATTCCGTCTGTCTCTGGCTGCCGGGGTCGGCGAAAGGGACATTGCAACGGGTGTCGCCGAGTCCTGACTCCAATGCGAAGAACTAGGTGTGGCTTTCGGGCGCTGGGTACTTTCTACGCTCGCCAGCGGCTGGTCTGGCGATGGCGTCGAAGCGGCCGAGAAGAAGCTGAGCGCGATCGAAGACGCTGACCGCGACGACATGAAGCGTGCGAGGCTGGAGAACCTCACCGGTGTCCGAGAGCGTGAGCGACTGGCTGCGCGGCGCAACGCCCGCATGACGGGCGGCGTCGTCTTCTGCAAGGGCCTGTGCGGCTTTCGCATCGTTGCTGATGCTGACATGGTGGAGTCGGGATTGTGATGCAGTGCTCCAAGCTCTGTGTTTGAGTGCGATGGAGTGAGCGTGTAGACAAGGGGAACACGCTAGAGCGAGTGTCTGGCAAGAAAAGCTGGTCGACTAGTTCAGGGGCGGGGTGCAACGAACGGACACGACGAGCTTAGTTGGGGCTGCGCTCCGAATAATGATTTGAGGCTACATGCCAGGAGCAGTGGATCCGGTAGCGATGGCAGATGCACTCGCCATTGTGATCAGCAACAAAAAAGCGGCGCTGACGATGTCTGCTCAACCAACAATCAAGCTGCACTGGTCGAGCAATACAACGTGTAACCCAGCTGGGACGACTCAGGCTGGCGGCCACTCAACACCGTTTACAGAGAAGTGCTAGTTGCGATAGATTGCCAGAGTCAGGACAACAGCGGAACAGGGCAGGAGATGCCTCCCAAAGAATATCGTCTTTTGCACTCTCATCTGGTAAGGCTCGATATGGTGCACACTCGAGCACTCAGGCAATCACTTCGATGCTGGTCGGAGATGGCACTAAAGGTTGATCGATCTGCTGAAACATATCGGCCGTAGAAGCAATGTCTGTCTTGTAAGCAGGTCGCTTTTTACCGAGACTCAAAATTGTACGTGAAAGATCCGCCAGGTTTTTTCATCACCATATCCGCCTTTCAGGTGCAGTCCTTACACATAATCCAGAGCCGAGACATTGGCTTCTTAGCTCATCCATCCGCCATCCACTTTCGTTTTCAGCAAGCTACAAAGATCCAGAACAGGCGTGTCTAGTGCACCCTGCGCAGTGCAAAAGTGACTCATCACGTAAGGCCAGTTGATTGTGTGTATTTATGTAAGGCTCCTGTCTTTTGTATCAGAGAAGCAATTGGAAGCGCATCCGACCAAGCAGTCAGGAGCTTCACTGGAGACCGCCGAGCCTGCGACAGTGGACCACACGGATGGATGATCAATGTGCATCCCAAGGCCATAGTACGTGCGTGATTCTCCACAGCACTTCTGTCAGAAGCGCACATCTCCATCCTCTAGGTCATGTCGGACGTCACGTCAGCGCTTCACGACCTTTGTGGTTTGCACACCTAACGATGGGCTATCGATATGCTTGACTGATGCACCGAGTCCCCACGCCTAGTCAACTGGCCATTCGACCAGCGACTTGAGTGCTCGCTCAAGTGTTAGGTCTGTGGCCACATGCGAACTTTTCATCCGCTAGACGATAAATGTCCTGGGCTGCCTGATACCAATCCTACTTTTGCCCTGCGCACTACTCGTCACCAATCCACCTGCGCGCCACCATCTTTTGGCAACGCTTGTGCTTGTTGTGACAGCGCTGCGCGCCCAGAACTTTGTCGATGAGCTGAGTGTATGCCACCCTCCTCACGACTCCGTCTTCGCTTTGAGTATAGCCTCTGGAGCCAGGCCCCAGGGTTTTGAAACCATCACCGCCATCTAGACGCAGCCGCCGGCCGACCACAGTCCTACCTCGACAGCGTTCCGCACCCTACAGACATCGCCATATGCCACACATTGTGTACGTACGCGACTTGAAATTTGGTCGAACGCATCTAATCGCCAACAGAATGTACTTCGATTACACACGACAGTGGCCCTGTGCAGACGACTATATGAGCTGTCTGAACCTCAAGCTTTAACGCCTATAGAGTCGCCCAGCAAGCCGCTAGTCAGGCCACGAACAGAGCACCTCCCAAGGCTGTCGACCGTTCGAAGCACCGGACCAGTAGAAAAAGCTGTCTGCGCGCACACATCGCCGGTTGCCATATCGTCCGAGATCGTTGAGATCGTCGGAATCGTCGGTCTGAGTCGCAAGCGAGCGACTGTGCACTGGATACAGCAGACAGACCACCACTCCGGGCCGGGTCGAGTAAACACCGGGGTGAAGGCGCTCGATGAGGCGGGCAGCAACGGGAAGTCTCTCTGTGGGCTACCAGGAAGCTTCCGACAGCATGGATTGAGCGCGCTCGCCGTGGTATCGTAAGCCTGTCCATACGCTCGAGCACATGCAAGACACAATATCTCGGTAGCACTGCTGTACACGCTGCTCAGTGGCCTGTACTAGATCTGCTGGGTCTTAGGTGCTGCCGTCAGCGCATGAAGCCCACTTCTCAGTCTTGCGCCCATGCTCAGTCGTCCCTGTCAACTCGTTTCTTCAGCAAGATGACCAATCCTTTGCTTACTTACGGGACTAGCAAGGCGAGTGCAGAAGGGAAAAGCAGCAGCTGGTACGTCGGTACAGCTCGATATACGGGCAACAATAGACTTATTGCAGTTATGTTGCACTGGGAGGTGTGTGTATGGTTGGATGCGACCTTGCGACAGAAAGCTGAGTATATGCTTTGTATTGAATGTGTGCTTATCGGGCCCATCGCTTGCACCTAGCTGATCTGCATGACCAGAAAGCTTGAATGCTCATTTCAATCACGCTCAATGTTCCCAGATCTACAGCATTGCGCTGGACGGTCGACTCCTACAGGAAAGACATATCTGTTTCCGGTGGCGTGTATGTCAAGCATACGGTAACAAAGAAGCTTGTTTCCTACTGCTACTACTAAACTCTTTTGCTTCTCTTACAAGCCAGACTAGCCATTAGCAGGCTGATTTTGATGATACAGACAGCAACGCTCCGACTCGCACAGATAAAGTGCATTGAATGCAAAGCCGGCAGTATAGTAGAGGACTCCAGTCATGCTTCTCAGCACAATATCAACGATGCTATCGTCAGCGTACTCTCGACACGAATCGATCCCACACTCTTTGCTGCCTTCCCTAGGTAGGACCAAGTATAGGGCTGACTAACCTGTCGATGAGGCGTACGTCGCGTCAGCTCCAGATCACTGTATATGCGCACGACGCCGTGCTATTCCACTCATAATCGTTCATGTAACTAGTCACAGAGAGAGCACTTTCGAATGCGGTAGGCTGCAGCATGGGATTGGCATGCAGTCACACTAAGACCATTGGATAAGTGCTTGCTACACATCCGGCCGACGGCCGCTGGGACAGGCAGAATTCTAAATCTCCTACCGACAACAAACAGCTTGTCGTGGCTTTGAACGTCCCCGCAAGACTACTATAGTCGTCAGTGCATTGCCACGACGCAAACACAGCGCCGCGTCGCGACGGCATGCGCTGCAGTCACAGCAAAAAAGTCCCACCTAGATTGTAATAAACTGTTTCGTCATCCCTTGAGATGGCTTACCAGGGACCACGACAATAACGCATGACAGGACGCACAGCATTGGCTGTTGATCGCATGAAGTGCCCGCCTGAATGCTAGTTTTGCCCGAGCTCAGGCCTATATATCTGTCGTATAATGACATTGCCATGTAATCACATAGTTACATAGTCACATGGTCACATAATCGCGTAATCGCGTAATCGCATAATCGCATAATCGCATAATCGCATGATCGCGTAATCACGCAATCGCGCAACTGGGTGATCCGCTGAGCGAACGGCCCGCCGTTGCATGTGTCTAAGCTTTAGTCTCGATCATTATTGCAAGAATTGCATCTACGATAGACTAACCGCCGCACTTTGCAAAACCAGTGCCCGCACGCCTCGCATTAGAGTTGCTTTCAAGCCGGCGATAACAGCTACTTTAGGTGCAAGCCAGCAGGCGCACACAACAGATGATTTGCACTTTCTAAGACAGCAAATCGTTCGTTATAACTTCAAGCTATAGCTTCACCTAGTCTCTAACTGGAGGCGCGATGCTGCTGTAAGCTTTGGCTCGTAGGACGACTAGTTGCTGCTGTGCGACTTGCTCTGCACGAACGCCCCATTCCTACTGACGGCGAACCCAGGATCTTGTTACAGGAGATACTCTGCAGTCCGCAGACGTCGCGACCACGGCGGATGGGCCATAGCTGTCGCACAAAGTATCGCCCAGCGCGGTCTACCGTCCCACTACGCCCCCAAGGAAGGCCTTAGACCGCTGCAGCATCCGATTGGTCCCAAACAGCTCCCTGCTCTTAAAGCTCAGCTGAGAGGATCGAGCGAGGATCCGGTGGGTGTGGATAGATAGATATATTACAGGCGTAGGTCTGCGCTAACGAGGCTTTTAATATGCAAACTGAGGAAGGCCACGCGACAGAGTACAAATTTGGAAGTTAGCATCTAGACAAGCGCACAAGTGAGCATCAGACATGACATGTATTGAGAGCGGATGCGGGGATCTTTTTTGGGCAGCCTGAGCACAGGAAGTAGCGTAAGTCGGTTAGAAAGTCTAAAGATAGCCTGTGTTAGTATTGATCGCAAGAGCTAAGAGCTAAGAGCTAAGAGCTAAGAGCTAAGAGCTAAGAGCTAAGAGCTAAGAGCTAAGAGCTAAGAGCTAAGAGCTAAGAGCTAAGAGCTGAGGCAAGTGAGAGGTAACGTCAGAGAGGCTACAGACGCTGCAGCTGATGCTCGTCTGCGTGGAATGGCATGGCACGGCGTTTGCGTAGAAACCACGCCAGGATCAAGTGTTCTAAATTTATAACGCTTCTCCTCAGACAGTCTGGGCATGGGTTCGTAGTTAACACTGTGTACGTGGTCCTTTCGCTCGACTCGTAACGTCTGAATCTGTGCGTCAACTGGCCAACTGTCTGCTCCTAGCCAAGAAGCCGGCTCGTGTGCGGTGGTAGGTGTAGATGACACACGAAGGGGGCCAGGCTCGGACAGACTAGGCTCAGACAGACCAGGCTCCTAGTCTCCTTGTTGCCGAAAAACAGAAACCTACAGTTGCATACAGATTAGGGTGCGCTATCTGGTAATACTTTCTTAGCGTTCTGTGTCTGCATGTACGGGTGGGTATACTCGGATCGACGCCGCGGTTAAGGCTAGTTCACTTCTAGCGTCCGTGCCCGCTGGTACGCAAGGGGGTCCCGCCAGCTGTGTTTTCGTCTGCAGAGCTTTCTGGGATCATCAGGAATAGCAGGTCCATCAGACGGCGACGACGACGACGACAACGACGCGTGATGCCAAGTGCGACCCAAAGAGCGATCTAGAGAGGGAAAGATTTGAAAAATGTAACGTAGGGTATACATTCGGCGCCACGCCAATCTTGCTAATTCTGCATTCAACTGTGTCTGAGCCTGCACTACTCTGCGATACTACGGCGTAATATGGCATCTAATTACAGGTGTCGGTTTGCATCCTCAGAATCAATGCACTGTTCAAGGGCGATGACGAGCAAACTCCATGCTGTCAGTTCCTGTGCTCAAGGCTGCCCATTACTTGACTAATAAGTCACCCTTGTAGTAGAGTCCCTTCCTTCCCTGTTGACGAAGCCTGGCATCTGATCATCGTCTCTGGCGACTCTGTGCTTTCTACTGGCTGACACATCTTCAAACGGGGCATTGCCTACGGAAAGCTTGTGTACTAACACGCTTAGACACTAATCGTCCGTCTTCTCGTTGCAGAGGAGGTCTCCAGCGCTGCTTGCCAGCACTTCTGGGACGAGTAGTGTGGAGCGCTCCACGTTGTCGTGCGATGATGATTCGGTGCGTGAACCGAGCACGTATGGCCTGAAACCTCAGCTTCGCCGTGCACACCAGGGAGAGCATTCTCTGATACGATGCGGCCGTACGTGACACGCTCCATGTAGACGTGGTTCGGCCCCGAAGCTGCAGTCGCCCAGGCCAGATACTGGGCGACTCTCTGTTCATGAAGTCGTTGCATCATCCTTAGGTACTCGTACGTCTCTCTCCCACCAGCGCATCCTAGAATCGCGGAACTACAGCACTCATCGCCAAACCACCCGGACAGCGGTAGTGCACTTGGATGAGAGACCCGAGACTGGATCTCCGCCTCATGTCTGGCTTGCTCGTGGATCTGGTTGTTCGTTAGCTGCGTCTTTGCGTCCATCAGTTTGAATCTGTAGCGAACCTTCAGCATGCGGACGAAGCCCGAAGAGCGCTTTTTTGCAAGACAGACGAGGCCAAGCCTTGCTCTGCCTAAAGACTTGCTGATCTTCGAGACACCCAGCTCCCGCCGCATCGATACAGAGAGACCTGCAGAGGGCTGGGGCGTAGCGGGAGAACTGGAGGCTTTGCGACCACGTGAGGAGCCTTCCACGGGCGCAGCTGTTGAGCGCTTGAAGAGTCACCACCCGCATCATCGTGCTTGCTGTCAAGGGCGAGCCCACAAGCAGTAAGGTCGCACTCGGCCATTGTGCATGTGCCGCGAAGGATCGAGGCTTGGGTTCATCTGGGCGGACGGAATCTATTTAGCAGCAAACCGTAACGACGACAGCAGATGCACAGCTCCCTTGCTCTTGGCAGATATGTTGCTATTTCTGGGCTGTGTTGGGTCTTATTGTAAAATATGTGTTAGCAGACTTGTGACCGTGTTTCCTGGGAGTACGGGAATTAACTTGGCAGTACTTGTTGTGCTTAACTCTTCTAATGCCTGACTCTTGTTATGCTTAACTCCTGTCATGCTTCTCTTCTGTTGCGTATGACACAATGCAGACCTTACAGATCTCCCTACACTTATGTTAATGCTGTGTTGCAGTCTTTACGCGAGCGCAGCCTCCCTAGTTGTCTTTAACAGCAGCAAAGAAGCGTTCCCTGTCACTTCGCAGCCACAGCGCGAGCGCGCGACAGGTCTCCGCAAGTATACTTGACGACCTTATCTACTTGTTCACTGTCTTTCATCAACGTGATCGAACAGCAAGAGAAGATGTCTATCGCAGGGATGAGGTCGAAGGTGGAAGACCCAAGCAAAACGCTTCAGTGACACGCCGTGCAGCTGTTTAGCCGCTAGCTAATCCAGCTGCTGGCCCCATCTGCGCATTCGCTCAGCCGTCAACTTGTCTGTAATATCTGTAGCGTCTGGTCAGAGCAAGACGGTCTAGGTGAGGGCTGCAGGCTGCGGACCGCGGGCTGCGCAAGAGCTTCCGGGAGTAACGCGCGCGAGCTGTGTGGCGCGACAGGAACGACGGCGAAGCTAGGTGTTGCACTCAACTCACTTCTGCTATTATTCTAGAAGCTACTGATGGCATCTGCTGCGAGTAGGTTGCTACAATAGCAGGCGTAGCGCGCGATGTCGCATCATTTGCAGTGCACATTGTGTAGCACCACCCTTACGATAAAGAATCCGTACTGCTATACATAATGTCTTCTTGCGAAGTGAGACAACACACACAGCCCGCGCTGGATCAAGCTAACGTATCGACATATCTTTGCCCAGCACTGGCAACTATTGATACGGACATCATCGTCGATCGATCGACTACGGGCTTTCTGGGCATGCCACACAGGCCACGCCAGGACCCTGGTAGTAAGTATCAGTAGTAGTAGTGAGTATCAATAGAAGCTCGCTTAGCACTCCTAGTATTTTTTGGTAATATTGTACGCACATCACCAAGGGCTGAGCCTTTGAATGACTAAATGACAGAGACGCTCGGACTCGCACCAGGCCATGCCTGGCGAGCGATCAGGAGCCTGGAACACACACCCTGTTGCATCCTCTTACCTGCACCACGTAATCCGCTTCCTAGCCTTAGTGCTCTGTTACTTACGCAACTCTACTCTGCGATTTTACTCTAGCTTCTGTGAGCTGTACCTATGTGAATGGAGCGTGTCTTGAACTCTGCGCGGTCGTCTTGGAACAGTGTAGAGTGCTGGTCTGTTTCCACCCCTCCTCGCGAGCATGCCACTGCCTCTGATCTGCTTCTTGTGATAGACTAGGGCGGCCTTTACGTAGACCGCAGGACGACTTGTGCACAGAGCCACCTCTTCTTGTTGCAGTTTGGTATGTGTTTCTGGCAGAAGTTGATCTGGGCGGTCACTCTAGTAGATTGGCGAGTGACTGTGTCTGAGAGGTGCTGCACTTGCGAAAAGCAGAGGAGCAGAGAGCACACCTACGTAGAGCTGGTTGGCAAGGGGGCAAAGTGAGCTTATGCACCAGAGGAGGGGACAGAGGAGTGGAAAGAGGAGGGGGCTGCAGCTCATGCGATGTGGCACACGCGACGACATCTGGATCGCGCACGCAGCTTCGAGTACTAAGCGTGCTGTAACAGTGTAGGGAAACTGTCGGCTAGACGTGGCCCGCATGTGACAGTCGTTGAGTGCAGCCATGAGGATTACCATGGGTTCGGCACCGCTTGCGCTGCGCCCTGGCCCTGCGTCCCTACGACGTGCCGTTGCTTGATGTCTGTGATCTTCCACAATCTTCCACGATCACCCACAATTGCCTGCAATCAACACCATCATAACCAATGCGAAGGGAGAGGTTGCTGTGGCCGTACTCTTGGCCAGTCCATGGCGCAATTCGGGCGGCAAGGCTCTGATAACGAGCTGCGTTGGATGCGATGTGGGGGGTTCTTTCCAGCTGCAGCGTCGCCAGTGCGACCGTCGTTGGGCCTTCCCACTCCCACTCGAACGTTAGACGAAGAATTGGCTTCCTCCTGTTGACGCACTTTCGGGCTCTGCGTGAGCGCGATCTTCTGCAACGGTGGACCGCAGGTCCGGGTTGTCCAGAAGATCGTTCAAGCCACCGCGTTGCTCTTCCAGAGAGGCCTTCTGCTCGCCAGCTGGACCTTGACGACGGCATGTGTACGCCCAGCTGCGACTGCTCACCTGAGCTGGTGACTCTCCACCGCGACGCCAGGCTGCTCGACACCGGGCAAACTAGTAGACGCGTCACCTCAGGGTTCTTATCTAGCCAAGCAAGGCTTCTGGCATGCGCATATCTCACTACGTGGGCTGAAGGAACTTTGGAGTCGTTGTCGTTAACGTTGATAGAGTATCGCGATCCCTAGCCTGTTCGCGGCGGTCGTTGCTCGCAGCTATAGATGAGAACTGCGCTCCCTTACACGCACAACTTTGACCTCTTCTGTGCAACGGCGTTCGCTTGTGCGCTGCTGCCTGTAGCTGCTAGAAGACAGCTTTCGTGAGATGAAGCTGTAGTTGCCCCATTGCAGCCATCGACTGACATTGCAGCGGGGAAACGTTAGCCTCAGTCACGTCGTATGTCATCTCATGTCATGACATGCCATGGCGTGTCGTGACCCATCTACCTCGCGAATTGCCCGCAACGAGAGCGGTCCGTAGAGGCGCGGCCTTGCGAGAGGCCTGTTGGTGGCGCGTCGACAAGCGCTTGTTCGTGCCCAGCTGCTCCCACGAAGGAGCGGCGTAGTTGTAATATCACCGCACAGGGCAACGGACAGGCCTTGCCGCTAACAGACACAACGGGCCAGGGATGGCGAGGCTGCTGCATCCCCTGCAGGTCACCTCGCCTTACTGCACATCTTCTTGCGCCCCGCGGAGCCTGTGATGCACTGCCCAGATAACGGCATACGGCGACGGCAATGACGTTAGGATTCTAGTCATGCGTTGTTCCTTAAGAAAGGTATCCCAATGTTACCGTCCATCCACAATGGCCTCCTGAAACGACACAAGGATTCGACGGCCGGAGTCCAGGGTGATCATCTGTGTGCGGGACGCTTCTGGTCGTCTACAACAAGGAGCCTCGACCCCATGGCTCCCCTGTCTTTGCTAGAAACCTTTTGTTCCCCTTCTCTATCACTAAACTACTTCCCCAGTGTCCTTCTTGCGCAGACGCGTGTAGCATCTGTTATTAATTCCTATCGTCTCCTTTATTTCGTTTGGCGCCGCTCGTACGGCCGGACAGGAAACGGGCGATTGTCCACCTCGCAGCCCAGCCAATCGCGCTGATTCCATTGTTCGCGAGACAATCACTCCAAGTGCGTTGAGTAGTTACTTGCTTGGCAACGGCACTTAGCCGATTGCCCCGACATGCAGTCCAGAGGCGTGGTAGGTCGATGCTAAGTTTACATCAGCCGGTCTGCTCGAACGCATGCCCCTCTGAACCTGACCACACCACCATGGGTATGACTCCCCGACTTCAGACTGGTCGTCAATCTACTCTACAGACACGCACATGATAGGATACCTTAAGGCATATAGTCGTGGGTAGATGCTCCCACACCACCCACTCGCGACATCCTCGCCTTGCGTCAGAGGAAGGATAGTGTGCTAAGAGAGTTTGCTTGTTTGTTCGTTTGTTGTTTGCCTGTCTGATTCTCACTCGGCCTCAATCACGTTCTGCGTAGCTATGCAAAGGAGGGGCGGCCAGCCAACGCTTTGCCGAAGAAACATCGACATCGCCCCCTACTCCGCCATGCCTGTGGTATGGCCGGCTGTCCCCTCGCCTTCTGGCCCGACTTCTGTCTGCTATCTACAGCTACACACGTTCAACCTCTAGAAGTAACGTGTTTGCCTGTGTGTGTGTTCCTTGAACCGATATGCCCGTGTGCATGCCGTACTCGAGGTCTTGTACGCGTAATGTTGCTTCACGGCTCCTAGAGGTGCGTTACCTCGTGTCTCGCGTCCGCTGCTATACTGACAGAGTATCCTCCTGGCGTTTGGCTTCGTCTTACCGCACCTGTTGACGCAGCCTTAGGGGATTAGTTTAGATTCCGTTATCTTCGTTTGTTTGTGCTCTCTTACATCCTTCTGGATTTCTTTATAGGCATGGTGTGGTGTGACCTGACACCGGGCGCAGCGGCAGCAGCCTTTGGCCGTGACGCAGTCCCACGAGAGCGATGCTCCGCCCATGTGTATCGTCAAGCCTACTGCGCACGAGAGCTCTCGCGCGGTCGTCTTCAGGCCCCGTTAGGTGGTGTCAAAGGGACACTTCTCCTTTGACACAGGGTGGGAGCGACAGTGGGTAAGGCTGTCTGACGATGCATAAGCATGATGTAGCATCGACGGTGGCATGCAGGGGCGTCCGTAAAGGGAATCACATAAGAGATGATGCTGTCAGCCTGAGCGCTCGTCGAGTCGGGACGTTGCAGACATTGTCGTTACGTGACCGGCTGACTAACAAGCCCATCGAGCCCATCAGTGACTGTTGTGTGTTGTGTGTTGTGTGTTGCGACTGTTCTGCTCAAAGGGCGTCTAGGCTCCGTTGTCGCGTCTCGCGTTGCCGTGTCGCGGCTCGATGGCTGCAGCTGCATCTAGTCGATGTGTCATTTAAAGTAGCTTGCTCGCAGAGTTTGTCTGTCTGTATCTGACAGGGCCGCAAAGGCGGCTCTACAGGTACCATACCTACACAGAGGGACGCGAAGCCGCGCGTCACAGCTGTGGCAGCCTTTGGCAGCCTTTGGCAGGTGTGTTTGCACGCTCCTCTTGTAGTATTTCCAAGAACCGAGTTCCTGCTGTGTGGGGAGTTTTCTGGTGCGGTTTGAGGGAAAGAGATTATATCAGGATGGCAGCAAGGAAACGAAGTCTCGTTAACGGAGCGCTTTCTGCTCTGTGACCGAGGGTGCAGCCTATTCTAGGTCTGCGTTGATGACTTGGTCCGTTTGTTGAGTTTCGCTGTGAAGGGGTGAGTGTGGGAACACCTGCCCTGCTCTGCTCTTGCTGCTGGTGGCTACAGCGCTGCGAAGATGTGCGCAAGAGCGAGCCCTGGATGCAGCGTCAAGCTGGGGCGGCGCCCACTCTCGACGGAGGACGTTGGAATTACTGCAGACACTTGGCAAAAGTAGGCCCCTTGCCAGTCTCAAAAGGCGTGATCTTTGGCGCGCGACCGTTTGCAGATCGTCGACCCTGGCGACCCAACGCCTCGAGCAACTAGCGTCCGCACCCCTGACCAACATCCCAGGACCCTTGCAAGGCTGCATGCAGTGAACGACAAGGTCGCACTCCAGGCTTGTTCAGCGCACACCAGGGGCGCGGGTAGCGCGCCGCTTCCCCATGAAGAGCGTTAACGCTGTTTGTCTGTTCGCAAGCGTTGCTGCATCTAGGCGTTTCCCCAGTCAAAATCTTATCGTGGCTGCGCCCGAAACGACGTTTCGACACATCGACCCGAGCTGCCGGTGTGCGACGCTCAGGCCCTCTGCAAGGTAGCACCTCTCTGCGCGAGTCAGGATCCCTTTGGTGCCAGAGCCAGCGGGTAATTGCGCTGCTTCCACGCGACATGCACGAACGTTGTTTGTGCGCAGCTCGTCGCTTGCAGTCTTCTCGTTCTCCCCTTCCTCAACCGTTGCGACCGTTCGCGTAAGCAATCGCGCAAGCAATCGCGTAAGCAAGAGAGGGCACGAGCGTGAGATTGGACGCGCAGATGTATTGATGTGTGTAATTACGCCCCTTGATGTGTGTACGCTCGAGTCTGCGGTCCAGGTCCGCAGAGCAGTCATGCGGCATGACTGTGGTGTGGATTTAGCCTGCCCTCGAGCGCAGTGGCAGCAGTGTTTCGTCACACCATGGCTTTGGCAAAGCGGTGTTCGCTCACGCGGGTCAGCGCGTCTGCAGAACACAAGGGCTCTTGCGTGGGTCTCTTGCGCGAGTCTCTTACGCGCGTCTCTTCAGAGCTTGTAACGCGTGTCTGAGCAGTTGCAGGCTTTGCTGGTTGTCATCGAGCGACGAGAAATCGTTGAGATTGATCGGCGACGGGGTTGCAGACAGTCACTGCGATCAACAACAGAGCCCACGACCGTCAGGCCGTCTCGATCCCGGTAAACAAGCCGGTTTAGCGTGACAACGACCTTCAGGGCATCAAGTCAGATCCGCCTCCTTCCACCGTGCTCTGGCTCTCTGATCGCCAGCCCCTCCCTTATCGTCATGACGGGCAGCAAGTGCCGTCAATGCAGGACGGCCTCAGACCGATCGGATGGAGAGCGCCTCTGCGTGCCGTTTCGTCCTGAGGGCAGCACTCAGCTGCAGACACACCACATTTTACTCCTGCTCGTCCTCGGCTCGTCCTACGCCAGACTCCGGCTCCCGTGCATCGCGCACAACGCTGGCGACCCTGCTGATGGTGGGTGTGCATCCACGCTTGGAGAGTCGTTGTTCCCGGCCGTTCGGCCGACGAGGTCGCAATAGACGACGGGACGGACGAGAGCTTCGAGAGCCGGGCTCTGCCTGGCGAACGGTGCCTCTTGCTCCTGTGCGAGGAGTCGAGAGCGGTAGACGCGTTCTCAGCGAAAAGCGGAGACAGCGAGAGGCCGGTGTATGCCATCGAGGTTGCGGCGTCGTGTTGCTCGCATCGCTGCTGCGGGCAACGACGCTCATGGTAGGTAGCACGGCGGTTGTCGCGTCAGCGGGACTGCTCGTGCCAGACAACGAAGAGATGCGCACGCCGCGGGCGATGGTGGAGAGATGCCATCAAGCCAGAGACGGATTGCCGAGTTGAGCAGCGACGACACAAGGTGCATGGCAGCGCCTACTCGCAAGCGCGGCCGTTGGTTTGGTTCCTCGTGGCTGGTCGAACGACTGCCGCTGCCGCTGCCGCCGCCGCTGCCCCTTGCCCCGCTCGTGCCTGCATCGCGGCAACTCGCGCCGCCCAGCCCCTGAAGCACATTAACGCTTTTGCTTAGGTGATGTCGGGGCACAACTACTGTGAAATCCATCTATGCAGTGTGCACACAACGCAATTACAGGCAAAGATGACTGGAGGCGCAGCGCAAAGATGGCATGGCAGCGAGAAGGGCGCACGGCAGTGACGGGCGTGACAGTCTTAACGTCTACAGAGTGCAGTATGAAGTTAGACAGTGCAGTATTAGACAGTGCAGTCGCGTGCGTTTCCGATAGTCGCATGCTGCTCCACGTGCTCTGCGCTTGCTTTACGATATGTTCGATCTAGTGGAAGCTTGGAGATCGTCGTGGGAACTTGGCGGTTGGCCTGGGTCGAAGCTCGCGGGCAAAAGCCAGTGCTTCCTTTTGGAAAGACCCCTTGTAAGCGCGACAAGGCTAACGTGGGACGCAAGACGGGAGGCGTTCACGGCGGCTGCGTCTACGGCCAGCAGTAATGGGACCGTCTACCTAATGCCACGCTAAGTGGCTAGGACAAGCTCTAGCGAATGGAGATGCTACACAATGTTGCCTTATTCCAGCCGGCGCGTTAACTACACAACGTATGGCGTCATGGGGGTGTGCTTCGCCGATCCAGGGTGTGTAGACAGATCGCATGGATGCCGCTCCTGCGAGCCGCTTGAGACACAAGCGTTCTGGCTAGCGTAATTCGCAGTCTCTCGGTCCATGCTTGACCGCGAGACACTCGGCGCTCCTCGCTCACAGCGGTCGTTCTCTAGGCGCTGACCAGACCCGGCCCCCGGCGTCCGCGCAGGCAGTTGGAGCGCATCTTCTCTACGATGCTAGTCTCCCCCATGAGCCGCTGGGATTCGCTGCGACGTGTGGTTGTCCGGAAAGCGCAAGTTGCACAGCGAAGCAACTCTGCTAACATAAGATAACATGCCCATGCGAAACATTGCCTCATCTTGCAAGGGCGCAATTGACGTCGGTCAACACACGCGTTGGTTTCGTCTCGTTCTAGAAAGATGGGTGGTATTGACAGGCTCTGCAAGAGCGCATGTACAGCGTCAGCCTTGCCAGTCCTTCTGGACCTGTCGCATTAGTGGAAGAACAGCTACAAGATGTGCTGAAGCCACGAGAGTGATGCCCTGATGCTCTACGTGCATTTGAAAGGGGGTGGGGGTGGGGGAAGGGAGGTGGGGTTGTAACGATGATCCAGCATCGACGTTGGGCTAGTAGCAAAGGTGAGTGCTACAGCCATAAACAGCACTCAAAGAAAACTCATGCGTCAGGATTGAACTGAACTATGAAGACTGAACAGCATCTGGCACATTGCTATCGACTGGACAAGGTCCAGGTTGACCAGGCTGGTGCTGCACGAGTATGCGTCTGGTGAAACTTCTGAGGCTACAGTAATGACGGTTCTTTGGGTCCAGCATCCGGTCCCCTGAGCGGCCCTCCAAGTGACCCACTGCTCTCAAGTCGTGTTCCCATAAGGTTGTGTGCTGCAGTAATTGCGTTGACCTTCCTTTGCAAAGGCATGAAAAATGAACCACGTGGCTTGTCATTCTGTCTTTGTTTGTTACGCACTAGCTGCAGCAGGCAAGAGTCGGGAGTTGGACAAAGGGATGGTGCTTGATGACCGCCCTTGCACGTCCTGAGTCTATATTATGTTCGAGCAGTCCAAGGAGGAGAGCAGACGGATAGCTGTCGTGTTCCTTGCTCTATCTGTTACCAAGCTTGTCCAAGCCCTTCACTTGCCAATACAACTATGCGGTTCTTCTCTGCGGTTCTTCTTGTATGTGGTCGCCAATGCGTTCGAACTCTTTCTCACGCTGTGAAGGCCACTAGCGATGACAAATCTCCTGCTAGCGACATTCGCACCGCACTACGAGAGGATGAGGTACGTAATGAGCAGGGCACCATGGTCTTTTCTAAGTTTCACATAGTTGGTTTCGGCAGGCAACGTCTTCCTGTCAGCGCTCGCAGCAGCTGATCCCGCATATCTTAACACGATCCGCTCTAGATTCCTACCCCACAAGCTCAGCTTTATTCAGCCCACAGACTCATCTGCACCTTCACGTAACGGTTTGCCAACCCTCCATGCACAACAACCTCACCAGCCGTACCAAGCAGGAGTCGAGCAGCCTTGCGCGGTACTGAACACTAATGGCAGTCTATCGCCACGTCTGAGTCAACCACCGACAGTGGATATTGCTGGCGATCGGGATATGTTCGCCGCATTGACTACACTCGAAGATGCAGAGTCAGAGCCAGTTGCCCCTACTGCAGTTGAACCGGTCGATACTGTGGACGCTGCGGACACTAACGACGACGAGGAGATGCCAGATGGAAGGGAAGCGGCTACACTAGACCTTCCAGGTACACAGCCACGAGCTGTAGATCCCATAAATACGCGTGCGGCGAGCGTTTTGCACAACAGCATAGATGATACTGCGGTGAGCGTGGTAAGCGCGATTGATCTTGCGCAGTCCGCTCACGATATTCCGCTCAACGATGACCCATCAGCATCTGTGCTGAGTCAGTCGAGATTTTCTAGTGTGCGTGTCACCTTAGCAGCCATGCTCGGCGATGAAGTCCCACACGGGCCCACGCAAGACAGCATAGAAGAGATCATCAGACTCGGCGATTGCTTTCTGCGAGTGGATATCATAAGCTTCCTTGAGCTTTTCCACCACACATGGCCTGCAGACGGGCTCTGGAACCGCCAGCCACTAAGCAAGCCAATGCATGGCCAGACGAGGATCGAGAAGCTCTTTGAGAGTGTTCGCTGTGCGGACATCCTTGAACGTGACTCTGCGATAGATTCTGTGCGGCTGCGGATGGCAAGAGTAATTATCTATCGCTACTACGAACAACTCTGCATTGACTTGTCAAGTGACAAACAGCTGCGAGGCCAACTGTCCTCTGGCCGTAACAAAGCAAGTCTTGCAACTGATATGATCTTCAGAGCCTTTTACGGCCCTGCACACAAGGAGCAGGTCGACGAAGACACGTTGAAACGGTACCGCGGTCGCCTACAGAACCACAAGAAGGTCGGAAAGAGGTGGTGTATGCTGGCAAGCCATCTGGGGTTGGGTATCTTGTTGGTCTGCCACCGCGACATTGGAGCTCACATGTAGGTTGGCGCGTTTCATATCGTACCCAAACCAAGGCTCACGAAGCGCACAGCAACGGCACGAAATTTACGGAGCCAAAGATAGCGGCCCTTCTGACGTACATCGTCAACGCATACCCTCGAGGCGTCGCCGTAAGCCACGCTCTCAGCCGTCTTGCCAGCTGCATGTTGAGAAACGAGCCACTCCCCTCCCCATGGCTAGACCACACAGTGCACGCTGATATAGCCGAATACACACAGCGCAGAGAAAGAAAGACCTATGCGTTGAACGATAGTTGGCGAGCTGTGGAGATTCCCCAAGGTTTCGTGCAGGTACTGTAGGATGGGCCCGACAACTGTTGACTATCTTATGATCAAGCAGTTCTTTCGAGCACGTTCCTGTTGTTGCCAAAGTGGAGCAGAACAGGGGCGGCGTGGAATCGGACTCCGCGAAGACAATCGAGGCCCCACTTGCTCCTAGACAGGCGTAGTTCTGCCGGTATTAGAAACTTCTAGAAGAACGTTCAAGCGGTTTGAGCGTTTTCCGATTATACTCCACCCCTACGCTTGTGCTAGGCAACCAGGGCGATGAGGATGACTTGTTCCCTAGTCATCGACACACTTGTGACTTGATGCTTTTCCACTCTGCTGCCTGAATGCTCACATCGGTGAGTGCACCGAAGAGTGCTGTTATGTAGCGTCGGACCGCGGCTTCGGCTTGAACGAGCGTAGAAGAGTGGTGGATCGCTACAGCCGGCAGGAGTGCAGGAGTACATTGTGTGAGGCGGTCCAGCTTGTCTCTCGCGGGCATGGGAGAGTGCACGTCGTAGTGAATGAAGCTACGTACTTTGCGCGCGTCGTTCGTTATCGCATTAAAGGAAATCGCGGTAAAGACCAAAGACCAACGATAGGTAGGGGATATGCCGCGTTCACACCACGCCGCGCGGCTCGCCCGCATTACCGTTAGAAGCTCTAGCGTGGCCCTCCGGCTCCAAGGCCCATCCAGGCAACCACGCCGAGAGCGGGCAACAAGTGAACCGCAGGCGAGCGGATGGGCCAGCCGACAGCCGCAAGGCTTGCCTTCTGGATGCTTCGAACCCGCTCTGAATCGCAAAGCCATGGCAGAGCTTCACTCTCGCTAGGACGCAACAAGCTCTCGATCTTCTGGGTTGTGGCGAACAAAATACACGCTGCAAATGGCTTTTATGGTTACCCTTTCTTCTCGTCCCATCGCAAGGCCAAGGCAATCAGGCCTCACTCGGTCTGGCAGAGTACGGTGCAGACCATGGTGCAGGCTGCGTGATCCGTGACACGCGACATCCAGCCGTCGCTGCGCGGGTTGGTTTGTGGTATGACGATCCGTCGCGACCGAACGTGCTGCAGAGTAGGCGACAAATCGATAGGTAGAGTCAACGAGTCATTACAAGCGCATCTCTGGGACGCGCTGACCCAACCCTGGCAATCCCTTCTATAACACGTGGGCCATGTGCCAATGCGAGGTCTCGCCGTGCATTGAAACTATCTCTATCTAACATGACTGCGGGACTATTGCCTGTACCATCTCTAGACCCGGGAGCTTTGGCTCGAGCGTGTGCATCAGCACCGGCGCAACAGTCAGCAAAATCAACGTCGTTCAGGAATGCTTATGTCTAGCTTTGATGATGACCTCGCCAGACTGTGAATACTCCATATGCTGACTTCTTCCGCGCAAGTCAACGAGAGCACACTGCACCGTAGCAACCTAATGGTCATCAAAGCTGTTCTTGCATTCTCGCAGCATGGCCTGTACCCGTGGTTTCATCTCGACGACTTTGACGGCTTTTGATCGCAACGACTCCTCACGCGGATGAAGTGAGGATCGTAGCTATGCCTACAGACGGCTGGACATTACAAACCACCGCCTCAGGTGCTGCAGCTACTTCAGGAAGCGACAACAAACCGAGGTAGGAGTACCAGCGCTTCCATTGCTGGTTGCTGACATCGTTCAGGGCAGCGTGGACACTGTTACGTCTTCGCTGTGAAGGAAAAACTGTCATCATGTCACGAACAGAGCTGATGACAAGATCTTGCTTACACGTTGTGTGCTTCACACAGGGAGGAGGGCAGGAGTCACCTTTTCGACGCAGGGTAGACTGGAAGAGTCAGGAGGTGAGCACCAAGATATAAAGTGTGCGAGGCTGTCGTTGCAAAGAGCATCTGATAGTCGCCATCAACTACTTCACCTCTCCCATCGGTCTTTCTCCTTCCGGCAGCTCTTCCTGCACATAAGGATATTTCGCATACATGCATCTTATCTGACAATGACACAATCTTTACGGAGCGGTTGTGGGTCATCCGTTGAGCCGGGCAACTACTACTGGGCCTGGCTCGACCGAAAGCAGAAGTCTGGACGAAAGCGAAAACGAAAAATGGCGCCGATGGCATGTAAGACACGCAGACGGTACACTCGCCGAAGTTCCCATAAGCCCAGCGAGTCCGACGAAGAAGATCGGGACAACGTCATAGTCTGCGTCACGTCGCTCAAGCCGTTGCGTGCAAAGCATCTGGCGTGGACGCATGACTTGGTGCAGAATGAAGACTGGGTGGGAAAACGGGAACTCACCCTTGAGGATACGGAGCACCCTTTCGAGCAAGCTGAGCTAGGCGAAAAGGTCACTGTTGCCTCGTGGGAAGAGCGCTCGCTTGATCAGTCTTCATACTACTACGTCCGCACCAGAAAACCAAACTCGTCTGAGGGTTCGAATGCACTGGATAGAGCCTGGCCGCATACTGGGGTTGACAACACACAGTGCGGAAAATGCCGCGGTCCCATCTGCGACGACTTCTCAGTATGCAGTAGCTGTCATGTCTCATTTCACGATGGCTGTCTGTCGCCCAAGATGCCTTTGCAGTGGGTCCAAGGAGACCTTCGCGATTGCGACGAGAAAGCTCTTGAGTGTCTAGCATGTAAACAATCGCTTCGACATCCTTCCCTGCTCAAGGCCGACTCCGACATCAAGAATATCGCCATCTGCATCGATCTCGGCTCGAGTCACGTCAAAGTTTCGACCTGGTTGAGTGGAGAGAACGCGCCTCAACCTCTTGGCGTGGGCATATCATCGTCCTGTTGGTACGACGGATCGTGGCATCACGGAGACTACGCATCCGTTGTTGCCGGACATCCAAGTGCTTTCCTGCTCAACCCTATCAAGCGAGCGTGGTTAGATGACCCGGAGGCCTTGAAACAGCTTGAATCGTGCGGCGGCTCTACAGTCACAGACATTGTGCTGGGCTTACTGAAGTTCATTTTCAAAAAGATAGATAGCCAGCGAAGGATCGACTTTGCATCCCTATCCGACGCGAACCTTTACCTCTGCATGGCCAGCCCGTCCGGAATGACAGACCTCCAGAAGACGGTCGTGCTGAGCGCGGTACAGGACTTCGAAAGCTACAAGCCAGCTGGGGGTTGGTCATCTAAAATAAGGAGCGTTACAGTGGTCGACCTCCCCGAACCAGAATGTGCGTT
Source organism: Didymella pomorum (assembly GCA_022225945.1). NCBI lineage: Eukaryota > Fungi > Ascomycota > Dothideomycetes > Pleosporales > Didymellaceae > Didymella > Didymella pomorum. Next base: position 7,564 of record JAKJXN010000111.1, on the reverse strand, counting down.
ATGGGGCCAGCTTGGAGCCGACTTACCGAAAAAGGTCAAACAGAGATACCAGGTGATCGACATAGGTGGCTTTACAACAGTATGTGGACATTTCAGTCAAGTGAGAATCACGATTAACAACGCTACAGTGCGCTTCCACCTTCTCGATCCTTCCGTCTGAGCCATGCATCTTGTACGAAGCCTCCAGAAGCTCACTGGGCGGTAGCCATCAAGTTGTTCACCGGCTCATGCAAAAGGAAAGCCTAGATCCAGCGAGCTATTCGGCCGTTCTTGACTACGTGCTCAAGGCCGATGAAGACGCTAGCGCCGCCAGTGCAAAGGTGTGTGACAAGAGCGTGGAAGCGTCATATAGGTTGTGCCGGAAGAATCTCCTGGCGAGTCTCGAGAGCTTTAGCACATCGACTAGCCAAGAGTTGGAAGAGTTGAACGCACAAGAGCCTCGCAGCACCGAGGTCGTATTGATTGGAGGCGGTGCGATGGACAAGGACAGAGCAGACGTCATCTGTGGTAGGTATACCGGCAGAACGGTCGAAAACAAAGGGTCGTCGAGCACTACGTAAGCCAATGCCTGTGCTTAGAGATTTGTGTGGCCTTACTGACCCGTTCTGGTAGGAGCAGCAGCGTTCTAGCTGGCCTGCAGAACTACTATGAGCTGTATGTGCTGCGCAGAAAGATGAAACAAGCACCGGTCACCGTGCTGTTAGAGCAAGACTCTGAGGGCGACTCGAAAGGATATCTTGTGGTGATGAAGAAAGGAGATCCGCTCCACGACCCGAAGCTTCCTCTCGCCCAGGTGAGACCAGGAGAGTTGGTACTGTTTTACCTCACCAGAAAAGACACAGATATCCCCATTCCCATCTACGGTACGACCGAAGATGTCCGAGTCGGCGTAAAGGGCGGATACCACGTCGTGGACCAGAAGCCTGAGAAGATGTTCAAGATCGCCGAGCTCAGCGTTCCGCGGACTGAGAACCAAGCTTGCGCGCACAAGCTCGTGAGGCTCATCGTCAATCCCGCAGCACGAACGATCCTGGCGGACGTCATGCTTCTCGACGTCAAGGGTGACCCTGATACAATAAGGTTTCGAGAGCTTACCGTCGAATCAGTCCTAGCCGACAAGGAGACCTTCCAAGTTCACACGCACATCAAATCCACAGTACCACTGTCTCTGCACGGAATATGCCAGCGCAAAGGAGCGCAGTGGGAGTCGGAGAGCATCCAGTGGGCTCAGAGTGGAGACACCGAAGAGGTCAACGAAGACGGCAACACAGTTGGGGGAGGTGCAAACGGCACAGAGGCTGAAGAGGAGGAGGTTACGGAATTACTAGACACTGGAGACATTGACGCTGAAGGTGAGCCGGAGGATTGGTCCTCCGGCCCAGATGGTAGCTCGCAAGAGATGACTGAGACCTGAGCTGCGAGCACAGCGGCTCGTGGGAACGTGTGCTAGTCTTCTCTGATAGATCACTACGGTCTAAGTTCGAGCTTTGTCTCCCAAATGTATACTTCAAGTCCACAACTGGAGGAACAACATGTCTCGTTGGCTCTCAGCTCTCTTACCCATGCTGAACTTATCCACGCTGATCAGGCATCGCCGGAATCGTTGACGGACTCAGGCAGGGTGGAAGTTGGCTGAAGTATTCTGAATCCACACTTCACACTCACACTGCATCATCTGTGGGGTCTATCTCGACTGTAGGTATGTGTTCCATGCAGATGCGCGTCATATCAAGTACTTGGGCAAGCAGCTCGCACCTGGCCATGACTGCGAAAAGATTCCAATTCATCTTCAATGCTCCCATCTCCTCGTACATTATTATGGCTGTTGACCGACATTTAGCGCCCTTGCTGTTGCAAAGCTGCCACGTCCTCTAATGCCTGCGCTTGACGTGCAACTACCCTAACACCAGCTCATCTACGACAGCCTCATAGCAGATCTGTCAGCCCAGGCTGTGCTTATGCCGATCTAAAGCCCTGATAACATCATTGAACATCAGAGTCGGATGCTTATCGAGCGCAGTTGTTCTGCAGGCGTGAACTTTCTCACGCCCACTAGTGCAACATATTGCAACCCGCTTGGCCTTTGCATGTACAGACTACGACGATAGGAACACTCTAAGGCAATCGTGACGCTGAAGAACTTGAGAGGGCTAACATTCCGCGTAACTTTGATGAAGGTAAGTGAAGATGTGTGAAGCTTCTGACGCGAATGATGACAGTCTGAATGATGAAAGTCTGAATGGGGACGCTGACCGCCTGCACTCTCCGCAAGAAGCCTCAGCCGGTCAATCTTTCGATCCTAGAGCCGACTTCGAGCGATAGCTATAACACCAAACCAGAGAAGTGAACCAAACCAGAGAAATATTACTGCTGCAGCGTTGTGGCTCCATTGCGTGCTTCTGGAGAGAGAGCAGCATGGATGCAGGCGCTCTGGACAGGACTGGCAAGCGCAGTCGGTATCTAGCACTCCAGTCAACTCAAACGCGGTCCCTTGTCAATGCACTAACGCAAAGGGTCAAACAACGGCAACCACAGAGTCAGCCGGAGGTGTATGACGCGCATCCAACGAACACACGGCGAGCGTGCGGCGCGGAATATCGAGCGTATCGAGTATGGGTAGCTCAAGGTCTGCAAACGGACAATCGCGAGGGTCATCAAAGGCGAACATTCGACACATCCACAACGGCCCACTTCGTCTCCTGCGCTTCTTGGCACCAACATATGAACCGGTCTTGGGTACAGAAGAGATGAGCGACATCCTTAACCAGTCCCATCGTTGTGTGAACCGTAGTCCGGCGGGACGTCTACTTTTGCTTGGTCCAACGTTGCCACAACCTCACTCTCTCCCTCTCTCAAGTCTTCTGAGTCTATACTGTATGGCGACGAGACTGATATCGAGGCCCAGAGACAAAGCGCAGACGAAAACCGATAAAATCAAGCCGACTCTGCTAGATGCTTCACTCCCTCAGGGAACGACACACAAACCGCAGACAATGAGCTTTCCAGCCCTCGATCGTGACGTGCCGTGTTTGGATGATCCAACGGGTCTGACTCAGGCAAGGGCCCTGCGCCCATTTCCCAGGCCTGAGGCAAGAGGTATTCTCGAAGGATACAAGCGCGCAATGCCAAAGGATGCAGCTGATCCGGCATCCAGACTTCCACGCCAACACTTGTTCACCCAGCTCGGACGAACGGGCTCAATACCGTATCCCTATGCGTGAAACCAGCCCCTGTTACTGGTTCCCCAGCAAAAGAATCTCGAGTTCTAGGCAGCGCAACGAGACGTATGCGGACGATGTGAGTCCGCAAGGTTATGTGGCGGTAGGCATTACTCCGAGACACACCAAGACGGCTATAACGCATAAATACCGAGGAGAATTAATGTCAAGATACGGAGCTCTTTGTGGTGGAAGCGCTGCAGCAAGCGGGTCGCAGACGATAGGCAAACGAATCCGCTCGCCATCTAATGAGACGCGAGTCTCTTCGGAAGCGGATGCCAGCCTTTGTGTCGGGAACCGCCAAACGATCAGAGAAACCGCAAGGCGCGGAAACCGAAGCAGCCTAGGCTCACAGGACATTGCATGTACGAGAGTAGCGCACGAGGCTATGGACTTGTTTGGTCTGACAAGTGTCTTCAACCAACCCAGCGTTACCGAAGACACAAACGAAAGCTTGGTCGCCCTACAGCTACTCTCGCCCATCTCGACTGACTACTGTGACGGGAAGCTTGAGTCCGCAAAAAGTCAGCGCGACATCCAGTCAGCAACAAGACCATCAATCACGTTCGAGTCGAACGAACGGATTCCCACCTTCCGGACTACCGACGTTATCAATGACTCAAGAATCGCCCGCAAGGGGAAAACGGTGGATAAAGCAGCACCACGATCTGATCGTTACGAGGTAGAGAGGGTGGTGGATCACGACAGATGCAAAGGCCAAACGCTTTACCTTGTCAAGTGGAAGGGATACAAGGAAGAGACCTGGGAGCCGGAGGAATACCCCTTTCTCCTCAGCTGGTGCGACCCGTTAGTCTCTGGGCCAAAGGAGAAGGAGTCCTGTAGGACAAGGTCGTCTAGGATAGAGTCGCACGAAACATACTCCACATGGTTGCACAGTAGCTGCGTCACATGGCAGCCAACATTGAACTGTGGGCAATGTTGGTCGGGTACGGCTTGCGCAGGAACAATCGGCCAGTATGCAGCGTGCGGCGGATCGTCCTCAAACCAGGATGGAGGCGCGAGCCGCAAATTACTGTATACGTTATCCTCAAGCCTATCTTGCCAAAGAATCGGCGATTGATGGGCCTGCGGCGGAACACCATCCGCCTCGCCTCGCTCAATTCGCTGCGCCGCACGCTTGTGCCAGGCAACTGCAGGAGAAAACGTCTTGCGCACAACTCGCATCTCTTATCGCCCACTGTGCCTCTTCCTTCGCTCTTCCCTCGCGTTCACATGATCTGCAAAGACGGGATCAGCAGCAGATGCCAGGCCAATGCGGCTCGCGACAATCTTAACACGCCCGCGGAAAGTGACTGCATGCACCCACCATGCTCACTCATGCAAACGGATGGAGCGGATAGCGAGGCAACGACGACGTGGGTCGAGCTTGGGTCGAGGGGTCCAAAGACGCACTAGGGTACAGTTGCAGTGTCAAAAACACCGCCAAAGTGAGATTACACCCAGCGTATCCAACGAGACGTATTACGGACAGTAATACGGCTACGATACGGATCACGTGATCCGTACCGTAGAAGAGGTGTAGTGAACCGTACAGTAACGGACCGTATTTGTGTGGGCAACCGTAATACTGTCCGTAATTGGCTTACGATTGGGATGGCTGCGGTGAAGTGCTGAATTGGGCGGACGTTGGGCTTGCCCACAGTCAATTTTCATTCACTTTCACACAATTGAGTATATATATGATTATTTTATATGATAACGTGAGTGCATAGCGAGTGACGCGGATAAGCGAGTGACGCGCCCTAACAAGCTGTTAGGCCTACTAACTGCAACAGTACAACACCACAACGTTGTACTGTAGCTTACAGTACAGAATATTAATCGCTAACCTCTACTACATCTTTCTTACAAGTGCGCGAATTGTGACCAATCTCTCCGCAGCGCTTACAGTGCCTTTTACCGCTCTTGCCTGCACCTGTTCGAACCCTACCCTCACGACTCTCCCCTTCAACCTGCGCCTTAACATCGCGTTGAGCTATTAAGTCCTCTGCCTCTTCCTTTGACAGGTCTCCGCCCTTCTGAATACGCTTTCTTTTCCGTGATTTACGCTCAGAGGCTGCTCTATTTGACGCTTCAAGCTGCAGCACTCGGGCTGCTAATAACGTCTGCCCATGCAGCAGCATTGCCGTGCCTCTCTGCAGCTGATCAACGATCTCAACCATCGGAATTGGTGACGATCCTTGGTGCTTTTGAATACGATCGCGAAGCAGCGTTGATTGAGCCTGGATCTCATTGGCGTTGGTGGGTGTCTTGGGGTTCCATTGGAGCTCCTCTAAGAGCGGCGGTGTTGGCGTGCGGACCTTAACATCAAGCTTTGATAGCACCACCGATGGATCTCTAGGCACTAATCCAGTTGCCTTAAAGCTTGCTGTGATGTTTGCCTTTGAAAACGCCTGCTCAAATACCTTTGCAAAGGTCGCGATGAAGGCTTTCTTGTCAATTCTGCCAATATGGTCCAATGCCAAGCCTCTGATCTCTCTGCTGTACGCTCGCTTCAGGGGGGCAAAACAACCCACGTCAAGCGGCTGAAGGATGTGTGACGAGTGCGGAGGCATACAAAGGGTAATTATCTTGTTCTGCTCGCAAAGCTTCTGGAAAGAGAGCGACTTGTGGCTCTCGTGGCCGTCAAGTATCAGCAGCACGTAGCTACCTACCCTCTGGCCTTTGATCCGCTCAATAAAGTGCCTGAGCCAGGCTACACCAAGCTCGTTGGTAGTCCAGCCGTTGTCACTTACCCCAATGCGCCATTGGGGCTTCAAATCAGGGAACCAAGCTTCGTCGTGGTTCTTCGCTTTGAAGATAAGGTAGGGCGCGATTGCCCAGCCCATCGCGTTGATCGCAGCGATCAGAGTCACCCACTCACGATCTCCCTGCTGGACTCCAATAGGCTCAGTACGTCTCTCTGATGCAGTAACTACTTTGACTCGACTTCCAACGCCCATAGTGAAGCCAGTCTCGTCAAAGTTGTAGGTATCTTCGTCCAGGATACCGTACTTGGCCTTAACGTTCTGTACCAGGTCAAACCAGGGCTCAACGACAGCTGGGTCGCTGCAGAGGACTCTCTGGCGATCCCTCTGTCGAGTCATTCGCGATTTGACTCCAGGCTCGCGTTTAACGAAGTTTGAGGCCCATCGCAAGCCAACAGGGCCTGCGTCGCGTGCAGCGCGCAGTTGATTAGCCATATCTTCAACCCAACGAAGCGTTGGGCTAGATCCTTGCTGGTTAAGCTTCCTTATGTACTTTACAAGGGTCTGCTCTTCTGCCTTAGTAAGATTCGATGATTTGGGGTGGGTATCGCGTGTTGATCGCGTTCCAGCGCGTCGGCGGCGGAGAGTTGCCTCTGAGACCTTGTAAACTACAGCAGCGCGTCGCACGCTTAGTTCTTGAGGTTTTTTAATTGCTTGGAGTGCAAGATTGATTCTCTCTTCATTTGGAAGTAATTCAAGGTCTGGTGGTTGATCCATTGAGGTTTGAAGGTAGGTAGACCCATCGGCTTGTTGGGGCGCGTCACTCGCTTATCCGCGTCACTCGCTATGCACTCACGTTAGCCCAAACTACATTGTAACAGTTTAACTCGCGCACGGTTTTATTCCGCGCATGATCATACGTACGATTACCAACGAATGCCAGCTCTCGCACTCCTCAAACAACTCCACGTTCCTAGTTCAGCCGGGTACAAATGGCTTGCTACTAGAGCTAAGATAGGAGATATTGCCTCTCGCCGACACGATGGGAGGGTTGGAAAGCAGCTTTTACGTGGGAATCAAGGCTCTGGCAGGCCTCGGGAGATCACAGATAATCAGCTCAACCAACTACTTGACTCTGACCAAGTCAGTCGCCAGCAACCTCTACAAATTCAACTACTCAACTCAGGTATCTAGGTAAGCTATCGGACGCTGCAGCGATCCCTCCACACACGCGTAGGCGCCAAGCCGAGCACATGCTTGAGGAGAGAAGGTGGAGGAAGTGCAGACTATGTCGGGCATTGTTGCACAAGGTAGCCTTCCAACTGGTCCAAGCCTCCTGACTCTCGGAACGCCTCTTGAACATTTTCGTTAATGAGAATCTACGGTTCTTTACTTGATGTTCAATACATCAATCATCCGGGTGATGGAAAAACTTTCAATTTGGGCATCCTAACGAACAGCACTCACGCCGACTTGAGAGCGTCTTTCCATGCTAGCACGCGCACGGACACAGTACCGGTATACCGTGTCTGTGCGCCTGATGCACGCCAACGCGTGATGCACGCTAACACCCCCATAACGTAGTATAGAAGTGAAGCCGTACAGCCACGTACAAAAATAATTATCGTGAGATTTTGT
>JAKJXN010000110.1:0-44156 GCA_022225945.1 Didymella pomorum | reverse complement strand
GACTGTGCTAAATTACGGACTCTGCATTGTATACTGCGCTGTGGACGCGTTTTCTTCCCTGTATATGTGGTACGACTGAACGTGTGGTTGACGTTGGTGATGGCTGGTTGTTATCTCAGAACGGCTCCGAACCTGGTCGCATGGGCTGTCGCGACCTCACAAGCCTTACCCCAACCTCGAACACGAAACCCTAACCTTGTTGACTACGCAGGTTGCGGGGCTGCAGATAAGCTGTGACGTGCAACTTGATGCGCTAATTAACATACTTTGGTTTTGTACAAATTGGCCAGCAGAAACCTAATGACATCGGCTTCTAAATGTAATAACATGGAGCCTATGTTCCTAAAAATACGCCTAAGCCTGAACATGTCAGCCTTAACTAAAAAGATCCCCTAATGACATTCAGGGCTCTATGTCATTACCGCCCTGGGATAGGGTACCGCTAGCCATGCCCGGCTCAAGCAAGTTACTTATCGGGATGGCAAAGTCGTCAAGGTTTAGTGCCTCTTTGAGCCGTCCGATTTTGATCTCCAGATTCGAAACTCCAAGCAAGAAGGAGTTCTTTTGTTTTTTGTTAGCCGCAGGCAGTTGCTCCACTTGGGATAGAGACTGGAGAAAGGTAACAAGGACAGCAAGGTCACCTAGGGAAATGAACTCTCGCTCGGCCATCTTATCTTTTTCCAGGGGATGCGCTCGATGGAGGTCCTCCAGCTTTGAAGCCACTGAATGCAGCCAGACCAGTCCAAGCTGTCCTGGCAGAGTCGGAGCATGTAATAAAGCTGCGGGTTCTCTATCATCAGAGAGTCCGGGTTGCGTTTCATGGAGAGACGCACAACACCGTCCTTTCGCACTGTAGATTTGCGCTCGAACCACCTGTTTCCGCCCGAGAACGCGGACACACTCCGTTTAAACAATGCTTGAGCGCGCGTGAGTTCCAGGTAACATGTGTTGGATAGTTCTTGCAGGACCACGACTCGGAATCGCCTGTCAGGGGACCGATCCAGGAGAGCTAGGAGCTTTGAAATGTAGTTCCAAATGGTAGTTGTCTTCACAGCGCCGTGAACAGCGTCGAGCACAGCACCACTGATGTATCTGTCGGTATGCACAGGCATCGACCGCCCCTTCTCATCGTCCACAAGCTCGGGTCGTGTGAAAAACCACAGATTAACCTCATGAGAAAGGACTGTGGGCTCGGTCAAGATCAGATTGGTATAGTCCCCCCAGGAAGATTTCAGTTCATGGGATCTGTCAACCAGGTCGGGAATCCCAAGTTTTTTGGGTGATGAATGTAATGACAGTGCTCCCAGCGCTGCAGTCGCGACATCAGCCGCCCTGGTTGGACGCGTCGTCTTGGTACGAGTAGTAGAAGCTGTGATGAGAATGTCCTCAACGACAACGTTCAGAAGCTGCAAGAGATAATTCTGTCTCATAAGGACCAGCTCGCCAACGGCCTGAGGAATGACCAGCCCCCATCCCGATGGCTGGCTTCATGTTCGTAAGAACTTCGTCCTTGTTGCCTGGCGTGATCTTGTACGATTGGCCATATTGTTCTTCTTCCACGAACAGAGTGTAGCAATCCTTATAGGTAGAAGTGTCTGAAAGCCCAAACCCATTCCTCTGCACCGAATGAAGTATATGCTCATAATCTCCGGGGGCGCCGTCGACACCATTGATGTACTGCTCCACTAACGGAGTGGTCGCTCTATGTTTGAGAATATCGAGAAGGACGTCGGACGAGGGTGGAGTAAGATCGCGCAGATTCCACTCTGGTATCAACCTGCAGACACCACCCAGACTTGTATCATGCGGATCTTTCAGAACAGAGCGGTCTGCAGACGCGTCTCTCAGGACGTTCTCTCGCGCTTCCTGGTCGAGAGAACGCCACATCTGCTTAAGTCGGGTGCCATGGCGCTCGAATTTGCGCGCGAGGTCGCGTCGAAGGTTTTCCACTGTCTCATTCATTTCGAATCGTAAAATTGGCAGAAGAAGACTTGTTTCAATGACGGTACATGTAACTTAGTGTGTCAGAGACCTGGCTGTGTATGAATGTGGGAGACAATTGAGGGGCACAGACGCTAACCACCCCAAGCCTAGCATGCGCATGTGAACATGCATGCTGACAATGCATGGATTGGCTTGCCATCGCAGGCCAAGCGCTGTCGTGATCCTACTTTGTGTTACTAATCGTGTCGCGCAATGGCCTAGATAGAAGTTGAGCTATGATGCTAGAACAATACAACAAAAGACACACTCTTCTGAATATCCATGCCTGCAGACCCCGCGCCTAGAACAGTGCGACAGTGCTCTTCGTGATATCCTATACTTGCAACCCCCGCACCCAGCCGTGCGGCAACAGTCCAGGTATCCCGGGTGGTCTCGGCGCTGGATACGAGATGGGACTCTGTGTTGGATCTAGAGCGGTAGGAAAAGATCTACATGCTGCTCATCCTTTACCATCTCGGGGACGTACGTCTGGGTGCGACTTATGCTTGGCGCGAAGGTGCGTAGTGAGCGCACTGAGTGACGTGTGGACGCAGTGCTGTCAGTCGCGGCAAATCAGTACCTAGCCGGACTAATGGAAATCGGAAAGATCAATCACCCGAGATTATGGTATGTCTTTGCTTGGAACGTGGCACGCGTGCTAGTCGCGCGTTGGGGCGCAGCGATGTTCTGGGTTCACCACTTCGGCACGAGCGCACAGGTAATTCATGGTTGGTCGTTCAACGAATCGACCGGAGCCCATTCGAGTATGGGATGGAGGATCCCAGAACCAGGGAGCACTCCTTACTGGTGAATTTTCAAAGCTTGCACAGTCTGTTGATATACTTGTAGAAAGTAATAACCACTCCATACTGATTTCTAAGACTAACAATCACCACCCTAAAAGCAACTCTTGCTTATTTGTCTCTGCTAACTGAATCGCAATATCTCTCAACATCTCGCGACATTGAGAGCAAGACTTCCAACGATCGCCCTTCATCAGGTGGCGAGATCGGCGGGGACACAGCTTGCCTGTTGATGTGAGAACAGCTGCGGACAAGGCTTCTTCTGGCATCGATCCTGGCTCGATCACGTGATTTTGCTCTGACTCGGGAAGGACTTCTGGCTCAAGGGAAGCTTCCGGCTCGGGGGGTGCTGCCGGTTCAGGGGGCGCTGCTGTTTCAGGAGCTGGTTCCGGCACGATAACCGATTCTAATTCTTCAGCAACCGGCACGACCTCATCCTCGACCACACATTTCTTCTTTTTCTTCTTCTTTGGAGAAGTAGATTTTGCGACACCCCAATCGTCCCAGCAATTATCTGGTTTCATCGCCGCCTCAGCTTCAGCGGCTGCGGCTGCTGCAGCAGCCGCAGTCTCTTCTTCCTCTAGGCGCAGACGTTCAAGTAAGGCCTGCTCTTCAGCAAGTTGAGCAAGCTCTTCCTCCCTGGCTGTTGCTTCAATCTCCATCTTACGCTGAAGCTTCTTTTTCTGTTTCTTATTCAGCCCTGCGAATGGATCAACAACTGGCTCTGGCTCTGGCTCTGGCTCTGGCTCTGGCTCTGGCTCTGGCTCTGGCTCATGTAGAATGGCTTGAATCTCTGGCTCGGCGTCTTCGCGTGGTACCGATTCCCGAGTTGTGTGTTCTGCCATCTTACTGCTAGTAGTGACTACCGCGCAGGCCCAGGGATCCTCTTCTTTAACGCATACCGGTTCAGGCACTGGTTCAAACTCGGTCGGTGGTTCGTACAACGGTGTTGGCTCTTCTTCAACAGCACCCTTCTTCTTTTTCTTTTTGCCTCTAACCCATGCATCGCTGAAGGCAAACCCCCATGGATCATCAGCCGCAGTCTTCTCATGTTCTGGAGCTTGTAGCGGTTCTGCTTCATGTAATGTGTCTTCGACCGCAGTGACGCTCTTCCAGCCTTTCTTAACTTTGGTACTCCTCACATCAAAACCCCAGGCATCATCTTCGACTGGCAAGTCTTCTGCAGGCAGAGAAACATCTTCCGCTTGTTCTAACGTTCTCATGTCACACTCAGATTCCTGTTGTTCGACTTCGATTGGAGCAGTTGGCTCATATAGCTCTTCATACGGCTCAGTGGTAACAGAAGCTTCCACCACCTGATCCTCGTTTGCGTCGCGAACCTCAAGATTTGGTCCTTCTTCGACACATCTTTCCGCAATCGCGCAATCAGGATCTGATACACTGTCCAAGGATATGACGTCATCCATGTCTTTGCAAGATGCCTTCGGAAACTCAAACGACATCTCAGCAGCCTCCGGGCAACAACGAACATGCTTGGTATGCTGTGCGCCGAAAAACTGCAGAGCATAACGTGTTATGAACTTGTGTAATGCGCCCTCTCCTACACTTTCGAAGAAGGCTTCGCTGGTTAGGATAGTATGATCGAGATCAAACTGCTCTCGGACCCTCGATTGCAAATACTCTTTCGACCAGGAACAACTCACTCCTGAAAAGACTTGCTCCACGGATTTCAGAACCTCAGCAAGACTCATCTGGCTACCATGCAGCTCGATCTGCTCTCTTGCCAGCTGTTCAAGGCCACGCAGTTCGTACGTGGAAGCTAGGCTGAGTGTCAGCCAAGCTTGTTTGAACTTGCTATGCACCGGTAGTGTTGCGTCTTCTCCGTTTGCCTCAAGTGTGTGATAGGTGCCCGTGTAGAGGTAATGGGCAAGCGTATGTCCTGTCTCTGCACTTATGTCTGGAAGGTGAATCGTTCCTCCAGCATCTATTGTCGACCATTGCGATGAGCTCAAGAGTTGTTTCGGTATCCAGTAAGTTGCAAGGCTTGGGCCGACTTTGATCGCGACAGGATCGCAGGCGTAAGGGCTGGAAGTGGTTGTTAGCAAACACATTCGGATCTGACGAGCGCTGGGTCTTGACATACGATGTTATAGAGTTGTGAGGCCCCAATGCTGACTTCTCTTCGTCCACGCTCGTGTCTGGTGTGGTTGGTGGGATATCGACGACAACGACCTCCTCTCCTTCGTGGACATCCGGTTCCACTGGCTGCTCAGGGGCTGTGAGAGTCTGATCTCCATCAGGTACATTCTCCATACTCTCCTCGTACTCAACAGTACACGAGCGAGTCTTTTTCTTCGCCATGGGAGTGGAACAAACACTGCAGACGTTGGAATCGATATACAATACTAGAATTTGTTGTGTTCAGGCGATAGCAGCAAGACTAAATACAAGATACTTGAATCACACCTACCCCGCCTGCCCTAGCGAATAAGTGCTCGCCACGATGATTGTGCAACAACGAACCACATCCTCGGCGCCACGTCATACCAACAGCCTCCCGGAACGGGCAGCAGAGGAATTTGCATGCGTTAGCTTTATTAGAAGGACTCAATCAACAGGGCCTGTCTGCATGGGCGGCCCGCAACAAGCTCTGTTCTGAAGCCAACCCGTTCTAGGAAGTGAATGTCACTGCCTACGAGAACCACTATCTTTTCTTCTTACTATGCTTTTCTAGATAGTGTTGCTTGCTTACTCTACTCTCTGCACCTCCAGAGTCGCTTTCGTTAACAGTTTGAGATAACCAAGTGGAATGGAACAAGCGTGAGCCCCGGTTGCCGTGCCGTGTTGAGACGCATTGCAATGTGTCGCGTGCCTCACCCCACAACCCACAACCCTTCACCAACTTCTCCATCACCACCAGCGCGCCACAACTTCCTTCAAAACCCAACACGCCAATTTAACTAATCCAAATAATCTACCTTCTATAATATCATCTTACAGAGGCCCACATATGATCGGGTTGCTGCAGCTGTCCAAAGGCCGTTAGGCAGCTGCCAGAGATTGGAGATTCAATACGGCAGTGGAGGGTACGGAGTCAAAATAGCTCGATGGGGCAAGTTCAGGGGTAATCGCGGGATCAATCATGGAAAAACGGCCAGTACTTGCACTCTGACCTGTTAGGGCCCTGCCATATAGGCTACAAAGTTGCAGCGCTTTGCCACCTAAGACGCCCAAAATCTCTTCAGTTTTCGAAACCAGGGGATTCTGCGTGGCTCTTCCAGGGTCTCTCGGGGGATTCAGGGCTGTAGCCTTGAATCTCGTCGCCCATTAATGACAGAGGCTATACTGCTTGCGATTACAACGTTTGTGGTTCCGTAGCGATTGGATGATCGTGCTAGGCCTATTCCTCCGTGGATGTGATAATCACCCGTCGGTCTCCGTCGTCACCAGCTCCCTAGCTTATCATTCCATGATCTCGAATGTCTCATTCTGAGCGGCAGTCTGCCAGCCACGACACAGCGACGCAAGACGCGATGACGAAGCCAAGGCACCCTTTAAGCATGCTGGTCACGATATATACAACACAGTCACCGATAGGCTTCCCGGTAAGCCCATCGCCAACCGACAATGTCTGCAACGTCCCGCATCGACGAGCCCTCGGGCTGAACAGCATCACCTCTCGCACGAACCGCCTCACAGACATCCCGGCATGCTACCATCGGTACCACAACACACTTACAGATCACTAGACAGCCTTGTCCACTGTCGGCTCACGTGTTGGAGGAGTGGTTACCCCTTCGACACAACCGACAAGGTCTGAGGAGATTGGCGCGAGAGCTCTCATGCTCAGTAGGCTTGACGGCACGCACGAGCGGAGCACCGCTGCGGTGAAGCTGTGTTACGACGAAATGCTGCTGCCGTTGTGCTCGGTGGTAGGTCACACCACAGAATACGGCCACATAGGAACCTAGTGGACGGCATCATAACACTTGGAGAACATCGGAGATCAGGGAGCACATTCCAGGCCCTGGGGGTTATCGGGGCAAGCTAGCACACACGACGGCTGAACGCTAGGGGAAGACTCAAGGTATTACGGACGCAAAGCATGAGGCAACTGCGCCTCTACGAGCCTTGAACAACGCTGCACATACGAGGCTTCGAGTACGGCGTACACACGGAAACACAGTTAGCAGAACACAAAAACAGGCAAAAGACGTCACTTCTAGAGACGATACGTACATAGTCGTAGATAGAAGCCAAACACCGCCAGGCCATTTGGGACAGATGGCTTTTCCGAGGGTGAAGTGGGGCGGTGCAGAATCGCATGTGCACCGCGTCGGCTGTCTGCCACGCCTGGCATCCGGGCATATCTGCATTTTGCGGCTGCAACCGTGTAGGATTCAATCAAATCAAATCAAATCATGTACGAGCGCTCGGACTTCAGAAAAACGGTTGCCGAACCGATGTGACTTGGCGCTCATCCGTGTGACTTGGCGTTAACCCTATCAATGGAAGGTCCGAAATGATCCGTTGTCCGCCCGATACGACAGCATACTTGCAGCTGCGGGGCTCTTGTTTCTCCTTGCCTATACTCTTGTTGTCACCCCACTGACGCTGGAATTCTTTCACCTTACACTTCTACCTATGGAGTCAGCACGACTACACATGAACAGCAGACATTTGAAGCTTCAGCTTATCTCTGCCGCCCTCAACACTGTTGGCCTTTGGCTTGTGAAGCTTGGCTCTCTGGGCGCTTTGTACCCGCTCATTGATGGCGGTCGCCATCTTCGAATGGCTTGGTTCAGCACCTGGGCTACTCTCTTCATCGGCTGGACACTCTGTATGGCTTGTGATCCGATCACCCTAGGGTACTCTGCAATGGGTATGTCGTCGACCACGCTCCTCTCCAGTACCTAATGACATGCCCAGGCTGCGACACACGATTCGAAATATCGTATATCCGTCTTTGGATCTACACCATATCAGACATCGTCACTAGCTCTCTGGTAATGCTTCTACCGCTAACGATGTTGTGGGTTGCAAAGACTCCAACGCGACAAAAGATCTTCCCCGCCGCTCGCTTCAGCTCGACTACGATTATCGTCGGACTCTCTAGCGCTCGATTGGGTATGGGCTATACTGGAACGTTCTTTACCAGTCTCTTTTGGCTGCATTTGTTCGGGTCCCTGGAATGCTGTGTAGCTCTAACTATCTATAACGGCCTAATCACTATCCAACATCGAAATAGGCAAGTCCGGCGGTCACAATCGATAATATCAGGAACTTCGACCATAGCTCAGAAGAGCAGAGCACAACACGCACCTATGGCCACACCAGCTTTGGAAGAAATAAAGGGGGCAACACGACATTGCAGCAAACCACTTCCTGCCCTCTCGCTAAATAATTCCTTACTAAGGTCTAATGTGGGCCCGTACAGCCGACAGCAGGATCAATTTGATGTTGTAAGTTCTCCCTTTGAGTATAAGCTCCAGCATTGACTAGTAGACAGCCAAGGGCCAGTCATGTTCACAGCGCGTTTAGCTTTTCAACATTCTCGGAAGACTAGATTAACATGATGACGTATGGGGCTCACGTTGATGGACAAAAACTACTATTTGAGACAGTCGAAAGTGTAGAGGGCGCAATTGAAACCTATGCTCGAGATCCATAACTACCCTTGGTCTCGCTGTGTGTAACATATCCACTCGTCTACTTACAGCAATGGAGAGGGCGGCCAAGCAGCTGTATGACCTTTGGGTTTCTTGGAAGAGTAAGCTCTGTCAAGTTGATCCCGATTCAAAAAGCGACCTGCGAAATGATTTTGATACGGAGAAAAAGCGATACAATGAGAAGAAGACACGTGTTGATTAATGTCATATTAATCTATAGATAACTACGTAAATCCACTCCGCGCAAATTGAGCCCAAGTCTGTACTGATGGCGTTCGAGGTATCGCAATATTATGTAGACAAGCCAATCCCGATGGTTGCGTCTCGAATCGTACACTCTTTCTGCGTGGTTGGTTCGATGGCTGAGATTTATTTAAACGCTTAAGATGCTCTTCAAGCTGCCTCCGATCTACAGATATGCCTAACCCGATAACCTGAGAGTTGACTGAGGATCTCTTTAAAACAATTCGTTCGGGATCAGCACGTTCCTGACGTGAATATTCACGCCAGCCCTCGAGCTGATTTGGAGCTTGGAGCAGGGGCTCGTATGTCTGATTTGTTCCGGGAGTGGCCGTCCAGCGCCATGGACTTATGTTTCGACGAGTGGCTAGCGAGTTCCTTGCACTATACACACGATCAAGCCATGGGCTCAATCCCGGCGAACGATTTCCCTTGGCCACAATCTGCTCATAGTAGAATCGGACTAGGCAAAGTATGCTGACCAGTGCCAGGAAACCGCCTACACCCCCCATAGTGATGATTCCAATGTGAACTGCGACGAAGTCTACGGCTGATTGTGCCGAGTTGCAGGAGATAGCCGTCTCGTTCCAAGGAGTGTGACGCTTTTGGATCGTTGGAATTCTAGCCGTCGGTACATGGATAGTCGGTTCTGCGAGGGTGGGCAAGACGAGGGTGCCTGCTTCCAGACTTGCGGAGCGTCTGGGAATCTTTTCGTCCATGCCATTGTAGGCACCAAGAGGAACTTTGTCAGTCAGAGATTGCTCCGAATATGAGAGGCCACCATACCAGCAAGGCAATATCGGAGGTAGATGGTGCTGAGGAACGCGTAGAATGACACATGCACCATGATGCATGTACAGCCTGAGTGCGTCTTTGACCGCTAATTTACACTCTTTCCACATGGCTTAAGTACGTATGCGGTTACGCCGCAAAATACCCAACTAAGCTATCGAAGTACTAATAGCAGCTGGATCTCCCAGAATCTGCGCAGCAATTTTCTCGATAGCTCGAAAATTGGCAAGCGCTGCGGCGCAGTTCGTGCCTAGGGCTGAGCACTTCTCATGCCAACACCTGCTATGCCTTTTATAGGATGACAAATGCGCACCTTTCTTCTTGCAATGACCAGTCGGCTACCCAGGGTCTTCAATTGGATGTCGAGCTCGAGCACAAGACCAGAAGCCCGACGCTTGGGTAGTTGTTTCTGATGCAGTCTGCCTTGGATGCTCTTACTCAAGCGCTGATTGGAGTTCACAGAACCGGCCCGCACGCACGCGAATCGACAACAAGTGCACAGCGGCAGATTCAGGCGCAGCAGGGCAAACGCCATGGTTATGCTTTCAAACGCGGCGGCGATCAACGCAAAGATCTCCTTGGCGGCATATCATAGGACCGACAGTACATGCGGCGCGGTAATTGAGCTCAAGCTGAACCATTGCGTTGGGATGACGGCGCACTACTGTAAGCGACCTGCGCCGTGTGAAACACACGATAAAGTCCACTCTCTCAACTTGCATTAGAGTTGATCACAAGCACGCGCTGCATGTTATAAAGCTAGGCTGGATTTGTAAAAGATGTGCAGGAACTTCGCAGATAAGGGCAGTAGAGCTAAGGTTGTCAACGGCTTACCCAGCCAATGTAGACGTGCCCAAGCTTTATGCCCCGCTACGGTCGTTTTTGGAGTTGACCAACGGCGCGGTTAGGAGTTCGCGCCAAATTACTGTTCCAGGATCGGCGGAGTTCACGCCGAATTACTGTTCAGGGACGATAGTGCGGCTCAGAAGGCGCTTAAACCATCTGCGCCAAGAGAAGCGAGCGATACCACCTCTCCATCGAACCGCCCTAATCCCCTGGATGTCCTAGAACTCCTACAACTTGGTGGCGGCTTCGTGGATTCGATCGCCGCGCATGAACCCTTTTACGATGGATTCATCGCGTCCTGGGCGGATCTTCTCGCATTGCGCGGTATAACGGTGGCTGACCGGGGGGAGGATGGTGACTTGTTGGACTTCAAGTTCTTGTTGAGGACGACGGTTGAGAAGGGCTCACTTCTCCCGCGGTTGGATGAGAGCATGTTGGCGGCGTTAAAGAAGGCGGCGGGGAAGCTGTCGTGGGTGGACGCGCTAGTCTTATCAGGTATCCTTAGGGAGGATAATTTTGTCCAATTTCATTCGTTATAGAAACTCTGCTCCTATAAGGTGACTGTTCTTCTGGATCCCCTTGGATAATGCAGGTTCACCCTAGGTGTAAGACAAAGCTTCAAAATGTGGAGGCTCAATGAGACTTGCTTTGACCAATTCGTATCGAATGGGTTCAATGGTGCTAAAGTCCTTCTCCGCGACCAATTGAAACTTCAAAAGTCTGATCTCTCGACGATCCCTATCAAGAAGCATTGCCTTGTATATCTCATGGTGAGCAGCAGCACGAGCATTGTCGCTACTGTTCACGATAAGCATACAGGAGCCGATTCTAGGGCTCAAAACACCTACGAATTGGATGTAGCTATTGTCTTGGTCGGCAAGTGCTTAGCGCAGGGGTGTGTTCAAACCAGCAGCAAGGACGCGTGGAGACCAAAAAAAAATGAAATGGTAAGTGACAATAGGAAATTGGAAGAAGGAAAAAGTGAGTCGTCTCGAATTCGATGTATGGCAGCCATGGTCATGTGGCTTGTCGTCGTGCTCCTTTTGTGCCTTAATTAGGGTAGCTTTCTCTTCTGCAAGATTGGTTTAGACAGAAGTTAGACTGTTCTATTACAGCAAGGCGTTCTTTAAATTAACTTTAGAGGGTAGCTAGGTTGTTCTAGTGTTAAGCCTCTTATTAGGTAAAAGCCTGCTTTAACGCCTTGTTGCCTACTTTAATTAAAGCTAGTTTTGCAAGTATAACTTGCAACAGGTTAGATTTGGAAGCTATACTAGCTTAGGGGTTTAATATGACGTAATGTTACGAAGACGCTACAAGTAGGCTGATAGAGACTATTTTAGAAGTCCTAATTGATTACTACGTGCAATATCTAGGTGGTTTAAGACGTTGTGTACTAAGCAGAACTCTAGTAGCAACACTCTATATACATGTAGGCAGGTTCGCTTAGTTACTAGGTAATTATTGGGATTAGGTTGGATAGGAATTGGGATTGTACAGCTTGCAGCAGTACAGGCCTAATTTCAGTTAGTGTTAGGGGATCCAGGAGGATACCGTGACTATACTGTGTGTTGAAGTTGTACGTTTAGGATAGACCTTAGGTACTATTCTATTGGTTCTTGGGGATGAGCACTGGTTCTGGAACGGTAGGGTTGAGATGTCTGGGTGAAACACCTGACGACAACTCGGGTAACGATGAGTAGGATAGAGTAGACTATCTAGCTCGAAGGTTGGGTTGAGATTCCAAAGACAAACTTAATTGACTAAGTTGAACACGAACCATAAGGGTTGTGTTCCTATGTGCTATATACTAACAGTAGGAGAGTGCTCGTAGACGAGCGACTAGAGTTAGTCCAATGGGATCGTAATGTTGTTCGTGGACGAGCAGTATCGTACCATGCTCGTTGACGAGCACGTCACGTGAGGCCCTTCGATCGCTCCTGTCTCCACTCACTGATTCCTTCGGACGAGAAGTCAGGGGTCTGGTTGGTGGTTACTTATTGTCGTGCCGTTCCTCGCATGAGATCGTAACACCGTGACAAGTTACTATCTCCTCATCCTTAACAGCCACGGCAGCTATCTTACTAAAGATTTTTTCAACTTCTGCTACTATAATAAGATCCTTATTATTGTCTTACCCCCTTACTTAACTTACACCTTACAGCTACTTAATGTAGTTATGTTTGCACTACTTTTAAAGTACTACTTAATAAAACTCTTACGTTATCTTTACTGTAGCTAAGGGCTATTATTAGTTAAGAAAGGGGACTTTTTCCTATTGTTCTGGGACTCCTACATCGCCTCGTTTACCTACAAGAATATGCTACAGGCGTCTCGCCGGCCAACCCTAAAGTTATCCTAAAGCGCTGTCACGAAGACGCTACGAGTAGGCTTTTAGAGCTTCTCTGGGGGGAAGTCTAGTTGAATTACTACGTACAGTATCTAGGTAGGTACAAGGACGTTGTGTACAGAACAGAAACAGAACAACAGAGCAGAATTAATACTCGTATGTGCGAGAGCACAGGCCTTCCAGAGTCGGACTAGTACTAGGTGTATTCCGATGTTATTACGGGTCGAGACAGATTTAGAGCAGTATCAGACTAGTAAACCCCTATTGGTCAGGATTGGTAATGGTACTGTAATTCTACAGTACAATTGGCAATCGGTTAAGTGTCAGGTTATCCCGGAGGATACCGTGACAAGCGCTTCGCCTAGACTACTTCCGCCTAAGATAAAGCTCTACAAATTAGGGAGCCTAGAGATAGAGATAGTTAGAAGAACCTCTGCAGTTTAATTAACGCTGCTGTGCTAGATAAGTCAAACGTTAAGGCTAAACGGCTGTTAACTTTGATGCACTCTCTGCAGGTTAATATTGAGGTCCTACACGTCGAAAATCAAGGTTTGAAGGACGCAGTCTCCACCAAACAGAAGCACAAGAAGAAGCATAAGCCTCTAGATCTGCAACAGCGCAAGGAATTTCGTAGTAAGGCAGTTTTCTAGGGTCCTGCTAAGATCTGAGAAGCTTGCGCGCGCAAAGCAGTACAGGAGCGTAAAGAAGAGGAGGAAAAACTCCAGAAAAAGCACATAAAGGAGCTAAAAGAGGCAGTAAGGTTGTATAAGAAGCAGCAAGCGGAGGATGCAAAGGTGGACCGAAAACGTGTTGCTAAGGTCAAGGAGAAGGAGCGCGAGGCGAAGGCTCGGGAACGTAACGAAAATCGGGCGCGAAAGCAACGGGAAAAGAGGCTGCGACCACGAGAAAATTAGCAGAACAGGCAGAGAGACGTATCCCAACAACCTCACATCCTGTCGCACCGAAATCTAAGAAGCGGCGTCGTGCAGTGGGTGATGTAGATGGTAACGTTGCTAGACCTCCGCCGCCGCAACCCCCACCTAAACACACCACGCGCGGACGACAACTCAAGGTTCCTAATTTTTTTTAAATAGCACATCTTTTTCGCAAGCAATCAGTTACTAACACTTTACAGTATCTCGTAATAATAACTATTGTGGATGGTTCTACAGCCTCATGTTTGTTGACCTCGTGAAGTTGGTGGGGTGGTTCATCGGGTGATGTGGTCCATCCAATGCGCAAACACTGTATCTTGACCTCGGAAGCAATTCGGTTGGTCGGCCATGCGTATGCATGCAGGCGTTGTCCCAGCTTGTCCAGCTTGCTCGATTAGCATGCTGTAGCACCATTTTAACCCTAGCCCGAGACATACATAAGCAATACGTCCTGGGCAACATTGAAATTAACAACAAGAGTAAATGTTTAGTTTAGTTTAGTTTAGTTGTCCTACTCGGTTTCAGCCGCGTACTGCGCAGCTATGCCCGGAGTGACAGGCCGTGGCAGACAGCGGACGCGGCGCGGACGTTGATCCGCGCCGCCCCACTTCATCCCTTGAACGAGACCAGCTGTCTCCGAAGCCTGCTGTTTTCCATCAACCACTATCTACACTTTGGTCCCCACCTCATCTAGATACTGGTTCTGCTGATTGTATGCTGTGTTTCTAGGCTCGTAGAGGCGCTCTGCCTCGTCTGTCGCGTCCGTTGTACCTACAGTCTCCCCCCAACGCTCGGCGTCGTCTGCGTATCTCTGATCCCCATATGCCCAAGGATCTGCGTCTGTTCCATATACTCGATAGCTTTAGTGGCTAGCTGCGGCGTGCTTAGGATGGTCCTGAGGCTGTGTCGTCCGGATAGGTTGGCGAAGATGCGGTTCTGGAGGTCCCTGTGCTTGCTGCAGCGGAGGAGGACGTGGGCGACAGTCTGTTGTCTCTCTCTACAGCTGCAGCCGGGGCTAGTGATGTCTGGAACATGACGATTGAACAGGAAGTCGTTGAGACTGATCTTCTCGGTCCGCAGCTGCACTAGCAGCGCGCTCTCCCGCTTGCTTAGCCTCTTGTGGAGCTGCAGCACCTTCCTGGTTGGCGTTGGTGTGTGCCTGTATGTCGCGCGGCCTTTCTTGTCTTCCCTCCACGCGCTGATCCACGCTCTCTCTACCTGCGTCTTGCACCACCGTCTGAGTGTCGTTTTGAGTGGGTATAGCTGGGGAGGCGGATCTGCTGGCCGTTGTCTGCGGCCGTTCTCTCTCCATCCAGTGGTTTCCTTGGCAGCCTGGTCGGCGGCCTCGTTTCCGGGTATGCCCACGTGGGCAGGGATCCATCGGACGGTCACCGAGTATCCTTTGTCCTGGAGCTCCAGGACCTGTTGCGCGATGTCCGTGAGGATGTACGCGCCTGACCGCCCTTCGGCTTTCGCTATAGACCAGATGGCGGCCTGATTGTCCGTGTAAATGGCTATCTGTCTGCGCTCGCCGCTTTCGTCTGCATACTCCTGCGCGATCTGCAATGCTAGGCTGATGCCCTGCAGCTCCGCTGCGTATACTGTGGACAGTGTGTCTGAGCCCATGTGTACGGAGCGCGTCTGTTGTGTCGACGGGCACACCGCTGCAGAGCCGATCTCGCCTTCGATGCCGCTGCCGTCTGTATAGATACTGAGGCTCTTGTTTGCTGCGCATTCTCGGTCGTGGCGTTCGCGGGCCTCGTCCGCGTCGTTATCGATGTAGGTGTCTGGCCCTCGCCGCCATGGCGGTGTGATGAACGGGGGAATGGGCTCTTGCTTGTCGAGGTCGCGAACCTGCTTGCCTCTCAGTGCCTCGTAGGCTTTCTGCCAAGGGCTTTTGTGTGCCCTGTAGTTCTTGTCAATGACCACTGGTACCGGTTGGCGTGGCTCGTAGCACGCAGTCTGCGCGATGGTCCTAGACGAAGATAGTCGAGTAACGACGTCCGCGTTGTGCTTCCAGATCTGCTGCTCGATGGGAAGAAGGAATGTCTCTACATCCAGTGCGACCCTCGATGTCGCTCTGTAGGCGCCGCATATGCTTCTCGCTGCTCTTGCTTGTATGCTGCGCAGGGCGTCGACTGTCTTGTGCGTGTAGCCGCGCTTCTTGTCGTTGAGGTTGGCGTTGGACCAGATGGAGCACGCGTACATCATCTGTGGGAGCGCAATGGCTTCGTACAGTCTGCGCATGTCTTGCAGCCGGACGCCCCAGGTGGAGCTGCCCAGGCTGCTCAGCGTGTGCACTGTGCGAGTTGCCTTTTGTCTGATCGTTTCTACATGCTCTCTCCACCTTAGCTTGGAATCCAGGGTCAAGCCTAGGTACTTGCACGTCGGTGACGGCTTTATCTCTCCCCACTCTGTCTGGATGGACGCGTCAATGTTGATTCGTTTGCGCGATCTTGTGAAGTGAGTTAGCTGGAACTTGTCGGGAGCGAAGACCGAGGCGTGTGTGGTTGCCCATCGCTGTGCCTTCTCAAGTGTTGTGCCCAGTATTTCGCACGTTCGTTCTGTGGTCTTGCCCCAAGCGAGGATGGCCACGTCATCAATGTATCCCGTAGACATGGCGTCTGTCTGCTCGTTGCACAGGTCGACCAAGTCGGCGTTGTACAGGATATAGAGCAGAGGGGAGAGGGGCGATCCTTGAGGGATGCCCGTATTGATTGCGTAGTCTTCAGACTTGAATCCGTCGACTAGGATGTGTGTGTGCCTGTCGCTCAAGAAGCTTGCTATCCAGCGCACTGTAGTTTCGTCAACCTTCCGCTTCCGCAGGTTGTGAAGCAGCCGCTTGTGAGATACGTTGTCGAAGGCTCCAGATACGTCTAGCAGCAGGAGACTGGCCACCTGGCCGTCTTTGCCGTTGTTCCACTGTTCATAGATCTTCGCTGTGACAGCATGCAGTGCGTGCTCGGTGGACCGATGCTTCCTTCCACCCATGTGAGTTGGCGGAAGCACGTGGTGGGCCTCGATGTGGTAGCTCAGTCTCCGTGCCACCACCGCATCCATGACCTTGCCGATGGTGTTAAGCAGTGCGATGGGACGGTACGCCTTGGGGGCTGCGTAGTTAGGTTTGCCTGGTTTGCGCAAGACCGCTGTGATGGAGGCTCGGAACGAGACTGGGCAGTAACCCAGCCGCAGACTTTGGTTGAAGATCCTCATCAGATGGGCTGCAATCAGGTCAATCCCGGCTTGCAGTGCCCTGTTCGTAATCCCGTCCGGGCCTGGAGCCTTGAGGGGCGATGCCGCTCGTATCGCTGTGCGCACCTCCTTCTCCTCAATTGGTGGCATGTCGATCTGGCCGCTGTACACCGCGTGCTCCATGTCTCCCAAGTCTGCTTCAGGTGGCGTTGGGAAGAAGACGTCTCGAAACAGCTCGGCTTTGTCCGCGGGGTCAATGAGTTCATCTTGTGTGTCAGGGTGATGTATCGTCGGTATGGATCTGGTAGACTGGTCGCGCCTCGTGCGTGCCCACTTCGCTAGCTTCCACAGCGCGTCTGGCGACTCAGATGCCCGCTCAATACGGTCTCTGTGTGCTTTACGCAGTGCTTTTCTTATCGTTCTTGCTTTGTGGTTCCTCGCGGCGCGGTACGCTTCCCACGTCTCTTCCGTGTGGTGTCTACTGTGTGCTCTCTTCAGTCGTTTTGTCTCAGCGAGCACCGCTCTGCATTCCTCAGTCCACCCCTCGCGCATGTAGGTGGAGGGATGAGTCTCGGGCACTGCTTCGTGTATCGCGTCCTGGATTGCTGCTGTCACCTCAGCCGTGTAGGAGTCGAGCGCTGTCTTTGTGAGTGGCCTTCGAAGGGGAGGCAGAGAGCGCATCAACGCTTTCGTATACAGTTTCGCGTTCAGTCTTTTCCAGTCTTTCCGCGGCTTCTTCTCAAGGCATTGCACTGTGAGATCCAGCGTTGTGCTTATAGGCAGATGATCCGAGTCGTGGTCTAGGCTTCTGTCTACTTCGCTTTTGATGACTTGCTCAATCAGCCCTGTTGTAACAAGACAAAGATCAATTGTAGACTGCGATCGGCCTTCTTCGTACGTCACTGTGCCTGGTGGGAGGGTATTGTGGAGCGCAAAGTCTCCTATGATGTCTATCAGGTCTCCAGGATACATTTATATTGAGTTACAATACATTGCGGGAGTCGCCCATGTCTGCATACCCAGACCTCCCACCACAGTTTTCCCCCTCACCCTAGAATCTTGTTCTAGAGACTCTCGGGTTCCATAGCTCAGCTGGAGACCGGCAGCCTCGCTACCTGTGTGCACCTGATTTGCTCCATAAGCCTGTCTCGGTGGCACTGCCTTCCACCCTCTCAACAGACCGACACGCGCATCCGTCCTTTCGGGCTATGTAGACAGTGTTGTCGGCAAGGGTGTGATCCTTCTCCTAGTGCCTCTCCTGCCACAGGAGTGTCTAAGCAGCCCTGTGTTGCGCCGACACAGAGCTTCCCTCCTGCAAGGATTGGCGAGTTCGCCAGAGGTCCTCTCCGCGCGTGCGCCGATAGCGCAGAGCGAGTGCTCTGGAGCCGTCCATCGCTGCCATTACATACCACGCCCCACAGTCTCTTTCGGACCCAGCAGACTGCTTCGCGTTACCTGTACTCCTCTCGGAATGACAGGCCGTCCGTGTCTTGCAGAGGGGAGTCCGTAGGCAATCCGACGCCGCGCGACTGCCTGCCTCTCCGCCCTCCACTAACCAAGCTTGTGTTCCTCCCCCTTGTCAGTCCTTCCCAGTTGATGTCCCTGTGACCCTAGCTGCCCCGTCCTCGGCGCGTACCGTGGGTGTGTAGCCATCGTAGAGCGGTTGCGAGCACCACGCTGTTTAAGGCCCTCCTTTTGACCGCCAACTCTAGTTGTGCCTCCTAGCAGTGTTTGTTTGTGTGCGCATTATCCAGAATCGCTAGTCTTAACAAGAATCCTGTGGGAAGGAACTGGAAGTCGGGACTGTTCCTGCCCTCGTCGCAGTGATTGCTGCGCTCTCAGAGCGGCGCAAGCACAGAGGTGTCCTGTCGTACGTCCAAACTAGGGCAGCAGGTATGGCTATCCTTTAGGCCGCATGTCGGGTGGTTTTTAAGAAAGTTCCTCTGTTTTGTTGTTGTTTCTGCTTTTGTGGTGTGAAAACTCTGCCACCGTGGCCCTTGAGGGGTAGAGCTCGCACAAAGAACCTCCTCAAGGCGACGCAACGTCGTGCACCGACCGATGGACGTGATTTTCGCAATTGTCCTGCTCTTGCGAACAAGATAATAGCGGAAGGAACCCCTATTCGACAGTATAGGGCAAATCACGATTTTGGTGTTCCTCCAAAAGAGTAAATGTGCACTATCATGGCACGTTGAGAGGATGCTGCAGAAGAAGCCTTGGCTTACGTCATATGCCCGCAATGTCCGCCAAAGCGCCCGTGACGGCTTGGCTCTAGCTGATTCCCTCACGTCACTTTCGTGACTGCCTTTCTATCTCTCGACGCCATGTTTCTGATCATACCTCCGAAGGAAGACACGCCATCTCTCCGACAGGCACAAGAATCAGCCGTCGCCGCAGCTGGAAACGAAGACCAGCCAGAGGAGATACGCAGTCGCGTCAGGAAGGCATGCAACCGCTGCCGCCTTCGCAAAGTTAAATGCAACGGCCGCATACCGTGTACAAGATGTGAGCGCGATCATGCAACCTGCAAGATCGACTCCAACATGGTCGGTCTAAAGAATCTGTCCAGAAGGTACAGCAAATTTGCTCCTAGTAAGATCATACTGACTTATGTATGTGCAGCTACATCGCGTCTCTTGAGGAACAGCAGATTTCCCTTCTTAGCGCCCTGAGAGAGCTTCGACGACAGGCGCCAAATGATCGCGTCGTCTGCGACACAATAGATCAGCTACAGCGCAAAGGCTTCGATATTGACTCATTGAAATTCAAAGACCAGCACACGGATTTGAGCCAGAGCGAAGCACGTACTGAGCAAAGCGAGACTGTACGACCAACTTCCATCTCTTGGGACTACAACCAGATCTCCATGGACGATATACAGTCGCTTCTGCAGCAGCAAGCTACACCACAGGCTGTCTCAGACCTTTTGTGGCACTTCGGGGATGTAGCAAATCAGGATCTCATTCAGAGCCAAACGCAATCGATGCCTTTGCAAGTTGATAATAGCTACCCTGGCCCAGCATTCCAAGAGAACATTGAGTCAACGATGGAGCCAATGTCAGATTTCTACATCGATCCAATGACGGTTTCCTTTGGTCTCACCGATTCAAACACAGCTTCCAAAGACCAGAGTGATACTTAAGAATCATGCTTCACCCGGAAGTTCTCGCCCGCGTACAGCGCCTTGTCCCCAATTCGCATCAACTCTTCTTCAATATCCAACAAGCGGTTGTACTTTGCCACACGTTCGCCACGACACGGACTTCCAGACTTCAGGTGTCCAGTGCCCAACCCGACGGTCAGATCGGCAATGAAGTCGTCAGTCGTTTCTCCCGAGCGATGCGACACAAGAACCGACCAGCCGTAACTGTACGCCTGTTTTGCTGCATCAATCGCTTCAGTGATGGTACCGATCTGGTTGATTTTGAGCAACAAAGCGTTGCAGGCTTTTTCTTGATGGGCCTTCTCAATGCGCCCCCTGTTCGTCGCGAGGAGATCATCGCCGACCAGCTCGATGGAGCAATCTGCATTGAAAGATGTCCAAGCCGGCCAGTCGTCCTGCCCGAATGGGTCCTCCAACAGTACGACAGGGTACTGTTCAAGGATCTCATAGTACAGCTTCGCCAAAGCTTCAGCGTCAAAATTGACACCCTGCTCTGAGCTTTTCCGCTTGAATCCCAAGTCATACGAGTGATCCTTCTCATTGAAAAACTCTTGAGACGCTGGATCAATGCCGATCTTGACCTTCTCAGCGTGCCCGCTTGCTTCGATCGCTGTTACCAATAGGTCAAGCCCTTCGTGTGGAGTCAAGATCGGTGGAGAAAAGCCACCCTCATCGCCAACGCCTATCGCTATCGCGAGTCACGTCAGCTCATGCCTGACTGTATGATCCACTCCGCCTTACCTGATGGTCCATACTGCTTCACGATGACTCCTTTGAGTGATTGATAGACCTCCGCACCCATCCTGACGGCCTCAGTCATGCTGTCGGCGCCAACAGGCGCAATCATGAACTCTTGGAAAGCCATTGTATTGCCGGAATGCACACCTCCATTGAGGACATTGAAGAACGGCACGGGCATGACGTATGACTGCTGGGTGCCGCAAGATTGTTGCAGGAACTGGTAAAGCGGCACTCCCTGCATCTCTCGTTAGCAAGGAATGCGTCTGAGCAACAAAGGTGCGGGAATCGCATTTGAGGCGATCTTTTTCCAGACATACTTTCGCCGAAGCTGCGGCTCTCCATACAGCCATACTGATAGCTAGTATAGCATTGGCACCCAGTTTCCCCTTATCTTGAGTTCCATCGAGCTCTATCATAAATGCATCGATCTTGCGCACGTCTTCTGGAAGCTGGAAGTTCTTGTCGATGATCTGGGGTGCGAGAACCCTTGTGACGTTCTCGACTGCGCCAAGTACTCCTTGGCCATGATACTCCTTTTCGTTCCCATCACGGAGTTCGACAGCTTCATAGTCGCCTTTGGATGCGCCGGACGGTACAATCGATCGAAAAGTACCTGCGCTCAATATGTCAGCATGGAAATGAGGAGCTGAGAGAGAAGTAAGTCAACTTGCCCTTGTCGGTGCGAAGACAGACTTGCACAGTTGGGTTGCCGCGTGAATCCAAACGCTGGGATGCGTCGATCGAAAGTATGGTCGTCATCATGAATACTGCTTGTAAGCGTTGCTCGCTGCAATGCTAGAATAAGACTCGTATTATATCAACTATAGAGCAACAACGGACTAGTTACATTAGGATGACGTGAATGACTTCCGAACCTCCCGATACGCTAATGGCGTTCTAGATTGCCCGAAAACCCCGATCCTTCACTTCCGTTGCGGGTCTTTCGGGACTTGGTCGTCGTATGCCCTGTGAGGCGGGCGAGGGGGGGAAACTTGGTTCAGGGACATTCAACATCAGAATGGCGCAATTGATGGTATTGTCTATTGCACGGTAACTTTAAAGCACATGATAATTGATGTCTAGAAAGGAGTTGGCCGATACTCAGGAGGTCGCGATTCCTGAGCAGCGCCCAGATCTCCACCTGGAGATTCTGCTAGTTGCGTTCCAGAGATCCTTTCATTGTCTCGCTCCAGTTGTATCATCTTTCGAGCAGGACTGATAATCTGTACCGGGACTGCCAAAGATGAGTGGCTTGACCATGCCCCCACTACACGTATGTCAAGTAAAATGGAATATCTCAGCGAACAAGTCGCGCAAAAGAACGAAGGGAACAGACTACTATCAGCAGAAACTTTGATCGGTATCGTAGTAATCCAAGAGGCTGCCTTGTTGTCGGACAGTAGAATTGTACCGTGCGGGGTGGTATGGTTGTTGCGCCAGGCAAGGTGCTCGTATCTTTGCTTCTCTGCTGACAGTATTTCTGTACGAAGACCAATCTTCGAGCTTCCACTGGCATCTGCGATGGTAGGCATGCGAGCCAAAGGATGGGTCGCGCAGAACACTCGGCGCTGGAGACGTGAGCTAACCTCAAATTTCCAATCATACGGTATTGTCTTGAGCTTTACTTCAGTTCTGATGTGCTGGAAGGAAATCCTTAGGAAGACGGTCGTTTGTGATTGTGAAAATTGTTCCGGGAGCCGTATGACCTGAGGCTCGTCCGCTGAGAATGCGAGAGATCCGAAGGAGCGGCTGTAGAAACTGTTGCGGAGATTGGCTCTTGCTACTCGCACGTACTCGCCCTCGAAAGACGTTGTATCAACGGGAGGAGGTGCAGCCGTGGTCGGCATCACCTTGATTGGTCTTGAGATGCAGTGTCGAAACGGCCTGGTTGTGACGTTCCTTCTGATGCTTGCTGATAGTGTGTACGTTATGAAGGGCTGTGCGAAGATCTTGTCATTGGCAGAGTCAAAGTATGTACGTCCAATTTTTGCCGACGGATAGAGGCCGTGATCGGCTTGGTCTTGACGCGAGTTGCTCCCGACCGTCTCCGCTGGTATCGTCCAAGGAATTTGGAATACGAATGGTATGGTTTGAAGCGCGGGCCAGGTAACAGCATATCCTGTAGATTGATGCCTCGCCGGCCTCGCCTCAAGACACTGTACTTGCAGCAGGAACTGCCCTTGTCAGCGCCACTGCCTGAACTACCGTACAGACCACCTACGCGATGCTCGTAGGCATGAAAATGCCCGATGTCCCTGTCTGGAAGCCATGTTCGACACACACCTGGTTTCTGTTAGTACCTAGGGTACAACAAGTGACGGAAGGTTTCAACATACCTTCGAAATAGAGTTCAACCAGTTGACGTCGGTTTGAGTTTAGTTTGATCGTGAATGTTCCTGCCAGCGTATCGCCACCTGTGCGAACCGCACAAAAGCAGCCACCGACTTGAGCCGGATGTCCACATTTGGTATCCTCAGGAAGGCTCAGTGACACAATCTGGGCCAGAGGTTCGGCGCCAGAAGACATCGACGCTCGTTAGTAGCGGTGCTGCTCTCCGACGAGTACCTGTCTGCAACTTGGGTTGGATGGTCTTATGGATCGCTCAATCCGCTAAGAGCCTTCCGCGAGTATACCGTTTGGCTCTCATGGCCCATACTCTTTACATTTTCCCCTGCTGGCTTAAAAACGAAAAAGGTAACCTGAACAGCGACCAAGGGTCGTCCTGAGGGCTCGACGGGACGTTCGGGTGCGCTAACGCTCTAGTGCCAACTTGGACTAGCGCACCCGCTGGGCAGCCGTGCCCCAGCGCAACGAACGCCCCACTTTCTCTTTTGTCGCTGTGCTTGGTACGTGAAGCTTAAGATCGTTGTCGCTTGAGCCACTGCTCAGCACAGCACCCACCATGTCTCATGGCCCCTCCATCGCTCCTTCTGATTGGCGCAGAGCCGTAAGCGCCAAGAGAGCGTCAATCGCGAATGCAATACCTCCGGCATGGCGGCTCAGCGATGACGAAATCCCATCTACTGAAATTCTCAAGGACCTAACAGCTTTCATCACGCGTTTCCTCTCACCACTGGAGCAGCAGATCACCACCGCGCCGGTCTCTGTTCTCACAAGCAACATCTGTTCTTTCCAGTGGTCAGCGGTGGAGATCACAAGAGCTTTCTGTCATCGAGCTGCTCTGGCTCACCAACTTGTAAGTGGGAGCTTTCCGGATGCTGGATACCGACGACCGATACTGAGACTATATGCAGACGCCATGCCTTTCCGAAATTTGTTTCGCAAAGGCGGAACAGCGAGCTGAAGAGCTTGATACAATTCTGCGAACGTCCGGTCAAGTCGTCGGTCCACTACACGGTATCCCAGTCTCTCTTAAGGATCGCTTCCACGTGGATGGCCTTGATAGCGCGTGTGGATATGTTAGCTGGCTTGAACAACCCAAATCTGCAGTGGATGAGGGAGTATTAGTCCGGCGTCTTAAAGAAGCTGGGGCTGTGATCTTTGCGAAAACTAACGTACCAATGTCAATGCTTATTGGCGAGACAACTAACAACATAGTCGGCTCAACAATGAACCCCTTTAACAGGGATCTTTCCGCTGGAGGAGCATGTGGTGGAGAAGCTGCCTTGCTCGCCCTACGAGGATCACCAATAGGGTGGGGCACAGACATTGCTGGATCGATACGCATTCCGTGTGGCTTCAATAGCTTGTATGGCATTCGCCCTTCTTTCGGGCGGATATCTGCGACAGGATTAGCTGACAACTTGTCTGGGCTGCCCACAGCAGCTAGCGTTGTAGGACCACTCTCCTCTGATCTACCATCGTTGATTCAATCAATGAAGTGGATCATCAATTGCAACGCGTGGCAAGAAGACATCGAGACAATCGAGATGCCTTGGAGGGATGATAATTTCGCAGGTACCTCCAACCGAATTTGTCAGCCTGGCCAGAGCAATGGAAGTCTGGTTTTTGCAATTCTGAACAACGACGGCGAGGTTAACCCTCATCCTCCTGTGCAACGAGCTTTGGGCTTGGTGAGGAATGCATTACTCCAGCGTGGCTACGAGGTAAGCCGCCATGAGCACCCCATTCCATGCTGTTCCATTGACAAGATCAAGGTGGTTGACTGGAGTCCCGGCTTGAAACATGACCTTGCGACAGACGTGCTCGTAAGTTGCCGTTTGACCAGAACATGCACAAGTATTGTGATGCTGACGAGACTCCAGTTTCAAATACTCGGATCGACGGCTGGGAAAAATGTTCGAGCAGCGATTGAAGCCAGTGGGGAACCGCCCATACATCAACTAGCAGACCTGTTCAAGGGGGCCGAAAGTAAACCTTTGCCAACCTCACAGTTCTGGGATCTCTGTGCATGGAGAAAGCAGTTTCAGAGGCAGTATCATGATTACTGGAGATCTACGAGGGAATTGACTGCGAGCAAAAGAGCTGTGGACGGAGTAATCATGCCAATCGCTCCTCACACTGCTGCACCCGAGGGCTCATTCAAGTACTATGGTACGTTGAATGATGATCAAAGCTGTCGAAACAATTTGCTTACATTCTCAAGCATACTCTGCAGTTCCTAGCGTACTGGATTACACGACCGGGGTAGTGCCCGTGACCTTTGCTGATCAGTGTCTCGACTACGGACCGTCTCGATACATACCTATGAGTGACAAGGATCGAGTCAATTGGAATCTCTGTAAGTGATAGTGCTAAGGGTCTCAATGATCGAGCTACTTACCGAAAGACAGATGATAAGGAACTCTTTGACGGCGCTCCAGTTGGTGTCCAGGTGATGGGTCAGCGACTCCAGGAGGAAAAGGTTCTTGCCATGATGAGTGCGGTTAACGACTCACTGCAACAGTATCAACCTCTCTGAACATCTCGGATGAAACAATGACATCATGTAATTACGGTCAAGTCTTCTTACATCGATCTGGCAGCTACCGACATGCAGGCGCTAAAGTGCGAAATTAGGTAGCGTCAATGAGACTAAAATGCAAGACGCACTATGCGTTCTCCGATCAATCCGTCTCGAGCTCAGATTCTACCAGGCCCGTGCGGTTCGGGTTCTTACAAGCGAGATTCGGTGCCTCATGCACGGCACGGGTGGTTGGTTGGTTGGTTGGTATTCATTTTACGTCTGGTGATGAGGATTAAGTCCATCATCTCGCCTCCCGAAGGGCATATACGACGTGCTAAGCTATGGAATTATAGTGCTGCCACTACCTTAGAAAGCATTTCTTGCCTGCGCGGGTATTGCTACCATGTCAGAACTACAGCTCCCCGTCCAGTTGGGAAGACTGAGCAGTGTTTGTACATTAGGGTGAGGCCCTTGTGTGTGTTCAGAGGCAGTTAAGTGCCGTAAGAGAGAAGGAAAGAGTAGGTGGGTGTGGAGAGCCGGTGCTCTGTCGAATCGTGGCCGTAGCTCTGCGCGAGGAGAGCCGTTGTACTAGGCTTGGCCATGCCTGTGTCGAAGGAGATAGGTGTAGTAGGAAGGCAGAGCCAGGCCTGTCCTTCTTCTTTATCTCTTAGAAGTTGTGAAATGTAAGGCTATGCTAGCTGCCTTGTTTGCGTGTTGAGAGCCGCTGCTCTGTCGAATCGTGCCGTGGCTCTTCGCGTGGAGAGCCTTTGTGTTTAGGCCTGGCAGGTGCACATATCTTGCTAGAGCAAGGAGTGGCAAGATTGTCTCCTTGTCTTAGCGGTGGTTGTGGCCTTCGACCGAACGTGTAAAACTGAGTGGCGCACGGGCCATTTTGAAGAGATTTCAGCTCAGCGAAGAGCTGAAAGACAAAACAGGGCAGCGCGCCGGCCACAACGCCTGCAGCGGAGGGAGGACGTTGGGAAACAGATTTACGAAGGCATTTGAGTCGTGTTTGAACGAAAAATCGATGGAAATCGACCTTTCGCTGACCTGGAAAAGTTGATGTTCGGGCTGACGGCACGGGTGGTGCGGTTGCGCTAGTCCCAAAGAGGAGATCACGTATGTCTGAGGTCATAAAGGTCCAGTCTGCACCACACGGATGTTCTGGAGTCTCGATCCCAATCAACACACCCAGAGAACATGGCACCATCAGTCATAAACGAAGAGGCTGAAGACAGCGCACTCGAGGACTACGATCAATTCGAGGAAGTCCGCAAACCTTCACTACAGTCCGCAAGGCAACCCAACGAAGACAATTTAGATAAAGCAGAATCCGAGTTGCTCAACGAAAACGTCGATGAAGGTGTGGATGGACTTGATGAGCTTGCTGTACCCGCTCCAGATGAGAACCCCGACGAGGAGCGGACCGAGTACCACCGAAGCCTTGAAGAAGAACGAGAGATTGGCAGTAGACGAAGTGCGATCCATGAACATACACGCCAGGCGACCGAACGACCTTCCTTACAGCAAAGGCTTCTGATACAGCTCTACACACACTCCTGGCTTGTGCTCTTCTCGATTCTTGGCACGCTGGCAAGACTAGGAGTCGAATGGATGACATACTATCGCAATGCCCCGGTGACTACGAACGTATTGTGGGCAAATTTTGGAGGATCCCTAGTTCTTGGGTTCTTGCAAGAAGATCGCGCCTTGTTCGCCGAGAAAAGAGGTCGCCACTTACTCTCGACCACGCACTCCAGCTCCAGTGGTGACGACACCGACGAAAAGGGGCAGCGGGACTCTCAAGCCGACCAGACTGCCAGGAAAAAGTCCATACCACTATACATTGGGCTGGCAGTTGGCTTCTGCGGATCATTCACATCCTACTCATCCTTCATGCGTGATCTTTTCCTCGGGCTGTCCGATGAGCTGATTGGCAAAGACCAGGTTAAGAACGCTAGGAGCGCTGGTTGGAGTGCCGCATCAGTCTTGGGTATGGTCATCACCGAGGTCACAGTCTCGCTTTCCGCCCTCTCATTTGGCGCTCACCTAGCGATTGCTCTCTTACCTCTACTTTCGAGCATTCCCCGAATGAACATGGGCAAGATCACAAATCCCTTGGGCGTCTTCCTAGGATTGGGTTGTTGGTTTGGTGCAGTATGCCTTGCCATCTGGCCTCCGCACGGTGCGTGGCGTGGACAAGTTGTCTTCGCCATCGTATTCGCACCTATGGGCACTATAGTGCGCTATTGGCTCTCTGTGCAACTCAATCGATGCATTAAGTCATTTCCCATCGGTACATTCTCTGCGAATATGCTGGGTACCGCACTTCTTGCTATGGCTTACGATCTGCAACATACAAACCTTCAGGGAAACATTGTGGGCGGAAGTTTAATCGGTTGTCAGGTACTGGCGGGTATCACAGAAGGTTTCTGTGGATGTTTGACGACAGTAAGTACATGGGTGGCTGAGCTCAAAAGTCTGCGAAAGAGGCATGCTTATCTGTATGGTGTCACAAGCATCGCAATTGGCTTTTCTTTGATGATCGTCATTGTGGGAGCTCTTCAATGGACGTCAGGACTGAGGGTACCGGTGTGTAAGATTTGATTGCCTTGTAGAGATAGAACGGTGTAGCAAAACCTATTAATAATGTTAAGCAATGTTGTGCACACCAGGATGCCAATGATTGTGCACAAGTAGCAATTGTCATGACATGGACATGACAGGTGGTAGATGTGGATTAAGCTGATCTTAAGCTGAAACCAGACCAGAAGCTGCACTTTGACGC
The DNA here is from genome assembly GCA_022225945.1 of Didymella pomorum. NCBI lineage: Eukaryota > Fungi > Ascomycota > Dothideomycetes > Pleosporales > Didymellaceae > Didymella > Didymella pomorum. Next base: position 15,829 of record JAKJXN010000110.1, on the reverse strand, counting down.
ATATCACTTCCTGAAGAAAGTATCAAAGCATGCTGTCTTGGCCAAATGCCGCAAAATGCAAAGACTTCAAGGGCTGACAGCGCAGCATTTTCATAACGTCTGTGTAAAATGCTCATGTCGAATACAATATGATCAGAACCTCGGTTGAACGTATAATCTTTCCGTCTTCTGTCTATATGCCGAGCCCATCTTTTCTGCGAAACCGGACTGTGACACTATGCTACTCATGGCCCTAGTGGGTGCCGTCAAAACCCTCCCAATTCTGCGGAAGACTCGTCATCCAGGACTCGATATCCTGAAAGTCATAACCACCGTCGAGATCTTTTTCGAACCGACCTGAGAAAACCTCTGTGACACGCCCATTTACGACAACACGCAGACGATCCTGGCCGCTCTTGTTCTGATACTTTTCAACCCCAACGTGACCGAGGTATGGCGCAGGCTTTGAAACAAACCAGCTTCGACCCGTGTCGATCCGGGTTAAATCTGGCGTCCAGCCCTCCTTGTGACCGATCCCTAAAAGACAACACAGATAGAGTACTTCCTCTCTGTGCATGAAGGACACATGTAGAGGAAATGTGAATAGGTGGTTTGGTCCCGACTTGAGACTGCGCACTACTGCCACCAGCTAAGGTACAGCGATTCCCCAAGTATCGCTGCCATAACCTTCACTGTAGCGGTATTTGGTGTCTCTGAGATATTCGAAACCTATCCAGTCTGCGGGTGTGAACCATGTTTCGAAGGGTAATTAGCGTCCCGAGACGACATCATAGCAATGGAGAAGTTCAATGGCGTATACGTCTTCGGCTCCAAATTCTTGCGAGCTGGACCAATCGCAGCGAAGTCGTTGCAAGGCGTCCCGCGTCGTAACCTTCATCAGCTGTTGCATCTCTCGGTTGCCAGCCTGTTGATTTACTTGTAGCGCTGCATGCCATGCAAGGTTCTTGCAAGTTCCAGGGGTATCGGAGGAGTCACTGACATTGACTTGGCAATCGATCAAGGGAAGATTGTCGTTTGCGTTTCCCACGATGGTCCCTGCGGTCGTATATCAGCCTTGAATGATCTGACTGAGAAAAACTCATCTTATCCCGATGCATTTACCTGAGAATGCGTCTGCAAAGGTTATAGCAGACAGCCGACATCGTGTCGCACTGTCACTCCATACTCTCATAATCGGTTTGAGATCACCCTCTTTGACTTGGAAATCCTTGAGAACCTGGCTACAACGTTGTCTAAAGTGTCTGCCCATATCTGCAGTCTGTGACAGACCTGCGCCAGAGACCATGCCCACATGTGCTTTGCTGATCCAACTTCGATACGTCTGTAAGGCCGCCAACTGTCCCTTGGCGAACGGTCTTCCTGCGCCTTGCAGGACCTCAATTCTTCGCAGGAAAGGCTGGACGTAGGTGTTGAAGTCATTGTGAGACACTTCGAGAATACCATGGCGAAACAGGTAGACGGCTCCGGAAACAGTGTCGGACGCGAGAGCTGGCGGTTGTTTGGAGATCTGAAAGTACGGAGACAGAGCAGCGAGATGCTCTTGGAAGCGCTGAACAGACATTTCGGTGCATCATCCTGATCATCGGAACCCAAAAGATCAACCAGACGGCTTTATGGAATAGTTTGAATGGTATGCTTGTCTTGCCCGCAGTACCCGTGCGCTGATGATTATGAGGTGCGCTTGCGCACCAATCAGAATACGATGCTCATGACCCCGCATGGAAAGCACTATGGCGTATCCGAGGTCACCGATGCATCATATTTTCGATCTCTGCATTTACATCAAGCTAGCCTATCACAAGCTCCGGAGCCAGCGACTTCCGCACAGGTGTGACCAAGGAACATCGGCAAGCGCATCACGGTTCGTCGCTTCTCTGTTCGGACCTCAGGAGGCAATTTAGCATCACTAAGCACAGCAATGGCGCATATATGTATCTTGATCTCGTTTCTGGAGGGTTTGTTGTCCTTTGCAGCAAACGCCCAGTACTGATCACAATGGATCCTTCCGCCGCAGAACTTGGCCAGCGGCAGCAAACAAAACATCACGATATTTCATTGCATCCACCGAACAACGTTGCTGTAGAACACGCAAGGCAATGTCGAAACAAACGGGGCTGGCGAAAAGTCGTGGTGAACCTTACGCCTGCATGGTTCAGCGTAACCATGGGTATGTTGCGAACCTCCATTTACTCCACTGCCTATGCCACCCCCACCAAGTGGAAGGCACACGCAAATTTGCTCCTTGTCATTCAATCAAACTATACTTACTAGTTCATGCCACTGCCCCGTTTTTAACGTTCCTGCCAGGTACCGGTATTACCTCTATACTCCTACACAATCTCCCATATAATGCGACATGGCTATACTGGATCTCAGTCGTCATCTTCGCAGCGAATGTGCTCATATTCACGCTGTTGACAGTACTGAGCATCCTGAGATATACCCTGTTCTCAGGCATTTGGTCTGCGATGCTTGCACATCCAGTCCAGTCCCTATTCCTCGGTAAGTAGGAAGTACATAGTCTGGAGAAGATCGAGCGCTGACACCAAACAGGCACTATTCCGATGGGTCTTGCAACCATCATCAACATGATCGTTTTCGTTTGCGTGCCAGCTTGGGGCCCTTGGGCTGCAACATTAGCCTGGACACTCTGGTGGATCGACGTCGTACTCTCGCTTGGTACGAACCTACTTCTGCCCTTCATCGTTATATACAAACATGAGGTATGTGAGGCTTCCAATGCTGACATTGCATTGCTAATATAGGCTCTACAGTCCCAGCTCTCCAAAATGACAGCCGTGTGGCTCCTGCCCATCGTTGCGACCATCGTTGCTGCTGCAACCGGCGGAATCGTGGCTGGTGTTCTCCCCGATACGCACGCCTTATGGACGATCATCGTCAGCTACATTCTGTGGGGGTGCGGTGTTCCTTTGGCCATGTTCACCATGGTCATATACTTTCACCGATTGACGATGCATTCTCTTCCGCCGCGCGAAGTCATTGTTTCAGTGTTTTTACCTCTTGGACCAATTGGTCAAGGAGCGTTCGGCATCATGACTCTGGGACGCGATGCCTTGAAGGTCTTCGGTCGAACAGATACTGTTCCTGCCGCCATGGACGACCTGGCTGGCAGACTTTTCTATGCCAATGGACTCATGATTGGGATAATTATGTGGGGTTTTGGTATAGTCTGGCTATTTTTCGCCATCGCCGCTATCACACGATCCAAGTTTCCCTTCAACCTGGGATGGTGGGGATTTACATTTCCGCTTGGTGTGTACGCAACTGCGACCGTAGCCATCTCTCAGGAGCTACCGTCTCTCTTCTTCAAGGTGCTTGGAACAATTTTCTCGTTATCGGTCGTGTTATTGTGGATGGTTGTCAGCATCGGAACCATTCGAAAAATCATCAAGGGCGAGATGTTCGTCGCACCTTGCGTCAAGGGATGGGAGGCACAACGTACAGAGAAAGTCCAATGCGCAGGAGCTAGTGAGCAGAGCGTCTGAGCAGTGGAACTAAAGACAGACTTCGCGCGCTCAAGTTGTCGTTCCGACTTTGGATTGGTTAAATTTCAACCTCTCTCTCGTTACAAGAAAGCGTATTCAATCCTCAGTGTTCTAACCCTCATCTCTAGAGTGAAAGACGGTCGTGTCGTGGCAGACGTGGTGCAACACAATGAAGGCGTCGATCATTACAACCCTTACATTGTAATATTGTGTGATGTGATCTTCAGCGTTAACCACAGGCGCTCTAAATGTGTGTGGAAATGCTCGGCATACGGTGCCGTGAAAGCTTTCAGCGTTCTTTGGTACTATACGTTCAGCACTCGCTTACAGGTGCAGCTGATCTTCTAAGCGGCTATAATGCAGGATGCGGTGGCATGGCTGTGATATACTGTCCGTTCCTGGTAGTGTGCGAAGAGACCTTCGGCATACGGTGTCGCTAATATCTCCACCGACCTTCCACCAAATGTACCTCAAACATGTTCTGTCCTCTGCAAATGTTGCACCTACCGATGACACTGACATTGGCACGCACTAGGGACGCAGCCTGAGCCTCTTATCACTTTCGTGACGTAGCGAGAATTCTTGGAATAGAGTATAGAGCTACTGAAACCAGGGGCTGGTAAAAACACTACGTCTCCTCTCCACATGGCTTGGGCGCCTCTAAATCGCACGTGTGCTGACCAGCTGACGCTAAGCTTGATGAGTCGAGTGGGGCGCTGTGATCCCTGCCTGCCGTGTGGCGCAAACTTTGTTGCAGTTGCATCCGAGGGGAAGCCGCAATCGCTAAGCACTGTACTGACAGCCGACTAAACGGCGACTGTATCTCTGTGGGAAACAAAGACTCTCAGAGAAAGGACCGGCGATCAACATTGAATCCTGGGGATGAGCTTACGATCTGGGCTTGTGAGGGAGGTGGCGTTCTCGACCCCTGAACGCGACCGAGAACGCGACCGGGACACGCTGTCCTTGCCCTTTGAGCTACCAGCACCACGGAAGAGGCGCCCAAGAAACACCATTGAGCAAGGCGGACGCTACCGCAGGCCACTGTCACAGCCAGACCCATCAGCGGACGACTCCGATACCATCCCGATTGAAAGCAGCCAGCCCGACCCTCGAACCAGGAGGAGCGCCACGACCAATAAAGACCTGCTCGTCGCCCTGACCGACATCATTCGACAACAGACTGAGACCATCAGAAACCTCGAACGCGAAACCAAAGAGATCAGACAGAACCAACAGGCCATTATCGACCACAATGTCAAGCTTATCGACGAAGTCGCAGAGCTCAAAGCGCGCGTCGACGACCTCGCGGCAGCGGCATCCTCGGGTGCGCGCTCCTGGGCCGCGGTGGCGGGTGCGAGCGTGCCTGTGGGGCCGAGCGCCACTTCCGGAACGCCACCGAGCCAGCCGCACGCTAACAGACCTTACCTCGCTCCTGGCGACGTGCCCAACGTCACAGTAGACATCTCCAGAGCAGATGGCGAACATGGCAGAATGTCAGCAGGTACAGTCAGAGCAGCGGTGGAAAAGGAAATGCGCACGATGGAGAACCACGGGAACTGGCGATGCCGGGCGGTCACCGCCGACCACGCCATCCAGAGCCGGATCAGGATCGCGTGTAGAGACGAAGACGAGCACGAGCTTGTCAAGAAGGCAGCAGAGAAGATCGGTGCAGGCTCGCGCGTGTTGCGCGATGAGCTCTTCCCGGTCAAGGTCGACAACGTCAAGAGAACTGCAGTGCTAGACGAAAAGGACGAAATCAGGGCAGGAGCCGCAGAAGCTTTTGGCGGAGAGAACGGAACGACAGTTGCCAAGATCGCGTAGCTGAGTAAGAGGGACGTCCCGAAGGCTTACGGATCCATGGTAGTGTACGTGACTAAGAAGAGCGATGCAAGGAGGCTCGTCGCAGAAGGCTACTTCCACGCGGGTGGAGAGTCTGGCACGACGAGCGCGTTCGAATACCGGCCACGGCCCGGGCAATGCTACAACTGCCAGGAGCTCGGCCACAAAGCGTACCAGTGCAGAAAGACGCAGAGATGCGGGCGATGCGCCAAAGACGATCACCACCACAAGAGCTGCAGCGAAGTGGTGATGAAGTGCGTGCTGTGCGGAGGACCGCACGAGTCGTTCAGCAGAAACTGTCGGATGCTCTACCCACCTCAGCATGAATAGAGCATTCCGCATGATCCAGCTCAATGTTAGAAAGCAAGGCGAAGTACACGACAGCTTGATGAACGACGAAGAGATGCAAGGTGTGACAGCGATAGCCATCCAGGAGCCGCACGCGCGGAGGATGCAAGGCCGGCTGCTGATGACGCCTATGCTCCACCACAAGTGGACCAAGATGGTGCCGTCAACGTGGCGAGAAGGGAGGTGGCCGATACGGAGCATGCTGTGGGTGAGCAGAGAGGTAGAGGCGGAGCAGGTGCGGATCGAGTCGCCGGACCTGACAGCAGCGATCATCCGGCTGCACGAGCGGCGGGTATTGTTGGTGTCGGTGTACATACCAGGAGGAGATGCGCAGGCGCTGCGAGACGCATGCAGCAAGCTAGACGGGGCGATCACAGAGGTGAGACGAAGGGCCGGCACAGTGGTGGACGTGGTGCTGGCTGGCGACTTCAACCAGCACGACCAGCTGTGGGGAGGGGAGGATGTGATGATGGCCAGACAGGGCGAGGCAGACCCGATCATCGACCTGATGACAGAGCACGCGCTCAGCAGCCTGCCCCCGCGCGGTACCAAGACGTGGCAGGGCGGAGACTACCAGACGACGATCGACTTGGTGCTAGCGTCGAAAGAGCTGGGAGATACAGTGACGAGGTGCGCCATCTACGCAACCGAACACGGCTCGGACCACCGGACGATCGAGACAATATTCGACTGTTCGATGCCGTCGCCGCAACAGCAGGAACGACTGCTGCTCAAGAAGGCACCATGGAAAGCCATCAGGCACAAGATCACCAGGACGCTAGGTGCGATCCCGCCAACGGGTACGACGCAGCAGAGGACGGACAGCCTGATGGCGGCGGTGCTAGAGGCGGTACACGCACTGACGCCCAGGGCTAGGCCGTCCCCATGCGCGAAGAGGTGGTGGACGCAGGACTTGACACAGCTACACCGTGTCTACACGCATTGGAGGAACCAGGCGCGAGCGGCGAGACGCGCAGGAGCTGCTAGGCCGGACGTAGAAGAGTCTGCAAAGGGAGCAGCGAAGCAGTACCACGAAGCCATTCGACATCATAAGAGAAAGCACTGGGATGACTTCCTGGCGGACAACGACAACATCTGGAACGCGGCCAAGTACCTGAAGACGGGCAACGAGGCGTTTGGGACGGTCCCAGCGCTTCGCAGAACGGACGGAACCACTACCACCAATCATGGGGAGCAAGCCGACGAGCTACTCAGCGCCTTCTTCCCTCCGCTTCCCGGCCACATCGACGACGAAGGACAAAGGCCGCAGCGAGCGCCTGTAGCTATGCCGGCCATCACCCTTGAGGAGGTGGAGCGGCAGCTGCACGCCGCGAAGTCGTGGAAAGCAGCCGGAGATGACGGACTGCCAGTCATAGTGTGGAAGCAGATCTGGCCTGTGGTCAAAGACCATGTCCTCGCGCTGTTCCGGCAGTCGCTAGAGGAGGGATCGCTGCCCAGCCAATGGAGGCATACCAAGATCATTCCGCTCAAGAAGCCAGGCAAAGAAGACTACACCATTGCAAAGGCATGGAGGCCGATCTCGCTGCTGGCCACGCTGGGCAAGGTGCTGGAGCCGGTGGTGGCAGAGAGGATCTCGCACATGGTAGAGACACATGGGCTGCTGCCCACCAACCACTTCGGAGCGCGCAAGCAGCGGTCAGCGGAGCAAGCGCTGGTGCTGCTCCAAGAACAGATCTATACCGCCTGGCGGGGCCGGCGAACGGTCAGCTTGATCACCTTCGACGTCAAGGGAGCGTACAACGGAGTATGCAAGGAAAGACTGCTGCAGAGGATGAAAGCGCGAGGCATACCGGAGACGTTGTTGAGGTGGGTGGAAGCATTCTGCTCACAGCGCACCGCATCGATCCAAGTCAACGGACGGGCGTCTGAGACGCGAGAGCTGCCACAGGCAGGTTTGCCGCAAGGATCCCCACTATCTCCTGCTCTGTTTCTCTTCTTCAATGCTGACCTGGTGCAACGACGCATCGACACGTATGGCGGCGCGATCGCGTTCGTTGACGACTTCACCGCGTGGGTTACTGGACCAACAGCGCAAACGAACAGGGAGGGTATCGAAGCCATCATCAGAGATGCACTGGACTGGGAGCGGAGAAGCGGGGCGACGTTTGAAGCAGAAAAGACGGCCGTCATCTACTTCACTCGCAAAGCGTACAAGAGCGCCGCAGACCCCTTCGTCATCAAAGGGCAGAGCGTGGCGCCCAAGGACCATGTCAAGATACTCGGCGTGCTCATGGACGCCGGCCTCAAGTACCACAAGCACATCGCGAGCGCGGCCGCAAAGGTGCTGGAGGCAGCGTTAGAGCTCAGGAGGCTGAGAGGGCTCTCGCCCACAGTGGCACGGCAGCTGTTCACGGCGACGGTGGCGCCGTCAGTAGACTACGCGTCCAACGTGTGGATGCACTCCTGCAAGGACAAAGTCGCAAGGCCCATCAGCAGGGAGCAGAGAATAGGAGCACGAGCGATTGTTGGCACGTTTGTCACGGTAGCGACGTGGGTAGCAGAGGCAGAGGCGCACATTCCGAGCGCGCAGCAGCGATTCTGGAAGCGAGCAGTCAAGCTGTGGATCGACATACACGCGTTGCCCGAGACTAACCCGCTGCGAAGTAACACGTCGCGCATGCGCAAGTTCCGGAGACAGTACCGCTCGCCGCTCTACCAGGTGGCAGAAGCGCTCAAGAACATCGAGATGGAGCAGATGGAGACGATTCAGCCATGCATCTTGGCACCATGGGAAAGGAGAGTGGAGGTGGTGACCGAGGACGCGGCACAGAGGCTCGAGGCGAACTGGGCTGTACGCATCGCGGTGAGCAGTTCGGCGCGCAACGGCGTAGTCGGAATGGGAGGTGCGATCAGCATACAGAACAATGAAACACAGTCGTTCTCAACGACTCTGGGCAAGCGAGAGGAACAGAACGCGTACTCGGCAGAGCTGGCGGCGATGGCCGAGGCGCTGAGTCGGCTGCCAAAGCTTAGGTTTCGCAACATTGCACTCACAACAAGAAACAAAGCGGCTGTGCTTACGCTGAGAAGACCTCGGCAGCAGTCGGGTCAGAAGTACATCAGCCAGCTCTACGAGACTGTGCGGACGCTGAGACGAGACGGCAACACGGTGACAGCGCTGTGGCTGCCAGCAAGCGAAGAGTGCGAGCTCGCACGTCTCGCCAAGCAGGAAGCAAAGACGTCAACAAGACCAAACGCTACGCCGCAGACACAGCATCCCAGGATGCGATCGACCACGCACAACATTGCACGCAAGCAAGGCCGCGCCAACAAGGTGCCAGAGAAAGTAGGGAACTACTCTAAGCGGATCGACACGGCACTGCCAGGAAAGCACACACGACAGCTCTACGACCAGCTATCGCGGAAAGAGAGCAGCGTACTTGCGCAGCTCCGAACAGGCATGGCACAGCTGAACACATATCTACACCGAATCAAAGCCTGCGACACAGACCAGTGCGAGTGCGCACAAGCAGCAGAGACAGTGGAGCACTTTCTGTTCCGATGCAGACGGTGGACAGCACAGCGAGCAGAGATGCTGCAATGCACGCAGACAGGCAGGGGAAACATGTCGCTCTACTTGGGCGGCAAAGCAGCGACAGACGACGCGAAATGGGCGCCGAACATGGACGCAGTGCGAGCGACGATTCGATTCGCGATGGCGACAGGAAGACTTGACGCAAATTGACGTCCAAGGACCGCATGAACCTTACCTACTAACACAAACTCATCAACAGTCGTGCACAGCATGGGGCAGACATCGCTTCAGCCGCCGTAGATAGGACGCTGAACACTTGGGGAATCTCTTGGAGAAGCCGACTCTGAGCCAGTCTGTCGCTAACAATACTAACCCACAAGCGTCTGATGAGAGACGATAGACAGAGGACGAGCGACGTAATTAGATACCAAGCAAGGGCTTTGACGTGGACAACAAGCAGCATGGAGAAGCGAGCCAGAGAAGACACAGGGGCCAGTGAGACCGCGATGTAGCATAAGCAGTGTAGTATCAGACAGCGTTAGTAGCCCTTTCGGCTCGGCCGCCGGGCGTAAATAAATTGTGTGTGTGTGTATCACGTGGAAACCTTGCTAGTCGAGGTCAATGTATGTCATACTTGATGATGCGCTCGAATTTGGGCATGAGCCGACATACACGACCAATAGCCGCTTACGGCGCGAACAATGGCAGACGGCGAGCAAACAACACATCGAAAAGCAAGCGATGATGAAGACCTCACAAAAACCGTCGATTCCTGAGGAACTCTGGCTCATGGTGATTGACCATGTTGCGACTTTCGCGGATGTCGTCTCGATAGCGCAGGTGTCCCACAGCATGCGCCAGACCGTAAAGTCGTGGATAGAAGCCTGGTTCCGGTCCATGCGCAGCGTGGAGCTTGCGCCTGAAAATGTGCGAGATGTCAAAGAGCGGAAGCTATTTGGATGCCGAGAAGCCGTGTATCTGCAAGAGCATACAGAAAGTCCGGGTGGGTCTTCATTCTGCATGGAGAAGGTACGAACCTGACTTCTCGGCAGTGGTGACGGCGCGTGGCATAAACTTGTACTGCCATGTGGCTGGACAGGTTTCAGCGATGTGGTGGGTGGCTGCGGTGGATGATTGCTGTTCACAGAGGGTGCGGCCTCACGGCATGCAGTGTTCTGGGTTGGGATGTCGAACAAGCCCGTTGGTGTTGATCACAACACACCATGGAGACGACGGCAGACTCGTGAAGCGTACGCTTCGAGCAGTGCTAAACGCAGTATCTGTGTCCAAGGTGCTGCATGAAATCAGACAGAAGCGGACTTCGCGCGAAACATCTAAAGAGCGGTCGACACGGTCATCGACGCCGTCAGGCACAACAAAGCGCAAGGCAGACGACAACAGCTTGAGCTGAGGTGTGACGCAATAGAGCATTGGTTGGATTGAGGAGCTGGGGAATGTCGTACTCTGGACTTTTTTGCGCCGCAGTAAAGAAGACTGTCGTAAACACGCTCGATCAGGGCGTCTCGGAGGACTGAGACCCAGCTCGGCACCAAGCTTAGGCACTAGCAACACCTGGCTCTCTCCGCGCGACGTTCACGAGTAGAGCCTCATTCCACCTCCCCCATGGGCCCGGCCTATTGCCTCTAGTGTTGCCTCTAAATCGTACGGTCCCTTCGTTCACCAGAATTACACAGACTTTTCATATAATAAGCTGGTATGTCTTACTCTCCCTATCTGCGATGAAGTCCTGCCAGCTAGGTAGAATATAGCTGAATGGACCGAAGCTAATGCATCGACAGCATGCGCATGTGCAGCGTCTGAGAGCATCTTCCAACACCGCCTCTATTACACTTTGGCCGATCATGATCGCAAGAGCGCGGCAAAGCAGATCTTCTGGAGACCCGCCTTGATTGTCGACAGTCGCCCAGAGTGCCTCCCACTGCAGACGCAAAATGCGGATTTCATTCAAGGCTAGCGCTCGGTCTACCGAGTCCAGTGTCTGCGCGCTCGACCGGCGTTGGACAAGCGAGCGCAGCTCATTTGTCTTCCGCCGCGAATCGATCCATATGCGAAGGGCTTCGCAGCACCCGTCGAACCGCGCTTCTAAGGCAGATTTGAGTTTATGTCCGCCGCTCTCCCATACCTGTTCCAGACTGCGCAAAAGATTGGACTCGTCGACCTTCTCCAAGTTTCCTAGAAGTAGCGACAAGAGATAGCACTGTTGAGATGGGGTACATCCTGACAGGCCGGGCATACGGTCACTGTCGGAATAGTCTGAGACAGTAAGGATCAACGATGGCTCAATTGACAGCTGCAATAACCGCTAAGTTGTTGTACCGAGCAAGAGCAGAGACCGGAGGCTCACGACATATTCAGATCTGCCCATCTCAGATTGTGTGGTACTGGCAACGAGACTTTGTGCTGCACCATTTGCTTTTCTTTCTCTAGCTCTGTGTCCTACCCTGAATAAGTGATATCTCAGCATACACATCGATAACAGTACTTACTGAGGCTTTGTTGAAGTGGCATATTTACAACCGTCTTTGATAGAGGCATGTTACCCCAGCTGGAACTTGAAATCATACATGTAAAGGCGTTCCAGTGTCTTGTCGTGTCGCGATTGCACTAAAGAGTCTGTTGTTCAAGGCCGAGCCGCGAGTCAATCGTTTCAATTTCCGCGCACTTACCAGACACCGCACGACTCTTCAGATCCGGTTTGTCGTCTGCTCAGCGTCTTTAACGCTAGCTGTGCCGCTTCCTTCGTGCGTTCCTGTCGGAGATGAAGTGGCACCTCGACGGACTCAACGACGGCCGGGACAAGAGATAAGCTTAGGGTTCAGCAGCCTGATTGATCTCCCATGGAATATGCTGACTGTTGACATCCATGTCAGCAGTGCAGCTGGCGACGGTCAGCATCAAAGGTCAAGAACAGCGCCAAGCTTGCTGCAAAGAGAGTGCTGGCCATCGGCATCGGTCTCAGGGGTTACGATCAACCATATTATGTGATCTTGAAGAATGTGACCAAGCCACACGTGACTCAAGTATGCAAAGGTGCTGAAGCTTAGCGAGATGGGGTTACTGATAGCAAACACTCGTGTCAATGCTTATGCTGACCGTGCACAGGAAGGGAAGTGCTGACGGAGTGTCGACGCTCGCCGGTCGTGCCAGCACGATGATGGCGTACGAAGCTTGGTCAACAGTTCGCGTGGGGAATGCTGGTGGGGGTGGTTGTGGACAATTCTGTCTTCTCACCTCCACGCGGAACTCACGTATGGAGCCCGACTTGCGTTGTTCCATGGTGCAGTCTCTGCTTTCATTCTCACCTTAGGCCCAGCCCGGCTCGTGCTTCCTTTATTTCCTGTTCAGGCTTAGCATAAACCCCCCAAGAGACTTGATGGACATGCTCGAGAACTCCGACTTTAGCAGCGACACTACCTTCTGGCTTTCATAACATGTACCTGCGGAAATTTGAGCAGGAGGTTAAACGTCTTCTAGTCCGCCTGTACTGTCATGCGTAGACAATTTGCTTCCACCAAACCCCGGTGGACCATCGAGAAGACCGATCCAGCCAAGGGTCTGTCCCTCGAATGCGCGCTTTCGCCTGATTTATCTGTCAAACCTCAGGTCTGACCCACTGAGGTAAGCAAACTAAAATGTATCATTACAAGCTTCAATAGCAAGCCTTTGCCAGAACAGTAATATATCGTCAGCCAGGCCTGACAGTATTAACGAGTCTAGCTACAACGAGCGCATCGGCTTGAGGCAGACAGGCTGGTCGCCCAACGGCGTAGCCCCCAGTGCAGGTGGCCAAGTTCCACCGCAATCAGTAACATCAGATCCTGCCGGCGTACACTCAAGATGGCGTCCTGCTCTCACGAGTGTTCTGGGGGTCAACGGATGGCGACGTGTTCGCAGACTACATAGAGAAGCTGCTCCCGCATTGCGGTAGGTGGCTAGAATCAAATTTGGTGCTTGTGATAGACAACGCGTCGTCTCACCACACAGAACGGTTTAAGACGATGTACTACAACGCTGGGGTGAGCCCTCTCCTCAAGGAATCACTCCTTTAGTTCAAGTAACCCATAAAGCTGTCGATCTTGGCTTATTCGAATATGCTGATCCTGTCTACGCAGATGCACCGATGCGCCTGCTCGATGGTCCGGTCGAAGCTATCGCCAACAACGACCAAGGCTGGTTCGGTGATCGGGTTAGGGTCGTATGCCAAAAGGGCAACCTGAGTCATGTCCAGACCATCAAAGTAGCGGGGCCATCTCGTCATCTCCAACCAAGGAGAGACCTCCGTTTGCTTATCCAGAATGGCTCGGGCCAGATCGGCCCGTTGCGCTAATGGTTGAGTCCTCGATTTCTGAACATCTGAGGCAACGTGAACAACAAAGAACGAGCTCTGACGGCCCTAGACGAAGAATCGCTGGCAGTGCGATTCTACGAACAATGGTCCTTTGTCGTCTTCTGGTACGTCTGCTACTCTAGGCTGCCGCCCTGGTTTGCGTGAAACAAGTCGGTGCTGATTAAAGTGCTCCGCTACAGACCCCTGAGCTCGTCTTCCCTCTAGCAGCACATAGTCAAACCAAGTGCACTAACCGGTATAGCCTTGATATAGTTTCAGGAACAGGACAGGTGCTTCAGTTGGCAGTGGCACGGGGATCTTATCCTTTGCAGAGTCAAGGATGTCGAACTCTTCCCGAAGGCGCTTTGCGAGTCGAGCAACTGGCTTCTTGGACCAGGAGAAAGGCAAGCCGGCGTCGCGACACGCGTCGACGGGATGTTTGGTGCTTATGTGACCTGCCAGGCAAGAGGGCGCAACAGCGTAGCCGCATTGCTTGCGCAGGACATGATAGCGCTCAAGGGCTTGCTCTGATACTAGGATGAAGTCCGACTACGGTTGATTCCATCCAAGCGAAGAGGGGTTCTCCGTAGATCATTATTCCGTCTCGTCGAAGCTTTCCGAGGCTGTCGCTTATGCTCGACGCATGCAGTGCGGACAAGTACGTGTCACACACTGATTAGTATCAGTACAAGACCTCATGATAATCAGACTCTGTTATCATATATTGTTTCACCAGGATCCTGGCTAAGTACCTATAGAGCAGCGCGAGTCAGGAGTGGGACTTGGCGCAGAGGCTATACTGTTTTCGATTACAACGTTTGTGATTCCGCAGCGACTGAATGATCGTGCTAGGCTTATTGCCCAAGAATGTGATGATAACGCATAGGTGTCTGTCAACAGCAGGTCCCTGGCTCATGGACCAACTTACGATATTCCTATGACACTTGATAACAAATGGATCATGCGCAAAGGCGACGATTATTACACAAATGGCCATCAGGGGTGACACTATGACTTGAAGAGAATGATAATCTGATCATGCTGACCTTAATTAGTACCTCCACGCAGAAAGCGTCATGATTGCCCGTGTGCTGTGCTGACGTAGGGACGTATCTCCAGCATCTTTGTAATGGTAAGCACTGCTTTGATGACACTGAGCAACAGCATTCGCGTGTCGCTACCCACTGCATTGCTGTCAGACCGGATCTCTGATCATGATGTATACCGTGCACAGCCTCGTCTAGCCCTGGAATCTCAGGCACTCTTCCAGCAGCTGAGAGGAGACGAAGGACCTGGATCTGTCGCGATTCATTCCAAGGGATTGGCTCGAGTGGTAGTGGAGGTTACGAAGTTAAGATGGCTCAAAGGGGTAAGTATAAGGGTAATCGCGGAGTCAATTCGCGATTACCGTAGCACGAAATAGGGCAGAAAAGGTGACTGCTTACACTTCAGCCTGTCGGTTCGCTGCCATGTAGGCTCCTCCATCGACGTCTTCCATTTCATTGACATGCCGTACAGTGGAAGCTTGGCGAGATGTCATTCCAATGGTTCGCGTTGCGGGCAGTTCGTCATCGCTTGTAACGCCGGCACTATACACTCAGCCACTCGTCTCTTTTGTGTTCACGATTTCCATGATGAGAATGGAGGAGTTCTATTCTCAAGCACACTTTGCAATTTCAATCATTAAGGGGACTTCAGGACGACTGGCTGCAAAGTGTAGGATTCAGTCTCTTTAGAGCTAGTCTAAGCGGGCGTAGCTGGAGCACAATCGTACTTCTCCGACCTCATCCTCCTTGTTCGTTCTCTCCTTACCCACCCACCCACTGAGTCCCAGGTACTATTGCACAGGCACATCAGATGCGTCGACCATGGAAGCGGCCACTCTGAAAGCGGTGGCTATGAAAGAGACGACTTGGAAATCTACCCCTTGCATTTCTGGACATACAACCACAGTGCCCAACAAGATCTCGCTGAAGCTTGCAGATCGAAGGCCTAAGGTAAAAAATGACATATCGGCGTTCGACAATCCAGTGATCACAGATGGTTTTGACTGACACGTTGAGTCAGCACTATAACGGTTTTCGAAATACCATCGACACCACGTGATTTGACGCGGGGTTCCTAGAAATCTCAATAACATCACATATACGCCAATTTAAATAGCAAGCTCATGCGCGCGCATCTGTATAAGACCTCTGTTTAATGAAATAGGGTTTTTACAGGTATATCGCAACTCTCACAACGTTTATTTGGTGTTGTTAAGGCGCAAACAGCTACCCACAATGGTGA
>JAKJXN010000109.1:0-45021 GCA_022225945.1 Didymella pomorum | reverse complement strand
TCCACCATATCAACAAGGAAACCTTCCTGCCAGCCTTTAAAGCAGCGTTTAGTAAGGCGTTTACTGCAGAGAACGTTCGCGCAGGCTTTAGAGGTGCTGGGCTAGTCCCACACAATCCAGAGGTGGTGTTATCAAAGCTTGATGTGCGCCTGCGCACGCCAACGCCACCAAAACCCAGCGACGTCGCCTGGGAGCCAAAGACACCACGCACCGCTCACGAAGTAGAGGAGCAGTCAACTCTAATTCGAAAGCGGATACAAATCCATCAAGGGTCTCCAGCAAGTTCATTAGATGAGCAGGTCAAACAGTTAGCAAAGGGCGCTCAGCAGATAGCTCATAATATGGTGTTAATGCAGGAGGAAATGGGTCGCCTTCGAGACGCTGTAGAAGCGTCTACAAAGCGCAAGACCCGTAAGCGACGATATATACGCGCAGAGGAGACCCTGACGGTTGGCGAAGTAGCTGACTTAATAGCTGAAAAGGAGGGTGGGGGCCGTGGTGTAGGCAAGACGCCTGCGAAGAGGGTGCGCGTTGGACGACGCTGCGGGCGTTGTGGTAAGATTGGACACAACTCTCGTACTTGCAAGGTAGAAATAGAGGACGTAGATGATAGCGAGGCGTCTAAATAATATTTATGTGCTATTCATATTTATTAAAAATATTGCGGTGTTGCGCATAGTCGTTGCGCAGGCGTTTTGGTGTTGGTGGGTGGGCGACTCGATGGGGTGGGCGACTCGATGGTGAAACACGTTATCTGTGTATAGATTTTAAAGATTTCCCTAAAGACAAGGCTAGGTATAATTAGATCCTTATTATTATTATTAACTAATTAACTAAACAGGCAATTATAATACTATGCTATAAGACTATTATAGCAAGAGGCATAGCTAAGTTGTTTATCTAATGGGTGTATTGTTTTAGACATACCCTAGAGTCTATTATCTCTAACTAAGGTCCCTAATTTGTTTCTAGTTTCCAGTCCGAATTCTGTAGGATTATAGGCGTATAAGTTAAGCTGTCTACAGCATATCACAAGGAGACTAATAGTTAAATAGAGATTATAAATAAGTATATTAATTAGCGTCTCTGCCCATTTGTCACGTACTACTAGGATAACTACTCTAAACTGCTACTAATTATAGATTGTGCACAGCTGACCTTACCTTACTCCGCCATTGGTATAAGCCTATACCAGGTAATCTATAGCAGTGAGCCTAGGCGGAGTTAGCACTAGACCCCTTCTAGGACAGACCTAAAACCCCTTGTTCATCTTAATTACTAGGACGCACTTGCTCTTGCCACTCGCATGCACAAGGCCTAGCAGGTTGCGAAGGAGAACATAGAGAAGGCCTAACAGCGCATGCAAACAAACGTTAACTAGCACCACAGCCCCATGAATTAGACTTTTAGTGACAAAGTTTACCTGTTAATAAAGAATCTTGCTAGTAACAGGCCTAGTTAAAAGCTATCTAACCTATAGGAAGGTCTCTTTAAAGTCACTAAGCAAGTTAGCTACTCTTATAGCTAAAAATTACCTATAGGCTTGCATATCTATAATGTGTTTGCTCTAGACGTACTGTGCTAGGACCTAGCTGACCTGCTGCTAGGCTAGGAAAACCCCAAGCCTGTTAGTATCCTAGTTAATAGGGTAGAAGAATGGGAGGTTTAAGAAATCCTTGCTAGCAAGCTAGTACGTAGCAAGCTTATGTACTGTACAAGCTGGGTTAGACACGACCCCAATCCTATATAGTATCCTACAGAAAATTTTAAGGGAGCTCCTTATAAACTACAAGCCTACTACAACAAGTATCTAAAACGTCTAGGTCTGCCACAGGAGTTACCTCACTGGTTGCAAGCGTGGGAAGATGATTAGAAATAGTAGGGTTACAGGATTAATTAGTTAAAGATAAAGAAAATCTATAGTACTAGTCTGCTAGTTTCAACTAGAATAGACCTCACAAATGCCTAAATAAAGAAAACTACTGTCCAGAACCACCGCTGAAACAGTTCACTTATGCCGCGTCTACTATAGCAGTGTCATTAGCAAGGTCAGACAATAATAAGTTAAGGTCTAAATCCCTGCCAGTTAACCCTAGGTCTTCTATAGGCTTAGGACTAGCACAACTCTTCCCCTTACTCTTCCTAGAGGCAGCCTAACCTAAGGTAGACTGCCCTAACTTACTGCTGCCCTCTGCAGCCCTAGAAACTCCTCTGCCCTGCAGGGATACTACTGCCTGCCTTAGGGCTTCTACCTTGCCTTTAAGTTTAGTAACAACCTTAATAAGGGACTAAATAGCAGCTAAAGTGCCCTTGTTAGGTAGCATAAGATGCTAGTAAAGTAGCATATTAGTAGTAGTTAACCCCTTTAGCTATATAGAGCCTACTTATATAAGCTAAGTAAGGTCTTAAGCTATTTAATATAGCTCCTCCTCTGCGCACCTTAGCACTGCCTCTACTACCTCCTTCTCTCTCTCTCCTAACCCCTCCTCTACCTCTGCCTCCTCCTATGCAATAAATGCAACCTAAAAAGTATTATACTCTGTTCTAGCGTATACTAGCACATAGTAATACTTTTCTGCCTACTTAGTGTAATACTTGCACTTTAAAGATAATGCTAAAGTAAATATAAACTCCTCCCTCCTTAACTACTATTACTGCGCAATAGCGCGCACTACCTATAAACAAATAACCTAGTAGGCCTAGGAAAGAGCGCTAGGCAGAACAGGAACTAGCATTATATATATAACTGCTACTAGTGTTAGCAAGACCAGCCACAAGTAGTAGAGGACTTATAAGAGAATGGTTGTTATTCTACTAAAGAAGAAGAGGTAAAGCAGCAAGAGCTTATTATTATGCTAGACGCTGCTAAGACTAAACATTGCAGTAACTACAACTTTGTTATTACTATCCTTTACTTTTATAGCACATCCTGTCTACCTTCTAAATAGCATCTAACAAAGACAAGGCGTAGGGAAGAACAAAAGGTAAACATTACTAGGAAGCTATTAATATTAACTAGGGAGCTAGTAAGGAATTGCTTAATAGAAGGAGCCTATAATAGGGTAATAAGCTACTCTTATATATATAGGTTAGGACAACCTGCCTATAAGGAGGGGGGTAATATAATAACTAGCTTAGAACTTAGATCTAAGCTAAGGTCTAATACCTGTCTAACTTAGACCCTGGCTAGATCCTAGTTACTCACAAGCCCCTATCTTAACCCTAGACTATTAGATAGTATAAAGGCAGCATAGGTAGCAAGGTAGACTAACAGCTTTTAAGTATCCTTTATATAAGACCTATAGGAATAGAGGAATCTCCTGTGTCCCAGTCCTAGTCCTCCCATACACCTCGTAGCGGATTCCCACACGTTTCAGAGCCCTCTATCATCCTGCGTCGTTACAACTAGTACAGGGATGAAACCCTGCCTTAAGACTGGGTCATCAGCATCTCCGAAAACGGCTGGACTACTAACGAGCTTGGTTTTGACTGGTTGAAGCACTTTGACAGGCATACAAAGACGCGCACTGTTGGCACCTACTATATGCTAATTATTAACGGTTATAAGAGCCACAACTCTGCAGAATTCCAGCAATACTGCAAGGATTAGAAGATTATAAGCCTATATGTGCCTTCGCACTTATTGCATCTCCTATAGCCACTTAACGTAGGTTGTTTTAGCCCTCTAAAGAAGGCGTATTGGAATAAGGTTAATGTGCTTATGCGCAACTAGATTAACTATATTATAAAGCAAGAGTTCCTGCTATGCTTTAAAGCAGCTTAGAAGAAAGCTATAACCCCTAGCAATATCTAGAGAGGGTTCTAAGGGGCTAGATTAGTCCTATTTAACCTAGAACAGGTTATATTAACCCTAGATATAAAGCTGCGCACTCTATTACCACTACTTCCTACAAACAACAAGCCCTAGCAGTTGCAAACCCCAAGCAATACCCTAGAATTTAAGTTGCAATTAACTCTAATTTAAGACAAGTATAGGAGAGAGTAGGGTAGCTTACTAAATTCTGTTCTAAGCGCGATTAAGCACTACGCAAAGGGGGGAGCTATCCTATTACATAAGCTTGCGCTTGCACAAAAACAAATCTATAAGCTTTGTCACGGTATCCTCTCAGATCCCCTGACACTGACTGAAATCAGGCTTGTACTGCTTGCAGCAGTACAACCCCGATTCCTACCTGACTTAGTCCCGATGATTACCCGGTAACCGAACGAACCTGCCCACAAGTATATAGACTGTTGCTATCAGAGTTTAGTTCAGTATACAACGTCTTGACCTACTTAGATACTGCACGTAGTAATTAATTAGGACTTCTAGACTAGTCTCTAAAAGACCTACTTGTGACGTCTTTGTGACATTATGTTGTGTTAAACCCCCAAGCTAGTATAGCTTCTAAATCTAACCTGTTGCAACTTATACTTGCAAAACTAGCTTCAATTAAAGCAGGTAATAAGGCATTAAAGCTAGCTCTTGCCTAACAGGAGGCTTAACACTAGAACAACCTAGCTACTCTTTAGCGCTAATTTAAAGAACGCATTGCTGTAATAGAATAGTCTGCTCCCCGCCTAAAGAAGAAAGTAATATTTAAAACTAAGGATTCCCTAGCATTAGAAATTACCTAGCAGTCTGGGAGTGGCTTGTCTCCCTCCTAGATAACTCTACCTTTGACCTAAACCCCACCTAAACTAGCACTAGTGAAGTCAGATTGCCTCCTAGACCTACTAGCTTTTAATAGCAAACGCAAGGACTTGCCTGCGTTCATCCGAAAGCTCTAATACAAGCTTGAAGGCAATGCTAACTGATTCCCTACCGAACGCTTACAACTACTGTACGCCCACTCTCGCCTTGACAGAGACGTGGTTTCTCTAATTGACCCCCTGATGGATACTGATATTTGTAACGTTGACTGCTTTGTTGTATTCCTGGAAGCTACCTATGGCGATCTAAACAAGGAAATGACTGCTCTAAGTAAACTTAATAACTTAAAGCAAGGCAAGCGGAGTTTTACTACTTACTTTGCTAAGTTCTAAAGACTAGCTGCTAATATAGGCCTAAACAAAATTGGCCTTATTGCTTTCCTTTGCTACTTGCTCTTACTTAAACTCTAACGCGCTATGGTTGGTGAATCCTTACTAAATAACCTGAACATATACGCTAATCTAATTGTAACCTATAATAATAACCTGCGGTTCTTGCCTACAGCTGCATCTGACCTATATTGCGCCTAAACTACACCCACTAGTTAACATAACCTAGATGCAATAGAAATTAATTCCTCCTACGCTCCTACTAGTTCTAAAGAAAGAGAAATCTATAAGAGGAAAGGACTATATTTTAAGTATAGGAAACATAGGCATATCTCCTAAGACTATTTAGTCCTGTTGCTAGCTGCTAGATCTAACTCAATCCACTCCCTAACTCGCCCCTGAAGAGGTTCTGACTCTTCGTTAGCCCATAGTTCTCCCTAACACTCTAGACGTAGCCGCAGCTGCAGCAGAAGAAGCTCACAAAAAGGCTTATCCCAGAGATAAGTCGCTCCCCGGGACCTACTCAACACTAGATCTCCGCCAACTTATAGACTGCTTCTCTAACTAAGGATTAGAAGTATTAAATTAATATCCTAGTTTCACTCTAACAAGGAACTATAACTGCTTCCCTATAAACCTTTATTAATTTAGGAGCTAATGGGATTAGCTACATTAACCACAATCTAGCGCGCAAACTAAAGCTCTAACTAACACTGCTTGCCTATACAATATACCTAACTAGATTTAATAGAAAACAACTTAAAGGAGGTTCTATTTCACATATTACCTCTATTTTGCTTACCTACTAGAACCATAAGGAGCAGATTTAGCTCTTTATAACAAACACTAGACAACACAGCCTAATACTAGGCTAACCCTAGCTTTATTAGCACTAAGTAGCATTCAATTACTAGAACTAGGTTCTAAAGTTCAACTCCTTACGTTGCCAGGCTATCTGCCTCTGCAGACACCTACGCCAACTCCGAACTGCCTCTGAAACTAGTCTAAGGAATAAGAACCTACCTAGGGACCTTACTGTCTAATCCCGTTCTAAGTCTAGCCTAAACCCTGACTAACCTATGGATATCTGCCACATTAGATCTGCCCCATTCATAACATTAGCTTAGAGGCCTAAATATAAAATCTTTACAGTATTAATAGCTAACATTAACAAAGCTCTCTCTACTAAGACATATACTAATCCAAAGACTAAGGTACCCTTAGATTACTACAACTTAATACATGTCTTCTCTAGAGTAGAAGCCAATAAGCTCCTAATTTAACGCCCTTACAACCACTAGATTAAACTAGAACCTAGTAAACAACTAGGATACAGACCTCTTTATGGC
Source organism: Didymella pomorum (assembly GCA_022225945.1). Lineage (NCBI taxonomy): Eukaryota > Fungi > Ascomycota > Dothideomycetes > Pleosporales > Didymellaceae > Didymella > Didymella pomorum. Next base: position 38,629 of record JAKJXN010000109.1, on the reverse strand, counting down.
ATATTACTAAATAAGCTGAAAGTATTAAAGAAGTACTTAGACAAAAACTTGTCTAAAGGGTTTATTCGCGCTAGCTCCTCACCTGTTGCCTCGCCAGTAATATTCGTGAAGAAACCTGGGGGAGGCCTCTAATTCTGCGTTAACTACTAGGGGTTGAACGCCCTAATAATTAAGAACTAATACCTAATTCCCCTCTTATAAGAAACCTTAAACTAACTAAGTAAGGCGAAGTTCTACACGAAGCTAGATATTATTGCCGCCTTTAACAAACTACGCATCGCGAAGGGAGACGAATGGCTTACGGCCTTTTGGACCTAATATGGACTCTTTGAGTACCTGGTTATGCCCTTTGGACTAGCTAACGCCCTAAGCACGTTCTAGCACTACGTGAACGACGCTCTTTGACCCTACCTAGACCTATTTTGCTCTGCATACATAGACGATATCCTTATATTTAGTAATACCTTAGCAGAACATAAGCAGCACGTCTGGTTAGTGTTAAAAGCTATGGAAGAAGCTGGCTTGCAACTTAACGTGGACAAATGCGAGTTCCACTAAACAGAAGTAACCTACCTTAGTTACGTAGTCTCTATGGACAGCATTTGGATGGACCCTAACAAGATTAAAACTATCTTGGATTAGGAATACCTAAGTAACGTGAAGGATGTACGAGCCTTTATAGGGTTTGCTAATTTCTATTAGAGGTTTATTAACGATTTCTCTGCACTGGTAGCCCTGATGATATCCCTTACTAAGAAGGACGTCTGATTTAACTTTAACTTAGACTGTAAACAGTCCTTTAACTGACTGAAAGAAGCTTTCACTTAAGCTCCTATCCTCAGACACTTCGACCTAGAACTCCTGATACTAGTAGAAGCGGACGCCTCTGATTATGTTATAGCAGGCGTCCTATCCCAGACTGACTCCGAAGGAGTTACTCGCCCTGTTGCCTACTACTCAAAACGCATGAGCCCGGCTGAGGGTAACTACGAGATCTACGATAAAGAACTACTCGCGATTATCCGCTGCTTTGAAATGTGGAGACCTGAGCTAGAAGGCGCAACACATCCGATACAGGTCCTTAGCAATTATAAAAACTTGCAGTACTTTGCTACTATAAAGCAGCTAAGCTATTAATAAGCACGATGGTTAGAATACCTGTCCTAATTTAACTTCGAGATATCGTACTAACCCAGAAAGGATAGCAAGAAGCCAGACGCCTTAACCAGACGATCTCAGGACGTCACTGCCCAAGAGGAAGCCCAACAAGCTCGTAACTAGACCCTACTCTGACCCAGACTGTTTATAGAACTTAACCTAAACGAGTCTAACTACTTAGTTAAGGAAATTATTAACAAAGAATATGCTAAAGACAGTTTTATTTAAGACACCTTAAAGCTGTTACAGAATAGTACCTAACAATCTAAGTTAATTACCTTAAGCGAATGTGAGCACTAGAACAGTAGGTTGTACTACCGTGACTAACTAGTTATACCAGGCTCCAACAAACTAAAAGTGAAACTACTCTAAATTATACACAACTCCCCTGTTAGTGGACACCCAAGCAGAGGGAAGACCCTAGATATCTTTTAACAGGAGTATTACTAGCCCTGTATATTTTACACAGTCTAAAGATTTGTAGCTTGCTGCTACACTTACTAGAAAGCAAAGGCTTCTTAGGAGAAATATTATAGCCTGCTAAAACTGCTTCTAATCCCTATCTGAAGCTAGAAAGACATTTCTGTTAACTTTGTTACTAACCTGCCGGAGTCTGAAGGCTATATAAACATCATAGTAGTCGTTAACTAACTAACAAAATACCAATACCTAATCCCCTGCGCTTCAATAACAGCACCTGCAGTAGCCCATTTGTTCTACTAACATATATGGATACACCAAGGCTTACCTAATACAATTATATCCAATAGAGGAGCACAGTTTACATCAGCTTTCTGGGACAAACTGTGTAAACAACTAAGGATTAAGGCCCAACTATCTACTGCTTACCATCCAGAGACGGACGGATAGACTAAGAACGCGAACGCAGTAATAGAATAAGTCCTTTAAGCATATATAAACTATTAACAAGACAATTAGGTGAACTAGCTACTAATAGCATAGTTTAAAGCTAATAACACTACCTCTAAGTTAACGTAAGTTTCCCTGTTCCTTACAAACTCTAGTTAACACCTACGCATGGGCTTTGAACCCCCTTTGGATACACTTTAACTGCTGCACTAGAGGCTATAAGTGGGAGACGTTAACAGGATAGTTAATAAGATCAGAGACCTCACTGAATACGTCTGGGAAGAGCTGCTATAGGCACAGGCCTTACAGCAAGAATACGCAAACTGGAAAAGAACACCAGCCCTGGCGTACTCTATGGGCGATCACGTATGGCTTAACGCCAGAAACATTAGAACTAACTAACAGTTAAAGAAACTTGATTAGAAGAACCTTAGACTATTTCTAGTTACACAGATGGTATCCTCTTACGCTTACTAACTTAATTTACCTAATAGCATAAAGATACACCCTATATTCCATGTGTCTCTACTCTAACTAGCATTACCTAAATTAGATTACCTGCCTAGTCAACGAAATCTGCCTCCAGATCCTGTCCTTATTAACAGAGAACTAGAGTACGTTATTAAGGGAGTAGAGAAGATCTGTTTTAATAAGAAATAACGCTAATACGAATACCTTACTAGGTGGACTGGCTATAATGAACTGTCCTAGGAACTAGCTGAATCCCTGCGCGATACTAAAGCTGCAGAACAGTTCTATACCTGATACCCTTCTAAACTAAACCTGTTTCCTAATCTTTAGTAATAAAATAAAGGAATGCAACTTTCCTTTAGGGGGAGGGGGGTACTATTATGGTATCCTCTTAGATCCCCTAACACTAACTGAAATCAGGCTTGTACTGCTTGCAGCAGTACAACCCCGATTCCTACCTGACTTAGTCCCAATGATTACCCAGTAACTGAACAAACCTGCCCACAAGTATATAGACTGTTGCTATCAGAGTTTAGTTCGGTACACAACGTCTTGACCTACTTAGATACTGCACGTAGTAATCAATTAGGACTTCCAGACTAGTCTCTAAAAGACCTACTCGTGACGTCTTTGTGACAAGCTTAAAGCAGCTGCTAAGGCTACTATATAACATAAATTACATAGAAGAAAGCATATTTAAGCTAAGGGAAGCCTTATAGTTAAAGAGGGCTAGAGATTAACTGCTCTAAAGGAGTTTAGGGCGCGTAGTAATAGAAAGAGGGGGAAGAAGTAGGTGCGCGCTAAAGGAGGTAAACTATCCTAACAACGCTGTAGATAGTGCAGAGAGGGCAGGCACAATGCGCAAACTTATAAGAATAAAGTAGAAGAGGTCTCTAAGTAATATTATAGCTTGTTTTGCCTTGTGCAGGGCTAAAGTGTGGTGTTTTAGGCCATAATAGGGTGAGTTTTAGTGTGGTCTTGGCGAAAGTGTCCCGCTCGGTCGTGTGTCCCGCTCGCCCGTTGTGTACGTTATAGTTTGTGTTGAACTTTGTTAATTAAGTTACTTCTTAGAATTTCTACCCTTAATACTATAGCCAGTTAACCCTGTCGCCTGTCATTGAACTAACCCTGAGTTGTATATCGGACTTTGTCTGATAACTCACCCTACTGTTCCAGAACCAGCACTCATCCCCGAGAACCAACAGAACCCGTATCAGAGGACTTCGTCCCACGTACGACTTCAACAAGTAAGTTCTAGTAGACACTTAGCAAAACGGTTTTGCTTGCCTGTGTGTTCTGCTCGCCCGTTGTGTACGTTACTTTAATAGTATATTATATAATTCTGTCTTAGCCCTGCTACAGCGCCTAATAACCAATTATACCAGCCCCCTTTAGTTGTAGTTGTGTCGCGCATGCCGAACGAACGCCGCGCTGCGACGGAGGATGGTGGATGTCAAGGACCTCTGCTGTGTAGCAACAACCCCGAGTACCTGTTCTTCTACACCTTATATTAGCATGACTTCGACAGGTGCTGATATCGCTAACTCACCTAAGAGCATGGGACACCAGCTCGAGAAGATCGCCACTGCAGTCTTCATCTCCTTAGGCCAGTACAACGGCAAAGTCGACGATTTTGCCCAAGCTGCCGCACTTCAATCGCAACAAGTCACGCAGACGCAATGGCGGTTCAGCTCAGGGCCCACTAAGAGAACACATCAGAGGAGCCTTATTCGTGTAGAGAAGGCCTGAAATGGAAAGGGTACATGGAAATTTCCGTCAAGAGACATTACGCCGGCAAGTGGTTTCTTATTATGGGTTTCGCAATTGAGTACCTCTATCACTTGGAGACTATTGAAAGTAGGTGCATGCTGCGCCGTCTGGATTCTCGGTTCGCATGAGTCCGTTCTCACTAGGTCTCAGGTGAGGTTAAATACTATTCCGTATCTTTGTTGGCCTTCTCATCTCGATGCATGAGTGTTGCAATGTCCTGCTCTTGTCCTCGCCCCGGCCCCTTCAGCATGTACCAAGCCCCAAAACCCGCGAAAAAGACCAAGTTAGCGCGATAGGTGTATCGTAAGAGAGTTTGTACGGTCGAGCTTGGAGGGGTTGCCATATTGGGACGTCAATGTGGTTCTGTCGGTGCCTGTCGTGTTTAGATGGAGAAAAGGAGCTGAGAGCTTGAGAACGAAGGTGCGCCAGTTGGCGCTCCGTCACGTTGACGTCACCGGGTATTGATTCCCAACCGATGGAGAAACTACGCCTCGACGATACAACAGCAGAAACATGTATGCAACCTATCTTCGCTGTCCAAGAAATGCATCCAACTTCGCGGCCGCGTCTCTCATCATTGCTTCTTCCAGTGAGTAGCGTATCCTGGCCCACCCGAACTCGCCTTCCTTGCCTCGGTACGAATGACCGGGACTCACTTTGACGCCAGCTTGAAGGAGCTGCGCAAAGCGAGATTGCTCCTGCTCCACCGTGCGGAGATCTTTCGCCAGTCTGGCGAACACAAACAGCCCATGCGTCGGCTCCACAAACTCGACGTTCCATTCCTTTAGGCAGTCAGCGAGAATGTGGTAGGATGCCGTCAGCCTTTCTGAGTTCAGCGCAAAGAGTGTTGGCAGATGTGACGATGAGAGCAGTGACGACAGGTACAGCGTGGAGACGGTGCTCGCATGTGTCGCTGTCAGGAGTGCCATTGCACTGATAAGCTCAGGATTGTGCTGAGAGACGAGGCAGCCCTGTACGATCAGCCTTGCACTGACAATTCGCAGAATCAGACTTACCACTCTTAGCCCGCTGACGCCAAAAAGCTTGCTGGCACTCCATACTACATGCACGCGGTTAGGATCGACCTTGATCGCGCCTTCCGGTAAGAACGGGTCCGTCAGAGACAGCACACTGACAAATTCTTCGCCCTTCTTGACGTGGCCAAGGTCTGTCAATGCATAGAGCTCGTCAGAGATCAGATGCAGCCCTCGCTCCTGACAGAACTCCAAACACTCGATGAGCACATTTCTGGAATAGCATCTGCCCAACGGGTTGGACGAGTTTGTGAGCAACACTGTCTTGATACGGCTTTTCACGGGCGAGAAGTCATACGCTGCTTGGAGCGAAGGGACGAGGTAGCTGGCGTAATTGGTATACGTGGGCGGCTGAGCGACAACGATATTGACATTGACCCGCGCGGATGCCAGGGGCTCGAAGCCAGCTGGGCATGTTCAGCTTGCTTTCTTGAAGAACGAACGTTGCTTACGCCAATAAGGGCCGGGAACGAGGAGGCTGTCTCCGTCGTCACACACGGCATGTATCACGTGCTCAATAGCATCGCTGGCGCCGGCCGTGAGGACTATATGCTCGCGCTTCACAGGCAGTAGAGGATTGAAATATGTATTGAAGAACGTCGCGAGGCTCTGTCGAAGCCGGGGATCACCGCCAGGCACAGTTGGCAAAGCGAAGGTCTGCTTGCTTGGTCAGAGGATCGACAATGACTTCCCCCGTATTGAGCACTTACGTCTGTGTCCATCTCATTTCGGACGACATGCTTGAAGAAGTCGAGCAATTCAGGGCGAAGGACTTCGTTCTGGGCGTTTGATAGGTCAATCGCGGAAGGACGATGTGTTGGCTGTGGGGTAAAGGTCGACGGTGTGGGGTCGACCTCATCGACGATCCTCGCCGTTCGAGACGACAGTCCTGAGTTCATGGCTCACAGAATCCAAGTATGCAGGGTCTTCAAAGCTCATGCACGTCGGCAAAGTCTATGTGTAACGTTGTTATTGTTCTGAGCTTCAGGCAGAATCCTATGCGGCACAGCTCCGAACACGGACCCCAACAGCCGCAGGATTACGGCGTGGCTGAACCTTGCTGCGTGCTGCGTGCTGCGCAAGACACAGCAGGCTTTGATGCTCTGCGGCGTGAGTACCACATGATGCGTTTGGAAAGTAGTAAGGGAACCTTAGATGTGAACCGCACCGCGCCAACACCTTGCCCTCTGATGCAAACCCTGTCCAAACCCAAGATGTATCACCCCCCCCCCCCGGGCCCGGAGATGATATACAGACCAGACACAACCGAACGCCGCGAAGAATGTCAATGTGCATTTTGTCTGCATGCATATGACGACAAGTAGGAAAGCTAGAACATGGCGTGGTCTACTGTGGCGGTGGCCTACCGATGCCCTGCTTGGCCTGCATTCGAGTCAGTCATGCTTCCAACACCAATTATACTGTTGCAAACGTACCTTCATCATCTCTATTCTTTGCTTCAGATTTTGCGTCACCTCAGCAGCCCGCTTCCAGCTCTCTGCGCCAGAGGCTGCCTGAGAGCTGCCGAGACGACTTGTGCCATTCTCAGCGGGACTGTTGCGACCACCACGAGATGAGAACGACGATTTGCCGGACGCATCTGCTCGGAGAGGACTTAGCTTGCCACTCATGTGACTGTCTGGACGAGACAGGGAGTCAAAATTCTCCTTACCGTCACCGACGGGACTGATAGGCCCGCTCGCAATTCGGCTGTCCTTGCGACTGTATGGTGCTTGGCTGTTGTAGCTCGAGTCACCGAAACGTCCGTTGCTATCAGAGTAGATCTGGTGGTCCAAGTCCGCCGGAGGCGGAGATGTGACACGAACTTGTCGGCTGAGCTCCCTCTTTAGACGATCGATCTCCCGTCGCTGGGTCTCTGTTGTTTGCTCTGCCGCGTCGAAGTCCGAGCGAGCTCGGACAAGCTGAGTTTCCTTGGCCTTGATGGAAAGGACGTCCCGCGTGTGATCCTCGATCAATTGAGCGTTCTGATTCTGAAGCTCGTAGATCTGGGTGTTCAGCTTTGTACGCTCGGCGCGAAGATCTTCATTATGTCGTCTCAATCTTTCAGCTTCCGCTCGCAGTTCCTCAAGCTCCGCTCGCTCTACCAAACCCAGTCCCGTAAGAGCGGCTGGTGGTGCAGTAGTAGGCTCAGCAGCGGGTTTACCAAGCGGTCGGCCTGCAAGCCCCCGACCTGCGCCAAACTTGGGTTGCGTCGGTGGAGCGATCTCTTCTTCATCGGGAGGCGGCGAAGCAACTGGCCTCTTTGGCGAGGGAGCGGCGAGTCCTGGCTTCTTCAGACCTCCAAGACGTGGGCCTGCGAGACCTGGCTTGGGCTTAGACAGACCTGGGCGTGCGGTTGGCTTTGGAGCGAGCGGTGCTGTTGGCTCCTCAGTAGGTGGAGGTGGAGCTGCTGCGGCTGGGGCAGCCTTCTTGGGGGCTGGTCGCTTTCCGAGTGCTGGTTTCTTTCCAGCCGGTGCAGCTGCAGGCTTGGGTGGAGGCGCAGCTGCTTTTGGCTTGTACTTTGCCTTGACCTCCGCTGCCTCATAATACTCCTTGATCTTGGTCTTCCTGATTTCATCGAGTCCGTCAAGGTGAGCGTTCATGATCCGGTCTCCCATGATCTTCCACAAGGTACCAAGCACTTCCGCGCCTGCAGAACGCTGTACTTCTTGCGACTCGGTCAGGAGTTTCGTCGATGCTTCCGCCAAAGTCTTCGCTTCTGGGGGCGAAGGCGATTCCCGAGTGTTCTTCAAGCATCGAACCAGGAATCTTGTAGACTCCAGCTTGACCTGAGGGTTCTTGTGTTTGAGGGACTCCAAGATCTCCTCCAGGCAGTCTGCAAAGCTCGAAGACGCAAACGCAGCATCGAGAGCAGCTCCGAGCGCATCCGTTACTGTCTGCTTCTTCTCCTTGAGCCTTTCCATCATGGCATTCATGATGTCCTTTCTGTACTTGTTGAAGCTCTTTTTCAGACCCTTGGCTAGAAGCTCGACACAATTGGCTGCTGTGATCACGACTGTAACGTTGGCATCCTTCATTGACTTGGCAAAGCCACGAACCAGATCATCGAACGGTCCTTCCGCGATTCTTGGGGTATCCAGAGCCTTCTGTGTCTCCTCTAGCACCTCTTTGCGATCCTTCCACTTGGACGAGCCTAGACGCTCATTGAAGTCCTTGGGGATCTTTGCAAATACATCAACAGCCTCGAACTCGGGTTCCAAATCGATGGCGGCCTCTTCTTCATCCTCGCCTTCTTCCTCAGCCCCTCCGGGTGTTGCTGCAGCTGCCTCCTTTGCTGCTTGCTGAGAGCGGAGTAGTCGCTCCTGCTTCGGCGCTGGCTCGTCCTTGACTTTTTCGAAGAGCTTCTCGAGATCTTGTTGCTGAACAGGCTTCAGATCATTCCAGAACAAAGGCTTCATAGCATCTTTGAGCCATCGATAGAACTCAACAGTTAGCTCCTGTGCCTTTGCTCGAACGTTCTTGTCTGCGTGGCCGTAGACCTTGGGCAAGACCTTGAGGACTGATTTAGGCTCGATCGTCTTGCAACCGTATGCGTGGTAGATTTGCGTCAGGGCGTCTAGTGTTGCGGCGATGGTCTTGGGAACTTTGTGCGACAGAATGGGAAGGAGCTCTTCGATGACTGGCTCGGGCTTGTCTGTCTCGATGTACAGCATCAGCGCTTCGAGTGCCGCCTGTTTCGCTGCGGGACGAGTCGATGGTAGACCTTTTTCGGCAATCGTAGCAATTGTCACTTGTCGGGTCCTGCAGCAGTCATCAGCAATGCACAAACATCAAATGACCCAAAGTTTCCTACCGTGTGCAGCCCTGCTGGCCTGAAATATCGAGGAAAGCGCATAGCGCACCTAGACCCTCTTGTTGTGCTGCGACGTTGGAGTCGCCCACGACGCCCTTCCATATTCCTGAATCATTGATGAATTGGCGAACGATAGGCTCGTTCTCGCTGGCAGCGATCTTGAACTCTTTGGTGGCTGCCTCGTATGCCTCCTTTCGCACTTTCCAGTTCTTGTGTGTGAAGCGGTCCGGGAGCGGGAGGGCGCTGAAGTCCTCTTCTTGGTCGGCCATGGTGTGTGGTGTGTGTTGTGTTCAGTGCGGGGTGTGTGCGCTGAGACCGAAGTCCTGTCTGGTTGTCAGTCACCTTTGTTTGGGTCGGTCTGCATGGACGTCTAGCAGAATCGCGCTGGTGATAATGCGCGGGCAGCCTAGAATGACATAGTGCGCAATGCACGCAGGAGGCGCCGCGAATGCGCAAGGACGACAGAGAGGTGTGACATACTGTGGGCGTGGTTATGGCGCAGACAGCTCTTCTGCGCGTCGTGGGGCTGTCTATGTGCAATGGCGCAGGAGTGGTAGGGCCGGCGCAGAGTCCTGTGCGTGGTGCCGTCGTGGTGGTTGTGCTGCAAATCGTGGGTTGTTGTGTGTTTGGCAGGCGCTGCTGCTCTAGCAACGACCTTCGCGCTGCGGCGGCATCTACAGCTGCCCGCCCCATCCATGTCGCAGTGAATGCCCGGGGCCCACGATAACGCACACGAAGCCCAACAAGGACTCCTTGCGCTCAAATTACGATACCTGCAATTGCTCGCTGCGCCTTCCGCGACCTGCTTCTCACCGACGTACACACTGCAAAATACCCCGCTGACTGTCTCTGCGCTGCTCAGACACTCACCGCAAATCCCCGCCAAACCGCCAAAGAAACCCACACGGTCGCCCTGCCAGCGCACACACCCACCAACTCCTGTGCATGGTGGTCGCCCAATCGTCCCCGCCATGAGCGCTATCCTGACAGATCGGCAAGCGGAGGAGCTGTGAGTGCTGTGGTGCATGTCAGATTCCAAAACACCCCACTAATGGTGAGGGCAGGCACAAGGCCATAATCGCCTACCTTGGTGTAATCAATGCGCCAAACACAGCAGCTGCCTTTCGAGAGGAAGCCAACGTCTCAGACACCTTTGACGATGCTACACGCAAGAAGTACGAGGGCTTGTTGGAGAAGAAGTGGACCAGTGTAGTGCGCTTGCAGAAGAAGGTAGGTCAAGTCCTGGAGGACTGGAGGTATGATAGCTGATGATGCGTAGGTGCTTGAGCTGGAACAGCGCAATCAGAGCCTCCAGAGTGAACTGGATTCGACCACACCTACCTCACTCTTGCGCAAGAATCAAGACCCCACCGCCTGGCTGCCACGCGCACCTGCAAGGCATACTCTACAATCGCATCGCTCACCTATCACATGCGTTGCATTCCATCCTATATTCTCCTCGCTGGCCTCCGGCTCTGAAGATACTACGATCAAGATCTGGGATTGGGAACTCGGCGAACTAGAAAGAACAGTCAAAGGACACACCAAAGGCGTACTGGACGTTGATTTTGGAGGACCGAGAGGTGGAACTTTGCTGGCATCGTGCTCCAGTGATTTGACAATCAAGCTGTGGGACCCGTCAGACGAGTACAAGAACACACGGACGCTACCGGGCCACGATCACTCGGTCTCTGCCATTCGATTCGTTCCAAGCGGAGCTGCAGGTTCCCCCTCATCAGGGAATTTGCTCGTCTCAGCATCTCGAGATAAGACGCTGCGTGTATGGGACGTCACTACAGGCTACTGCGTCAAGACAATACGAGGACATGCCGACTGGGTACGAGACGTAGCCCCCAGTTTCGACGGGCGATGGCTCGTGTCAGCTGGTAACGACCAAACCGCTCGCATGTGGGACGCCAATTCTGGAGAGGCCAAGGTCACATTCGTCGGCCATGAGCATGTTATCGAATGTGTCGCGATCGCACCACCAGTCGCATACTCCCATTTATCTACGCTAGCTGGGCTGAAGAAGGCCCCTCCGGCTAGCAGCTCAGCGGAATACATTGCAACAGGATCAAGAGACAAGACCATCAAGATCTGGGATGGGCGAGGAACTCTCATAAAAACATTGGCTGGACACGACAACTGGGTACGATCACTCGTCTTCCACCCAGGCGGAAAGTATCTGCTTTCAGCCAGCGACGACAAGACAATACGATGTTGGGATCTGGCTCAAGAAGGCAAATGTGTGAAGACAGTGACAGACGCACACAGCCACTTTGTCAGTTGCATGAGATGGGCACCAAACGTAGTGAAGGAAGCGCCGATCAACGGTGACAGTGCCAATGGTGCAGGTTCCAGCGCAGCGAATAAGAAGAAGGAGGAAGATGTTGCAAAGGCAGGAATCCGCTGCGTGATCGCGACTGGGTCTGTGGATCTCAATGTCCGCATCTTCGCGTCCTGAATGAGGCAGCGTCCTGAACAAAATAACCACATATCCATCGACCGTCCGACCGGTGACATGAGGACCTCCAGCAGAAGGGTCGTCTCTAGATCACTCACACTCCAGCCAAGGTGGGTCGGTCTAATCGGCTTGCGTTCTCGAGGCATCCTATGCAGACAAGTCCTTATATTGAGTAGGGCCACGAATGGCGAGCGTCTGTTCTCACCGATGCAGGCGTCGTTGACTTCCTGAGCAGGAAAATGCACAACTTGAAGCATGATCTTCGATGGCGCGAACATCCGGTATAAATAGCATGAAAGTCGGGCAGCCGAATACCACCCAACATTACCCCAACCTTCTTGATCTGGATGATTATGACAATGACCGTAATTCTTGGCTGCACGTCCTTGGGGTGGCTCGCGGGATCCCTGGATGTACTAGGTGCACTCACAGTATGATTGATCCCATAGCCGACCGGTCACGCAGACCTACCAAGCGCAGAGCTGAGCTAGGCTACGTATGCTCCCATGTTGCAGACCGGACACAATTTAAAATTTGGAAGCTACTAGATGCCTCTAGGAGAAAGACCTAGAGCCATGCAAGCAGACAGAGCTTCAGAGGACTACAATTAGTTGGAAGCTTGCGTGCGAGTTTCCTGGTGGCATGAGAGGTGATCATAGTGGTAAGCGCACGTGCCACAACCTGCTAAAATTCGCGGAAACTGCGAGCGCCGCTCCGGGGGACCCACCTATACCAGCTAAAAACTTCGAGCTCCAACCTCTCTCGTCCACACACCACCATGTCGCGGTCGCAACAAACCTGCCAGGACTGCTGCTTGCCGTCTGCGGCGCGCGATGGACGTATACACGCTTCTTGGTAGTGCTTGAGGTAAGCGCATTCTCCATCCCGCCCAGTCTACAGGATGAAACACAAAGCCAAATTCAAACTAGAGTCTTTGACCCTATGGGGAATGAAACTCACACTTTTGCACGTCAGTCTGAAAGCGACTCCAACAGTCATCTCAACACGCAGTCAATTTGTCGACTCTCTTGCTGACCATCAACAGATCTCATGGTACCAACGCCAACGTTCAATCGATCAGAAGCTGCCAGCAGCTGTGTAGGTCACCACCTACGACAACCAGTACGTATGCATCAATCCCCATGCCCTCCACCTCCAATGATGATCAGTTTGTGCTTTGCACGCTGGAAATTACCGGCTCAGGTTTCGACCGATGCAGATAGAAAATGGCTGTTTCTGATATTCATACTTATTACTCGACCTTCTCAATTTCGATCTCGACTTGTTGCTAACAGCTGGGTCGCAGGATCGGAAGATACCTTCGGTACGGCATACCCTTCCCGCACGATCGCATTCGAACGTTCATATGATGTATCTGCACTGGGCACCGACAATTCTTGAAGGACACGCTCTATTGTGGCAGGCCTAGAAAACCTCGCCGACTGATCTCGTTCTGCCGCTTCGCGCTCGTTATCACAGGCAGCAAGAGCTCTGCTGACATTCGTCATATCAGATTGATCATGCATTTCTCTGCCACCTTCTGGTTCATGTCCCCACCGTAAGTCAGACTCCCTTACCCCTCCCTGGAGATGATGCGACGTATAGATGACGAGTCTGACGGGTTTTCCCGGTGACGACTTCATTTAAAATATCCATTCATGCCTTTCTGATCCAACCCTACAACTTTGTTTGCTCGATCTACGCATGAGGATCAAAGCTAATTTTATTCTAGACTTCCAGCCTCCATCTCCCGGTACGCTCTCTGCTGCACTGACCCGTTCCTACATGATGAAAAGACGCAAACACAAGACAAGCATATGTCCAAGCTTCGGCAGAGACGAGACTGTCACGTCTGATTCGCTGTCATCACATCAATTTCTGGATACCGTCATGGAGGCGCTGGCTAACCAGCCGCGCAGACATGTTCATCACGCATGTGTATCACCTCGAACTATGGTACGTTACGCTCAGCCCTTTCACATTCCCTCTTTACAAGATGAACATTTATTTTATCACGACGGTCTACCGAGCTACGGCAATGGTGATAACTGCCTGTGACAGGGCAAGTGTCTGAACATTCCTCCTTGATTGCTTTTGCAATTTCTCAGCGAACCTGACCAGTGCTAACTGCAACCATAGGTCTTGGTCACCTCCCATCGCCGCGCGTCGATTTCGTGTTCGTCGATGCAAGACTAGCTCTTCACGATTTGCAAGAAGTCGGACTAGGATCGCAATACGCAAGTCGTGCTTCATGTTAGAAGAGGTGTGGAAGGTAAACACTGCCGCTGCTATGGTATTTCGACCACCCCCGACACGTCGCCCAGAAGAAAAGAACAAGGAAGAAAGGACAATCTGCAAGCAAGATCTCAAGCGCTCAGTACAGGCCAATCGTTATGTCTCCGCGAATCCGAGCTGTGAGATGGATCTCTGCCTCGAGATCCAGCTTGATACCAAGCAGCAGCGCTGTATCCTTGGGCTTGCCATTATCGTCGACGGGCCCTTTGATGATGTTGCCGGCCGGTCGGTTGAGGTTGGCGGAGGATGGTACGGGTCCGACGTTGCTGGAAATTTTGCGGCCGCCAGAGGCCTGGCCTTCACTGCCTGTGTCGGACATGTAGCCGGAGGGACGGGTGGTCTCGCTGGGAAATGGTCAGTGCTGTTTGCTGGCATGGAAGATCGCTTTGGCCTACAAAGAAGACATGTTGAGGTGTGTCGTCAATGGGAGAGTTGATGATTCGGAATTAGTGGGTTTGGTCGTCAAGGAACCTGGCTGTTTGTCGGATTCTTGGAGTTGTAAGTGGTGGAGAGGCAGGTCAACTGTTGTAACTGCCATTCGATGTTGATGTCTGCCTTATGTAGCTGACATCTTCCAGGCATTCGAGCAGGAGCCCGAAACGCCGTCGTAGTGGTCGACTTCTTTGCTTCTCCACTCGAAACTGCTCTCGTGCGGCAGTCGAGTCGCAGGGTTCGTGATCGTTCGACCTTCGAACCAGCCTCGAATGAGAGGCAAGAGGCAAGGATCGCCGACAAGCTCTGAGAAGTGCATCCTTGTGCACAATGGGAAGGTGTTCTGGCGGCTCATGCTGGCGGGGCACTTGCCACGGAGTGCTGAAATGGGGAGGCACGTCCAAGTCCCACCGATGTCTCAAGCCGTCAGCCTCGTTTGGGAACCTCATGAACATCACGCCATCCATTTACAGTCTTCCACGGAAGAAGACTACGGGGTCCATCGCACCTGGACTACGGACGGCATGCTTGTATGTCATAAGCACTTAACACACGCGTCAGGATGTGATCCTGGTGCTCATCCTTTCTTCCCGCAACTCAAGGAGCGACGCCCTCTAAGTACAGTCTTGACCTGAAGCATGTCGCGCCCGCTGCGACGTCTGCAGATGCTCGCCCATATCGTCCGATCATTTGACCAGTTCACCGCTCTCTAAGGTGTCGACGGCGATCCATGGTAGACGAGTGCTGAAACAACCAAGATCAGGCATCGTTGCAAGATCACGATGGTACTAGGAATTCTGATCGCAGCGATCACTGCACCTGGGCTGCTCGGCAGTCAGGAAGCCATACGTCAGGGACAGTCGAAGGACAAGAGAGAAGAGCATCGTGCCCGTCGATGCAATCTTATCACAAGCTGCGTTAGTTCATCACCTAGGGGCCGAGAGATCGATGGACGTCCCGTCGTACTTCGTAATGGGAAGCTTTGGATCGACACCACTACGGCAGGTGGCGAACCATTCGGCCACACATGCGCTGGATACTATCTCCCTTACCCAGATACAAAGTACGAAGGACTTGTCACGACCATCACAGATGTCGCCCCAATCATGAACTGGGTGTATATCGACAGAGAGACGTACGAAGCAAAATACGGCGTACGTGCTGATGCAGAGCCCAATCTTACTGGCCCATTTGACTGCACGCGCCAAGATCGTCGACTTACGTTCGATGGCTGGGAAGGATGGTGTGCGGTGGAAGAATATGAAGGGTACTGGTGCTTGTACTTTGACATTGATGACGATGGACTGAAGTCGAAAGTCGCGCCAGGCATAAGAGTGTTGGAAATAGAGCTGAGCAGGAAGGAGAAGAGGTTCAAGAAAGAGCAAGAGGCGCGACAGCACGACCAAACGACGAAGCGAGCAGTTGATACCCAGGCAGATGCATTTACAGATCGGCCACTGCAGCCCGGTCCAGAGACAAGGCGACCGGGTGTCTTCAATGAGACACCGCTGGACCAAAAAATGGCGTATGAAGAGGAAAAAACGCCAAAAACACCGCCACCAGCATACACGAAGAGTGAGAAGCCCACCACAACAACTCCACCTGCAGAATCTCCAAGGAAAGGTGCGGTTGATGCGCTCGACGACCTGTTGGCACCAGAGTCGCAAATTATCGCGCCCGGCGAAGAGGTCCGTCCAGAAGATGCGTCAACGCCGCCCTTTACATCGATCCCAGCGTATGAGATTCGAACAACGCCAAAGCTGAATCGAAACAGTGGCAGCAAAGCGATCGCTCAGGCGCAGAAACTCGAAGCAATGGCGGCAGCACAAAGAACCGACAAAACCACGCTAAGCATCTTAGAAGGCAAGCGAGTATCAGCAGTAGGCAGCTTCGCGGACTCGGCCTCTGTCTACTCTGAAGATGGCCAGGGGCCGAGTCGAGAAACCCGGCCACAATTGAGAGTGTCACAAATGGCATTCGGTCAGCCACTTGACGCGCCGCTCAACTCGATCACACGCTTGCGAGGAGCACAAAAGTTTGATACTTTAGAGGTTGGTCTGTCGAAGCCTGATTTGCAGCCTGTTCTGCAAGAGGAGCAATTTCGTGATCCTGCCATCTTTGGAGCACCGGCCTCCAGCAACCCTAAACGGCGAAGTCAAGCGAGCCCATCTTCGCAACGCAGACCAAACTCGAGAGTGTTCACAGCGCGACGACCTGGCAAACGAGTATCACTCAGAAATTTGGCAAGGAAGTCACTTACAGACACGATGTCGAGCGGAGCAGGCAAGCTGAAATCACTGCATCTGACAGTATCCTCTACGGTGCAGGCCGGGAAGGGCAATATAGTCAACCGGACGAAAAGTGGACGTAAGACAACATCTACATACCTGAGAGAGCTTGATGATCTAGTGAGTCAGGAGATAGTACCTAAAGTGCCAAGAAGCAGTCCAAGACTTCCGGTCACGGAGACTGGATTTCCTGCGAGGAGCTGAGGGAAAGAAAGCCATAGAGTAGCAGGAAACGGGTCTACATGGCGCACTTAGTTTATCGTTGTAATCTTAGTCACAGACACGGTGTCTGTTCATCGTTCAATGACGTTTTTCGAATTCGGAGTTCGCAGAGCTACGTTTTCTCTGTTCTTGTCATCTCTTGTCCACGGTGCCTTCCACTGTCCAACTCAGTTGACAGTCACGATTAGCACCCAAGTACATTAGAACACTGTGTGCGCCCCGGATTTCAACCTCAGACGAGCACAAGCCAGCTTTCATATGAAACT
Organism: Didymella pomorum; assembly: GCA_022225945.1. Taxonomy (NCBI): domain Eukaryota; kingdom Fungi; phylum Ascomycota; class Dothideomycetes; order Pleosporales; family Didymellaceae; genus Didymella; species Didymella pomorum. The sequence goes on along the minus strand of JAKJXN010000109.1, from coordinate 21,545 downwards.
CGGCCCACCGGCAGCGGCGCTCCCCACTGTCAATGCCTCAACTTTGTATCGACAACTTGCAACATGTCGCGAACACCAAATGTCAGCAGACCTCATGTGCCTTGATGCAAATCCAGTTTGGCAGGGAAGGTTGAAGGCGGGCGGAGGTATATGTCTGCCGAACCATGTTCCCGGCCTCAGCCCTCGACCATTGAACATCCGAAATCAATATTCAGCGGGCGTGCTTTCCTCGCGTGACACCCATTGCCGGCGACGACGCTTCGCAGAGAATACGTCCAGTGCAGGCTGGCTCACACATCTAGCTTGCATCCGGAGGTGGGCTTCCATTCCAATAACAGTCTTAATACGAGCACAGATCTCACAATGGACGCGTCGACGCGACTATATGCTCGATTAGCCGAGATACCGGAAACCCCGAGCGATCCTGAAAGCCTTGATGATTTGATTGTCTGCGCTTTTGGGGCCTTCGAAAGATACTATCTGTGCTGGAAGACCAAAGGTGGCGAGTTCCGGCAAGGTGAGCCATCACTATTCCGTGAGACTACTGTTCACTGACACTTACACTGGCGACACATAGATGGATATGACCTACCACCGGCGCTGAATGATTGGCTCAACCCCACAGACGGTACCATGCGAGATTGGACATCACTCCAAGTTGTCTTCGGTCGCGGCGAGGAGTACTTCGCCTCGGACAAGAAGGGAAAGCTGGAGTTCAAGGAACCAGAAGTCAAGAAATTGACCGAGGAAGACGAGAAAGAAAAAGTGGATCGGCAAGCATTGCGAAGATCAAGAACAGTATCGTTCCTGCGACCGTTGTCACAGACCAGCAATCGAGCTGACTTTTCGCTGCCGGACGCTCCAACTACGAACATGCGCACATCGTCCATATCTTCGCAAAGGGCGTCACGGCCGCCTAGTCTGTCGTACTCTACCGCAGGCTCGGAAGCTTCGATAGCACCATCTTTCGAATCGCAATTTCTCGAAAACGCTCTAGCTGGCACCTTCCCGCTCTCCTCGCGCCTGGCATCCACGGGCAAATTGTCCATGTCCACGCCGGAGTCGAGCAATACGCGGCCTCTTACTTCTGAGATAGTCGCAAATGGCAGAGCGGACAGTGTAGCCTTCACGCAAAGCGCCAGCTCACAGCCAACTGGGATACCCTCGATACCGGAAGAGAACACGGAACGCTTCGCCGTAAAGAAGACGACCACATCAGAGTCGTGTACATGCGGATGCCACGATCCACCACTTCGACAAACAAAACGTTCAACATACACCAACGCAAGTATACAGACGGACTCCGTATCATCTCCACCGCCGACATCCTTACGAGTCGACACCTTCAGTGCATCTGCTTGGGGCAGTCACAACTTCGGTGCCGTGTCTCGCGACGTCCGCACGCCGGTATTCGACAACTTCGGTGCAGCTCCTTTCTCTATGGGACGAATGACAAAGTACTTCAGCAAGCCCGGGTATCAACTTGGCGACAGTTTATCCCGTGGCTACAGCTACTACGAGCAGCCAGTGTATCATTACCAGGACGAGTTCGGAGATGAGGCGCTGCGGTGATCGCTCAAGATACCGCAGCTAGGAGCTGGTCGACCTTCCACAGCGTCAATTCTATTTTATGATTGGTAGCTTATACCCATCCAATGTTTCGTTTTGAGTGCTTCCGCTCCAGTTCTCGTCTCTGACCAAGTATGCCGCTCATGTAGGTGATATTTCAGAAATATATGGAGTTGTTCTGAGATAATCTGCATGGTTCTTGCAGATGCAGGACTGCTCTGAGGACTACAACGTGTTGTATTATCTGTGGTTGATACTTCTGCTAGCGTGCGTGGTTATAAAAAGGATGTGGTTGGCCGCACTGCCCTACTCCAGGTCGTCTGTGCCCACTATTAGTTCGTCTCCAAGGCATCGTGATCTATGGATGCCTTGGAGACGAAGACAAAGCTCTTGTATTTAACGGTATATGAAGGCCTTCTTGCTTACGATGGGGTCGTAGGTCCAAGACGCACGTGAACCACATCTAGGATGCAAAAACTTCGAACTCAGACGTGGTCAGCACCACCATCATCTCCAGACCACGACGACGGCAAAATGCATCGGCCGGGAATCGAACCCGGGGCTAGCCGAAACTGTCCTGTGAAGGATGGCAACGGCTAATTTTACCACTAAACCACCGATGCGAGTGAAGAACGCTTCATAATAAGTCAAAAACAAAGATCACATATAAAGTTCTATGATTTGCGAGACGAAAATTTAGACAGACATGAAAGAAAGCTGTCCATGCCAGACTCGGCTTTCTCTGGAATGCGGCACACGAAGATCGTTGTGGGACCCTCTGCGAGGCTACTAAGCGAAGACCTTAGTCCGGACTTGGCCGGCTACGTACCGAGCTGTCAGAGTGCCACCAAGCTTCAGTACTGCCTGGATGATGTGGGTTCGAGATGGAGGCTCTCTTCGATACTCGATGTTGTGGCAGATTGAACTGAGACCGCCGTGTGCGATATCTTTCTCGCTTCTGCTTCGATCGCTGACAGGAGAAAGGTCATCGATATCGTCTCCGGAAACTGCGTAGTCTGTGTGTACAGACGGTTGTGAATGTACAATGCTTATGGGGTATATAACAAGTATTAACACAGTTTCGGACTGGCCTGTCTCTTCATGACTCTAGCCAGCTGCCCGCAGCCCACGCTACAGCGCAGCCAACCAACGCCGCAGCACCCACGATCTGTTTTGACCAGCCCTGCTCCTCTTGTACCATTGCCACGCCCTGCTTTCTTCGGCTTTGTGCTGGCGTCACCTCCTCAACAACATGCCGCGCCTGCGTATGTAGGCTTAAGCTCTCATTATGCCTCCTCTTTGCCTCATTGATCATCCTCTCAATGGCTTCCAACTCCTGCCTCCACTGCGTTTCAGTCCTCTTCTCGCCCTCGACTTCCACGTTCTGCACATTGCCAAAAAAATCCATGATCAGCTTGTTCCGCGCGGCTGGCTCGCCGCCCTCGAACAGATCGTATCGTATGCCAGGGTGCGAGTGGATCTTCTCTTCGTCGTAGCTATCAAACAGTTCGCCCATCGTGAGCTTCGATGTAGGATCTCGGACCTGTGTCTCGAGGTATTCGAGATTGTAGTATGTGTAGCGGTCGATGACGGCCACGCCGACGTCTTGATCAGCATGGTGCGAGTACGAGGATTGGTCGATTTCGGAGGAGCCGGTTGCGAGGATGTTGGGTGAGTAGAACTTCGAGTACATGGTATTTGCCTGGCAGGTGTCGATCATGAAGAGCATCTCATGGTAGCTAGGATATGTCAGCAAAGCAAGTTGAGTGTAGTCCGAGGAGCATCACACACCGTTTCTTTTCCCACATCTGACCGAATGCGTCTGCTAGGTCGAATGCACTGATCTCCTCCGCATCTTGGAACTTCAAGAACTCATTGCCGCCGTGCCCCGTCATGTACACGAGGATGTTACTCCTCTCATCCGTCATCAGCCTCTTGCTGCGGGGTGTGTCTTCGCCCCAACGGTCTGTCATGAGGCGGATGAAGTTCTCCACTGTGACCTCATATCCCCTGTAGTCGACCTCAATGTTGTCTCCGTACAGATCAAGTGCGCGATCGGCATTGTTGAAGACGGCTCCGGGAAAGGCATTGCGGGGATTGCAGGCCATGTCGTCAGGCAACATGAGGATAATCTGCGAATCGGGGATACCGAGGCGCTTGACTGTGCGATAAAGTGAGAGAACGTTGGCAAGATGGCGGTAGTTGAACCAGAAGCGTGAAGTGCCTACGAGCACCGCCCAGTTGGACGTGTGCTCTGCTGCGACGAAGGGCGCCGCCAGGAGCGGGAGGAGCGCACTCGAGAGCTTCATGTTTTTTGGCGGAGACCTCGAAAGATGGGGCGGTTGAGAGAGAAGATTTGTCAAGAAAGTAAGGCACGCTGCACAGCGTCCCTGAACGACAGCCGCGATGCACGTTGAGCGTTCGTGAGCCTGACAAATCGGAGATAAGCCGGGGACACGCTGAACCGCACCATCACGTGTGGGTTAGTTACTAATTGCATCATTGACGGGCGCGCCTATCTGCATTATCTGAGCACGCAATCACATCCTTGCACCCACAATATGCTTGACTGAACGTTCTGTCGCGTTCAGACTTCACACTGTCCGACACCGTTCCCCTCCAGGATCTCTCCACCATGGCCCCGGATCGAGGATCCTCGCCGCGACCACCTACCGACAACTATGAAAGAGCTGAGGACGCTGGGGGTGTTGGGGACAATGTGCCTATCCATGCAGGGGACCGCGACTATCTCGCCGAGCAGGCGAATCAGCCGCAGAACTTTACGCTGAGGGGCGTGCTCGTTGGGCTGGCCATTGGTGTTGTAATATGTTTCTCAAACATGTACTTCGGTCTGCAAACGGGTTGGGTGTCTGGCATGGCCATGCCTTCCGCATTGATTGGATTCGCCTACTTCAAGGTCGTTGCTCGCACGCTGAAGCTCCCCTTCACGCCTGTGGAGAATGTGCTGGTGCAATCTGTGGCAGGGTCCGTTGGAACGATGCCACTGGGTTGTGGATTCGTTGGTGTTATCCCAGCATTAAACTTCCTACTGAAGCCAGAAGAGGGCGGTCCTCTCGACATTAGTCTGTGGAAGCTGATCATCTGGTCGGTGGGAATCTGCTTCTTTGGTGTGGTTTTTGCCGTACCTTTGCGCCGAGAGATGATCATCAGGGAGAAGTTGAAGTTTCCGAGTGGCACGGCTACGGCTCTTTTGATAAAAGTGCTGCACGGCGAGAAAGAGTCCAATCCCACCACAGCACATACAGGCGACGATCGGGATGGAGGATCTGATGAAGCACGCGGGTTGTTGCAAGATCAACGTGTCGATACGCAGGGCGAAGAACAGGACAACGACAATGATGCTGACTGGAAAGCCAAGATTCGTCTTCTCATCATTGCATTTTCCGGCTCAGCATTGTACACCGTCTCTTCCTACTTCATTCCTCAGCTCCACGACATTCCTATTTTCGGCCTCTCTCTTGCTACAAAGTGGCTCTGGACACTCAATCCGTCACCCGCATATGTTGGTCAAGGCATCATCATGGGCCCCGCGACAACACTACACATGCTCCTTGGTGCGATCATTGGTTGGGGAGTCCTCTCTCCACTTGCAAAGCACAAAGGCTGGGCGCCAGGTCCCGTGTCAGATTGGACAAACGGCTCGAAAGGATGGATTGTATGGATCTCACTAGCAATCATGCTGGCAGACTCGCTTATCAGTCTCGGCTGGCTGGTCCTCCGGCCACTTATCGCACTGTCACGCACCTACTACCCGACTGTGAAAGAGACGTTCCATTCACACACCTGGCGTGAACTCCTCACGCTCAAAATCTCTAATCGCCAAGGCTATACTTCGCTCTCAGACGGAACCAGCATCAATCCCACCGCCGCCATCAAAAAGCACCTCAACGACTCCAATGAGCCTGACGCACCCCCCGAACACCTCATCTCAACACGCACAACGCTCATCGGTCTCGTCGGCTCACTCATACTCTGCATCGTCGCAGTCCACGTTTCCTTCCCCGGGCTGATCCCCTTCCGGCTCACGCTTCTCTCGCTCCTCCTTGCGCTGCTGCTCAGTGTGATGGGCGTGCGGGCATTAGGCGAAACAGATCTCAACCCCGTATCCGGCATTTCAAAACTGACGCAACTTGTCTTCGCGCTCGTAACGCCGACGACAGGCCCTGGCGCAAAGAACGCCGTCATTATCAATCTGGTCGCAGGCGCAGTGAGTGAGAGTGCAGCGCTGCAGGCGGGCGATTTATTACAAGATCTGAAATGCGGGCATCTCATAGGCGCGGCGCCAAATGCGCAGTTTTGGGGTCAAATGATTGGAAGTGCGGTGGGTGCCGTTCTGTCCGCGGTGGTATACAAGCTGTATACCAAAGTGTATACGATTCCTGGAGGGCTGTTTGAGGTGCCGACAGGGTATGTGTGGGTATTCACCGCACGGCTAGTTACTGGAAAGGGACTGCCGCCCATGGTAGGTGAATGGGCTAGTGGCGCTGCGGTCATCTTTGCAGTGGGTACGATGATCAGAGTTTGGGGTACGAACCGGAAGCAGAGAGGTCTGAGTGGCTGGTGGATTGATTTCGTCCCCGGAGGCATCGCGGTCGCTGTTGGTAAGTTTCGTATACCGTGTTCATGTGTGGTGACTAACGTTGCAACAGGCATGTACAACACGCCATCCTTCACGTTGGCGCGTACGGTCGGTGGTCTAATTAGTCTGTGGTGGAGGAGGTTGAAAGGCAAGAGCGAGACGCCCATCATCGTACTTGCTAGCGGCCTCATCTTGGGCGAAGGACTGTTCAGCATCGTGAACCTGCTTTTGGCCAGTTTGAAGGTGCCACATCTCTAGACCAGCCCCGGCAACCTGTACAAGAACTTTAGAATTGCAAAAAAAGCAAGCCGCAGAAGTAGGTTTCGAAACTTACGGGAGGCAGTCAGAAGGTATGGGTGCACTGTTGGTGACACAATAATACCTCTGGAGGCTACAATTACTTTTGTTTCGAGGCCGGGTTCCACTGCGACGCTAGAGAGGGGAGTTTCCGTCATCACTAAATTGTTCTCTAACGCCATGACCATTTATACGGTCTCATGCTCGAAAGCCTTTACATGAGGTATCATTGCGCCGCTTCTTACACCAATGCGAAATGCCTATGCCATGTCCTGCCGTAAATGTATGCCAAACGCCGTAGAATGCAATATACCCATCATCTTGCAGCTAACCCAAGTAAGCTGAGCTCTCTGCACCACCATAAGCCGTCTCCTTAAAACCAGCAGGCACTGTCCAACCATGCACGGCACATGCGCGAATGTAGGCCTCAACTGCTTCACCAACCCCATAATCATGTCGACCACCGCGCTCAAGGCGAGCTGGCTTGGGATCGGTGCTTGAAATAGCCATGCGGACTTGTATTAGGACAGACTCGATCGAGGAAACAGCACTCCACCCATCATTCGTCAGAAGTTGCATGCACATGGCGCCGCCCGCAGTAACGTGACCACCGCCTCCGGCAGCGAAGCTCAGAAAGCGCGGCCGAATGACCCTGACGAATGGCGGGGCCATAGGATAGTCCTTGCCGAAGCGGAGCTCTAAAACAACGCTTTTGACGTCGTGCTTCTTCATGTCCTGCGCGAGAGGTTCGGATTGGTCGAACGAGTGCAACTCGACGATCCACTGATAAATGTTCTCGATCTTATCTTCGTCGATGTGCCAGCCGAGTTCATGCAGGGGCTGTTCGTCCTGTGTCTTGATGAGGGCTTTGAAATCTCGCATGAGACACCTGGTTGCAGCACTGGACGCCCATGACGGTTGCTGAAGCATAGGTAACGAGCTGTAGTCTAGCGAACCAGGTACATAGTTCGTGAGAGGCTTCGAGGACTTCACTTTGCTGAAAAAGCCACCAAGTTTTGCCTTACCCTTACCATCGATGGTAGAATTAGGGGTGGGCAGCGGATAGACGAACTGATCGTCCTTGGGCAACGCATCTTCGAAAATGGCGAGATCTTCGTCTAGAGTAGCGATACTGGCTGTATCGTCATCGTCAATCTCGATAGCATCAAATTTGCTCGTTCCAGTGGCCTTCTGACGCTTGTTCCCCTGTGCGGAGCTTAGCATGGACAACAGGGCAGTCTGCTTGGCTCCACTTACCGTGGTCTTCAGCGACTTCGGTCTCCTGGAACCAGCGACTGCACGAATGGGGATGATCAGCTTGCCATCACTACCCGATGGTGTCATCGAAGGATCCTGCTCCAAGATCTCCAGGGGTCTGGATTCGGATCCCTTGACCGTGGAGGTACTGGCGTGGCTGTACGCTGAAGTACTGCTGACGAACAGGTACCGCGTCTGGATCCAATCGAGCTGCGCTACAACCAAGTGAGGGGTACGGCTGACATATTCTTGGGGTGCATTAGTGATTTCGTTGAGCGCTAGAACTTGCTGAATCTTGAGCTCGCTATTAGGCCAAGTATAGCCGATGCCCCCATAGCCCGAGTAGCCAATGCTGGTATTGACATCCAGGGAGTGATACACACCGTGCCCAAACGCGCGGCCGTGGTGCGTCTCGTTGAAATGGAGACCTTCACGAATGATGCTATGCCAGTTGTGCAACGGACTGCCGTGCCAGGCGAAGAGAGTTGGGTACTTCAGATGAAGTCGATCAGTAGTAGTCCTCACAGCGTGTATAAATCGGCGCTCCTTATCAGGTGCTCCCATGGCAAATCGGAATTGAACCCAGCTCGACATGCCGAAGAGTCGATCGTCAGCCTTACGACCGGTGTCGCCCTCAGCATCAACTTGTAAAATGCATGCTCGGTTCGACGCAATGATCCAGCGCAACAGTCCGAGAGCTGCGGGCGATAGACGATCGGTCCAGGAGCTGAGAGAGTTATGTGTCTTTCGGAGCAGGTACTGCTTCAAGCTGTCGATAGAAGGAAGCAGGTCAAGGAGGACGCAGATCACCTGTCGCTTGTGCTGCGCAGACATTTCGTCGAAGTTTTGGTTGTAGATCTGAAATTTTGCTGGGCGAAACTCGTTCGTGTTGCGGGGGGCCTTAGCAGCTGGCTTCGGTGCTGCAGGTGGATTCGCGGCTCCTGCGTATCCATAGCCACGAGCTGTATCGAGAGTCGCGATAGCTGGCTCCACAGGCTCGGATATTCTTACTGTTGGAAAGTATGTCGTCTCTACGACGCGGCAATGGTATGCTCGACTCGGCTCGTCGTTGAAACGGAACGTAATCCATTCATTCGCCCGGACAGGACATGATCTCGACCTGTCTTCGAACAGGATTTCTCGGTCATCGACGTTGAGCCGCATTGCGATCGTTACTTGCGTGCTGTCGGTGAGCGTCGCCTTAGCTGGCTGAGGATCTGCCTGTGGTTGTCCTACAAAACCGCGATACTGAGCAAGAGAGTAATCGTCTTCGTATGCCGAGGGTGGTGGGACCATGAGCGCAAGGCCAGCAGGGAAGTCCTTCAGCCTGGATTGGCGCGCACTCGAATAGCAGAAGCTGGTCAGAAGGTCGACCACCTTCGGCTGGGAGAGAACCTCGTGCTCGATGCTTGGGCCGAATCCGAGTGACATGTACTGGTATAAACAGAGCGGGTTGTCACAGACGTACGGCTTGATGGCTTGGAGATCGTCTGGCATCTTACTGAAGCAGATCAGACAAAACTCCGTGCAGCGGACGAAATGCCTGAGGACGAATTGCGCGGCAACAAGTGGCAGGGAATGTTCCTGACCAGTGGACTGTTGGATGTGGTCGGCCGTGACAATCGGAGGGTAGATGGTGGTGACCACCTCGGGAGCATAGTACCTGTTGTCCGAGCCCTGAGAATGCCTGCTCATTGGTTGAAGAATTTGGTTGTTGTAGAACAGCTCACTTCCATGCCAGTCCATGCCGGCATATCGATACTTCAGGATCATGTGGAAACGATCAGCAAGCAAACCGTTGAGCGGTCTTGAGATGAACGAATGCCGAAATCCCTGATGCGCGGTTGCTTCTTGCTGTGAGTCGGTATGCTGAGTTTCTTCGCGGCGCTTCTCTTCTTCCTTACTCAAGACAGTAAAAGCTTGAACGGCCTCCTGCTGTGTAGGCTTGTATGACTTGGCGATGCCGGTGCGAATACTGAAGTTACGTTGAGCTTGGCTGTTGTCGTATGATCGGATATCGTCCATAGTCTTGTAACCGTGAGGGTAGTGGAACAGAGTAACAAGATACTCATTTGGTTCAATCTGCCATGCCTGCATGGCTTCTTCCGAAATGCCCAGCTTGGCGATGCGGACTGAGACGCTGATGTAGCACCCAAGACCGTCCACGAGGCCGCCAAGATGACCGACTTTGAAGCCGCTGCCTTTCGCTGCTAACAGGTCGCGGCGGATGCGCTCTCTAAACGCAGTCGTCGGCTCTACGAAACCCCCTACGGAAGGTGTGTGGTGTCCATTGCTGTAAGGCTTGGGCAGCATATCCTCGTCCCCGGGGAAGTAGTCGTCGCCGTAGTCGTCGTCATCTTCTTCATACTCAGAACCCTCGAAGCCATCGAGAGTCTGCGAGTCGATCATCTGATGATCGCCGTCCCTGTCAGTTGACTTGAGCTTCTGGGAAACGAGCTCCAAGATCTGCTGAACGGTCTTCCCGGATGCCGAGATATCGTTCAGGATGCTGGCGACGCTGGCAGACGCATCGTCAGGCCCGAAGATCATGCATTCATGACTAGAGGGGTAGTCAGAGAGTTCTGGTATCAGCGCCGAAATCTTGAGCGCGTTGCCGTCAGCAACACACGCGAAGGTAAACTCGCCGTCGTCGCCTCCAGGTTGTACGTCTGAGATGCCTGCGATAGAGACGCTCTCGACGGCCGCGGCCAGGTCAGCCACAAACTGCCTGCGAGGCATGACGGATAGAGTAACCTGTTGGGGTCAGTCTGCCGACTACACCCATGCGGACTCCTGGCATTTACCGACAGTGAGTTCGGTGAACGCAAATTCGTGCAGGATTTCCTGGTCGGGGTCGCAGTTGCTGGTACAGGTAACACAATTGTAGCCAGCAGAGCCTTTATCCGCGTTCAAACGACGTGCAGAATGGCACTGAAAGGCTCCGATTTTCCTGATTGAGTAGGGTGGTGGATTCGATGGGGTGAATTAAAAGTTGGAGAGTGAGCAAGGTCTCGGTTTCAACCGTGGAAGCAATGGTAGGTGACGACAACGCACTTGTTTGCGTGAAAGCAGCAATAATTGCTGTGGTGCTGGTCAAGCTCTCACAGCTGACAAGGAGCGGCGAAAGAGTGAGGGTGAAGTAGAGTTACGAGAGAACGAGGAAGCTGCCTGAGTACCTCCACGCTTAGCGGAGCAAGCTCAAATTTTGTGCGACTGTGCCCGGGGCAAGCAGCAGAGACGTCTCGAATTATGGAGTGCAACTGGCTGAACGTCCAGGCAGCAGAGCGCGCCGCTGCGGCAGGGCGACTTAGCGCCATTTGGAGCCCCGCACCTGCACTTGAGGCACAACTGATAGCAGGTACCTTGATCGTCAAATCACCAAGTGACTGTACAAGACTCAATTGGCGAGATCACGATGAAGCAGTGAGCTGTTTGTTTACAGCCATCAACAAGCGGACGCGACGAGCTGCACCATGACTCGCGCCAAACCAGCTCGCGGCTAGTTGCCCCTCTTCCCCGCGGCACTGGGCCAGGCCGTTTGGTTCGCTTGTGGCTGGAGCCTCATCCAGGAACGCTACCAAGACTCCCGTCATATCTCCGCAATCGCAGCCATGGCTGTCGCAGAAGACACTGCGCCCAAGTCGAGCCACGTCTCTGACCCGGCGCTCGCGCCCTTCCTCCAGCCAAGCTTCAATCCTGCCGATTACCTCAATGCGACCCTTCCCGCGCTCTCGCTGAGCGGGCGGCCAGTCAAGGGCACCTCGGCCTCACTCGCGGACCTCACCTCGCAGACACAAGACCTCCTGTCGCAGCTCAATGCACAAACTACACGGCTCTCCGCCACTCTCACACAATTGACAGACGACATACTCCGGAGTGGAGGGCGGCTAGCTTATGAAGTTGAGGTGCTGCGTGGGGAAACGATAGGATTAACGGACACGCTAAAGGATGGGCTGAAGGAAGACATCTCCAAGTTCCTGCCAGACGGCTTACCTTTGGAGGCAAATGCACAGGATCCGACCAGCAGAAGGCCATCAGAAGCAGCACAAGTAGACGTCGACACTACAGAGTCACCCCAAGACACTACACAACAACCACCCGCCGACACAACCCCCGAATACATCACCTCCCTCCGCACCCTCACCACCGTACGCTTACGCCTCGAAAACGTCATCAAAGTCTTCGGCGAAGCCATGCACTGGACCATCCCACCCAGCGACGTCTCCCTCGGCAGTTCTCTAATCAGCGTCTCCGCTCCAGAGCCCGGGAGCGACAACGCGTCCCTCGAGCAGCGGGGGAAAGAGTTTGCATCTGCACTACGCTCCGAGATCGCCGACCTGATAACCGTGGATCCAGAGCAAGGGCCTGCGAAAGCAGAGGCTAGAATCCAGGCGCTGCGTGATCTGGCGGTGGTGTGGAAAGGGACGGCGGAAGAGAAGGCGAGAGTGAAGTTTGTGGACGGGCTTGTCAAGGTTGCGGAAGAGAAGCAGAAAGAGATCGAGAAGGAGAGGGAGAGGAGTAAAGGCAGGGGCGGCAGGAGTGCGAGCATAGCTAAGCCGCAGCCGCCACTCGTGAAAGAGCAGGGGAGAGGAGGGTTCCTAGAGAACTTGAGCAGGATACGTGGCTTCGTTGAGTAGGCTACGTCGTCAATATAATCACGATCAAGACAAGGGTTGAGAGGCAAGACTTGGGAACATTCAGCACAACAATGAGGCTGACAAGAAGACTTATCGTGAAGTGTGCTGACTGCATTGTGTTCGCTTCGACCCACTCATTGTCTGGCTATGTTGGATCACCTAAGAGCCAGCTCACGCGAGCGGCTACAACCAGGCTCGCCTCAAGCCACGAAGAGATGTGGGGATGCTACTGAACTGTAAAGCCTCGCGACAATACAATAACACTCAGACTCTCAATGCCAAAACTCCATTCGATGCCTCCGGGGTATCATTACAACTAAACTCCGACAAATGCCTCGTGCTTCATATCCATGCGCTTCGTATCCATGCTAGTAGGTGGGAATAGCTTCAATCGCCGCCCTTGCCTTCTTTGCCTCCGCGTCGAATGCCAGGATCTGCTTCTCGCATGCCTGTCTCAACTTCTCCTCGCCCCTCTTCGCATTGTACAACACCCATTGCTCGATGGTCATCTTCTTCTCGGCCTCAGTCAGACCGGCATACACTGCAGCTGCAAGTTCCTTGTCACTGGTCCCCGCGGGCACAATCGCATCGAGACCAGCGTCAATGACGATGTCGTTCATGAAAGCGGCAACCCCTTCAGCGGTATTGCCGAAAAACGCGTCGATGTCGATTGGGTCCCAAGTCTGCACATGTTGAGCTTCCTCGGCCTCGGGAGTCTTCGGTCTTGCCGGTGCCTGCTTTGGTGTTCCAATGAGTAACGATGCCGGTAGGCTTGAGATGTCTTCTTCTGCGTCCTGCGCCTCAGGTTCTCTGTGTGCAGGTTCTTCGTCTTCCGGTTCCGCAAGCTCTGTCGGTGTCCTCTTAGGTGTGCCGGCGAGCAAAGAGTCAGGGAAGCTTGAGACGCTGCTTTGTCTGCTGCGCTTTGGCGAGGTCTGAGAAAACTCGGTGTTCTCAGCCTGGTCGCTCGTGCGTTTCTTGCCGCGCGTCACCTTGGTGGCCGTACTTGCGCTCGAGGCGCGCTTAGCTTTGGGCGCAGCCTTCTTAGCTTTAGTCTTCGTTAAAGGTATAGGGGCGGGCTCGGGCTCGGGCTCGGGCTCGAGCGCGGGTGACGGTTCGACAGCAACATCGTCCACAGTCGTGTCGACTGTCTCGGCAGTTTTCTTCCTGCCGCGTGTAGTTTTTGCGGCAACGCTGTCAACTGTGTCGTCAAGCGTGTTGTCAATCGTTGCACTTGCTTTCTTTTTGCCACCGCGTGTGGGTTTGTCGATGATACTGTCCATTGTAGTGTCGATTGCTGTGCTTGCGCGCTTCCTCCCGCCTCGTGTGGGCTTCTCTACTACACTGACGATTGAGTCGTCGACCTGCGTGCTTGCGCGTTTTCGTCCGCGCGTTGCCTTGGGCTTGACGTCTTCGATTGTGAGGTCCGTTGCGTCGCTGATGCGCTTTTTGCCACGGGTAGGCTTCTCGATCACGCTGGAGATCGAATCATCAATCTGTTCACTGGCGCGCTTCTTGCCCCGGGTGGTCTTCGAGGCTGTGCTGGCGGTCGATGCGCGCGATGAGGCGCGCTTGCCTTTCTTCGGTGCAGCCTTCGGTGGGGGGTTGTAGAGTTCCTTGAGGGCAAAGAAAAGACATTCAGGCGCACGTCGTCGGTGCTCCTCCATCGGATCGTCGCCGATGTCCCACGCGTCCAGAGAAAGAGAGCAGTACGCGCAGGTAGCGCCATCAGGTGTGTCTAGAGTCGGGTCGTAGTACCAGCCAGCTTCCACCAACTGTAGTCTCTGTCAGCAATGCGCTTGTTATCCCAAGTCTGGATTTCCATACCTGCTCAATGCTGGGATAGCCCGCGCTGCTGTCGAGAGGCCATCCGTGCTCAAATGTGTCGCGGCGCGCCTGCATCATTGCGTCTGATGTAGGATCATCTTCACTCCTGCCTGGGTCTCCTGTGCGCAGTCGAATGCACGTGACGACTGCGAAGCCGCAATTGGGAGAGTGTGTCAGGTGTTCATATGCGGGGACGTCGTTCTCCTCCCAACCGTCGAGCTGGCAGTGGCATGAGAAACACTGGACATTGTCGGGGCTTGTTGTTGTAGGCTTCCAGACGAATCCAGCAAAAGCCAAGTCGTGTGCTGACGGTAGTGCCAATGGCCAGGCGTTCTTCGATTTCGAGGGTGCCTTTTTGGTTTTCGAGGATGTGCGCCTAGATTTGGAGGCCGGCGCTGTGAATGTGTCGATGCGCGCTTGGAGGGACGCGAGGGAGGTCGCCATGGCTTGCGGAAGCTGGTGCCGGGGATCTTAAAGTCGATATTGATTGAAGTGTGGATCGTCACTCGATCAGATATTTATGCAATCGCGTGGCTTGCGCAATGCTCGAGCTCGATTGTGGTGAGTGCTGAGAGCAGCGCGTGGGGACGTCGCGGTTGTTGGGGAGGGCAGGCGCGAAGTAAACACCAGCCAAACACCAGCCAAACATGCGCTGATCTTTTTAGCCTGCTTACGTCACCCCTTGCTGAGTGCGCTTCGAGCAGCCTCAGGCATCGACTCAACAACACCAATGTATCAATTCCGCCCGTTCGTACGGACAGTGTGGTGCAGGAAGCCCCTGCTGCTGCCTGGCCGCCGATTCATTGCGACACAGCTGGTGCAGCCGAGCAGTCAGAACCCGGAGGCCCAGTCACTTCCGCCAGGATGGGAGGACCAGGAACCCACGCTGTCCGACTTCTCGGAGCTGCCGCACAAAGACTTCGGAAAGAACCAATTGATTCAGACAAACGAGGAGTTCAAGAGATCGTTACGAGGAATACTGCGCCAGTTCCCGCCCGTCACGTACGCGTTTGCCTACGGCTCCGGCGTCTTCCCTCAGTCTGCTTCGACCGCATCGCTCACGACCGAATCCCCGCACCCGAACCCGCCCGAGGCGATATTGAAATGGCAGAAAGGCGGCGGGAAGATGATTGACTTCATCCTGACGCCCAGATACTCTCAGCATTTCCACTCGCTCAATTTGCGCGAGCACCGCGACCACTACTCTTTCCTTGGATCGCTGGGCTCAGGCGTGGTCAGCCATGTGCAGGATGGATATGGCGCTGGCGTATACTTCAACCCGTACATCACGGTCAATGGTACCATGATCAAGTACGGCGTGGTCAACTTCGAAACCCTCCTGCGCGATCTTACCAACTGGGACACGCTATACCTTGCAGGCCGCCTACACAAGCCTTGCAAGATTCTCCACGAGGAACCGAACATTCGCCTTGCGAACCAGCGCAATCTGCTGTCCGCTGTTCGATGCGCGCTTCTACTCCTTCCTCCGACCTTTACCGAGAAGCAGCTGTACTCTACCATAACAGGACTGAGCTACCAGGGCGACCCACGAATGCAATACGGAAGTGAGAATCCCAAGAAGATCGACAACATTGTCACACACCAGATTCGCAACTTCAGGTTGCTGTACCACGACTTGCTAGTCTCACTACCGAACATCATGTACGCAGACTTCTCAGCTGTGCAAAAGCCGGATTGGATGGACGACACAAAGCTCGATCTGAAGTTGTCGCAGGACATGAACCCCGAACGACGCGCAAACATGGTGCGACGGTTGCCTAAGACGTTCCGGGAGAAGATCTACTTCCTCTACCGCGGCAAGTTCGGCATTTCTGGAAGCGAATACAAGGAGATGCTAGAGGCTGCGAAGGATGAAGATGCCAAGGGCGGTGTCAAGAAGCAAGTGGGCAGCGACTTCGATAAGCGAATTGCAGCTGAGACAGACCTTCCTCAGATGGTCACAAAAGCAGTCAACCAGACCGTCAAGTGGCCGTCCACTGTGCAGAGCATGAAAGGCCCACTCACCGCAGGGCCTCAAAGGGCTTGGAGATATCTGAAGGAGAAGCGCGAAAAGGGCAAGATGAAGTAGACGGCCATGTCCAGCCATCAGCGGCAAGAGTTGGATCGCACCCAAGACAGCCTCTTCAGGCAACTTTCCCCTTTGTACCATCACCATAGCGCAAGCGAGCAAGCGAGCGTCATTTATAGACTTCCGTTTGGATTGCATGCAGCCGCCGTTCCCCAGCAGGCGGGTCAGGCTTGAAAGAAAAGTTGAGCGGAATTTATTTCTTTGCTGGCTTACCGACTGCACTTTCTCACCGTGTAACGTTATACTGCACTTCGTTGTCAAAGATTCACTGTGCGATAGATCTCCACCCTTGAAGCATTAAGCCGTCTACTGTGAGTACAATGATATCCGATCCGGAGGCGCAAAAAGTGTTGTCCTCGACCCTCCAGGCCAGACCGCTACATGGAATTAGACTAGATCCGTCACTATGGTTCTGACAAAGGCTGTCGACACTTCAAGGACTGAGGCTGAAAACGACGACATTCAGGAGAAATAACAGCAAGGTCTCGAAGGATATCGCTATGTCTTTTCTTACATCAATGCTGGACCTGTCCCTACAGCTACTGTCACAACCGAGACCATCACAGCTTTGTCAAATCTGTCTGTCGACGCGACATATGTCCCAACTGTGGCCGAGGCCGTCACTCTGGTGGAAGCTGCGGAGACGATTCCAGGGACACGCTCGAGAGGGTTCGGCAATTACCATGATACCCTAGCCCACACAAGTGCTTCCCACTGATAGGATTTTCCTCGCCACAAACTTACTAGATATGACCATTACGAACTAAGGATTGTCTCTCATGTTGTTCGCGATATGCTCGCAACTTCAACGATCGTAACCTTTGCACGTGATTTGTTTTATACTCGATTGTCACTATTTAAAAACATGGAACGCATCCTACACCCATGGCTAGCTCGTCTGCGCACTTTTCACGAGAGTGGAACGACTTCTAGAACTGCAATTGTTGTTTGAGATGCGTACCTTTGGCACCTGCAAGGAGTCTGGCCATGTATTTACGGTCTAGTCATGCCTTAAGACTGCATCACTTACAGAAACTGGAGCAGGACTACAGGTCTACTAGGACGATCTTTACAGGCGCTGAGGAGTCTGCGTACTGCTCTCCTTTTCTGCTAAAGCCACCAAGTCATCCGTATCTTGTACTTTCACCCAGTGCACCAGTGGTGTTTAAGTCAGAATGAGCTTAATTCGGTCTATGAAAGTCGTAATCGTGATGGTATTCGTAGGGCCGTGAGGCCTGTAGTCGTGATCTTTTTGCTCTTTTGTGGATCATAATCTTAATCGTCATCGTCAATGTAGCGAAGGAAACAGAAACTTTTTGCAATCTGGAAATTGAGACAGCCAGCCCAAGAAGAGAAAACAAAGTAGCAACCCCAGAAGCATTCTAGCTTGGTGGAGATGACTATGAAGGAAGACTGCCGGCCCATGGTAATGATGATGAAGTCGCTAAACGCTTGAATGCTCGATGCCGTCGCTATGCAGCCGCCGGTGAAACAGAATGCCAACGAAAGTCGTGAGTGGTCATGACAGATCCCAAAACATGATGGAACTGTAAGAAAGACGCCGCCGTCGCGGGTAGGAGATCGTAAGTAGTCATGAGTGCTGATGGTGCCGAACGTTGCGTGTGGTGCTGATAGTGCCCGCGGACGGGTCTGCTTCCGTCCCTTGCACCCACGTGACCGAGAAGTGGTGCATCGGACCGATATGTGGAGCCTTGATAGCCTTGGCTGTGGCATCAACATCCTCGCACAATTGCGGCGGTTTTCTCGATGCCCAATTGCTTAGCACTGGTATCCCGCGTCTCTCAGACAGCCGGCGCACCTTTCGTACATGCGTACAGCTCCCCTGCCGCAGTAGCATGCACTCATCGAACTAGTACTCGACTTGCTGGAGCGACGTCCAGGAGCATCGAGGCCGTAATCGCTGTTCCTTGGGCTGGTGCCACCGCTCGAGCTGCTGGCGGTCTCGTAATCGTTGGACACAGCTGTGTTGCGTCGACCGGCACCAATGGCAAGAGGCATACCCTGAACAACGCCACCTTGGCCGGGACGATGACCGGGGAGCATACCGTCGTTTACAGAGAAGTTGCGGCAGATCATGTAAGCTCGGGTAGCAGCAGCGTTCTTGGCCAGCTCGTCACTCTCGTAGTCGACATCGGTCGAGTACTCTCGGTTGTTGACACGGACTGTGCAACCATAACCGTAGCCGGACCGGTATGTCTGGAAGAGAGGGTCGGGCCAGTGTCTCCTTTGGCAAAGGCCTGCAACGCTGTCAGTCTTTCATCGGTGGCATAAAATCAGATTCACGAATCCATAGAGCAGCGGCTGGCGACTACAGAGAACGATAATGAGACCATGACGAGCAAATGCAGATGCAATTGCAGACCCAATGCTGCACTTCGCCGCGGTTCATGCATGATTTCACCCATTGGGTTCGACAGCTGTCACTTCCCCATACCCCGCCAAGTGCCGATGGAGAAAGGATCAAACATACCTGTCAGATACATGATGTAGAACATGGCGTTAAATTGTGAGTGGTAGAGAGTACGTCGAAGAGCCAACGCTGGCGCTCGTTGTAGGCTTGAGGCTCAAGAAGGGAAAGACCGAGGTCGGTTTTGACAGGAATAGGCAAGCGCTCGTTCGTGTTCGACTGAAAGAGGTAGTCGTGGCTGCTGTTGTACAACACGGCGTTGACACTTGTCAAGGCGAGAGAGTGACAGGTGTACTGGGGGTGGGGAGAAGTGTTGCGTTGTAGATAGGAAGGAGTAAGAGGATATGGCGTGCAGAAGGTATATGGGACGGTAGGAACGTATCCGTCTAGTGTGGGATAGCGTGTAATCTATTGCGGCAGCCGAGTGCATCGAGCATCTTGGAACATGCAGAGTTCTCCGACCAGTGAGAGCGCCCTCAATTGGACGTCTGGAAGCGCATGATATGCGGGTCTTGCGGCTCTGTACAAAGAGGCCCATATTATCGATGCGTTGGCCGCATTTTCGCCAACAAAAACTAGGGTTCCAGATTTCTAGTGAAAGGGCTCATACCATAGAAGGACAAGCTTCACCGGTATCCGCCAACTGGGATATCATTCGCCGTCGCCACTATCCTGCAGCATTAGCGCGGTTGATGGTTCGTCAAGGCACATCTTTCAGATCGGCATACAAAGAACCTGATGCAGGAGCATAAACAACAACGTACAGTGACGGTCGATTTGTACTCCCTCAGCAGGAAAGCCTGATAGTATGATGTTGTGTTGCATGAGCAACGCATGCTAGGCATGGCAATGGTCCACTGAGCTCCGAGCAAATTCGGCCCCCGTGGCAGCAATTGGCGAGCATCCGTGGGGATACGAAGGGGCAAGTTGATGAACGGGATCAGAGACCAGGCGCAGACGCGCAGAGAAATGTGGATCTCAAGCACTCTGACAGGGCTACCCAAGCATGGTAGCGGAAGTCGCGCCTAGAGGCAGAATGAGTGGAGAGGAACTTGACACGCTATCGTGAGCATCACGGCTGGAATTGGCGAGCGTCATACCGAGAATAGCAGGCGCTTCTCGGCAGGACGACAAATGGCAAATAAGATCGATTGATTGCGGGAATCGAGGGGTTGGAAGGCAACTGGGGTTGTGCTACCAGAAATTTGTCGTTGCGCCCGGGCGTTCATGCACCTGCATGGCATGGCGCATGGTGAGTTGTCAACGACGCTTGACTTTGAAGGTCGAGCGATATGCAACCGTAACCGAAGGAGGAGAGGCAGCAACGGCGGTTGCGCCATGAGTCCGTTCACTGCGGAGACGATAGCTCGAGCCCCTGTTGCGATCCACAATTGTCGTGAACGTTTGCAAAGATAAATGTCATGTGTAACGATTCGCCTGATGTGTGTCTGAATTTGTGCAAGATGCTCAGAAGAATCCTAGTCGCTCAACAACCGAGCTGGCACGGCTGGATCTGTCCATCGCCGATGTCTGGAGCACGTCAAAGGCCGAAACTCCTCACAGCGTGCATGATTCGAAGCATCACGAAGCGGGCGGCTGCATGTTCTCTTCGATCGCTGCGCGAAGGCTGGGTCCGGACGGTAGTGCGATGGTGCACAAAAGGAAGATGAAAGCGCGATAGGCCAACAGTGTACAGCAACGGTACATGAAAGACCAGTGCAAGGTCCACGCAGGAGCGGCCTCGTTATGGCGTCGGTCCAAGACTCGGTTGAGAAAGGCTAGGAGTGGATTCAAAGCGGGTCCATACAGCATGAACCGCAGGAAATCTCCGTAGCAAGAGCAGCTCGAACGACGAGCTGATGGCAGACCTGGCAATCGACGAATCAATTGAGGGCGGTTGCAGCCTCGTCGCGGGCAGCTGCTGAGTTTCTGCGAAACATGACGGGAAAATCTGGGGATGGATGACGCACGGCTACGAGTGCAATCTGCACTGAGAATGGCGGTGAAGAAGTCGAGTCAATGCACCGCAACTGCCCCTCTTTGCGCGCTCAGACTCGACGATGGCAAGAGCGATCAATTGCCGCTGTAACCACGGCTACCCGAGCATCATTGAACGGAAGCCATGCCACCGACAGCGTCAATTGCAATTCTGAATGAGGACATCCGCGAACATTGTTTTCGAATCGGTGGGGCTCCATGCGTGCGCTCGAGCTAATCGATCCTCGCTTTCTCCGAGGTCGTACAGCTCCACGCACCATCCCGCGTCATACCGTGTCCCTTCGAACAATGTCTCTCAGGGTCCTTCTGCTTCAGAGTCGAACCTCAGAGGCGGCACGGCATTGGTTCAGTCTCTTATTGTGCAAGGTTGAGCAGCTTGACACAATCACAGCGTCCGGAA
The DNA here is from genome assembly GCA_022225945.1 of Didymella pomorum. NCBI lineage: Eukaryota > Fungi > Ascomycota > Dothideomycetes > Pleosporales > Didymellaceae > Didymella > Didymella pomorum. Next base: position 446 of record JAKJXN010000109.1, on the reverse strand, counting down.
CATGCTCCGACATCGCAGCGGTGTACTGCAACCTTGGGGTCCCAATAACTTCACGTTGTTCCGCTCTGAAACGGAGATAGATTGTAGAGAGATGTACGGCTTCATCAAAGCCAGACGTGTATACAATAAGAAACCCTGTCACCGCTCCTGTGAGCACATATGTCGTTACAAATCTTGCATCTGGACTTGAGTTGATATGCACGAGCTTGGGACATAAGACTCCAAATGGGGACCGCGAGGTCATCAATAATAGACCCTTGCATACACACGATCGGTGCATCATAGGTAGTGGCAAGAGCACTCTGAGTTACTTCTTAAGTGAAGCTCACCTACGAAGAAGCCCGTTTTTTTTGAGGAATCAACTCCGAGCGCACGGGCCGCGAACATGATATCCGTTCACAACGCTCATACAAATCGTTACCAAAACAACGAATAGAAGACATTTT
>JAKJXN010000108.1:0-45288 GCA_022225945.1 Didymella pomorum | reverse complement strand
CCATCGAGACGGGATCCGCGAGGAGATAGGCGAGATCCGAAAGCGAAGAGCGATTTGAAGGGTTGCTGGTGGTCGAAGAAGGGGCGAGCGGGTTCTGATTCGGAGTGAGCGGACAGCTCAACTGTCGTGGCAAGCAGCGATTTCCAGAATGTGCCTATCTGCTAGTGAAGCACAGTACTCTCTTAGCGAAGCGTGCTATCTACGCTTTTCGAAAACGATAGACAAATGACATTACCTGCTGGACGCTTTGCGACCTGCACAGCCCTCTCCAGAGCGCGTAAAGCTGTCGCGTCCCCGGATCTGTCGGAAAATGCAGATTGATCACGGTCAGGCTCAGTGCCTGAAGCGTTCAACTACAGAGAGTGTGCTAGAGAGGAGAACCGTGCAGTAGAGCTCGCATCGGCTCTGATGAGTTGACAGCGGATCTCGTCTGCACCACACACAGAAGTACCATCCAGCGATGGCTGGATGCGAACATGCAACAAACAAACAGGTATCGTGAAGACGGTGCGCTGGTGTGCGCTCTCGTCAGATGATCGCGTGAGGACGTACAATGCAGATGAAACCGTGGAGCGGGGCCTTGAGGCTTCCGGGCGGCAGACACGTGAGCGGAAGGATACCGCAAAGTTAGTCTATCGGCAACACAGAGCAACAATCTTATCGTGCGTGCACGAATTCTTGATACAGCCTCGTGCTAAGCCCAAGCTATCGTGGTTCCCTACTTTTGCGGCTCAATCCAATCACTCTACCGGTCCATCACGAGCACGGCTAGGAGGATTGAGGCTGCCAAATCACCTCCGAGGAACCTATTGCGGTTCGCGGAAGACCGAGGACCTTTCCGCTTCCCACGGCCGTCAGAAAATCAGGACCACGGCGCACTTTGTGTAAGTCTTCATCAGCCTGCGAGGGAACATGTTCGCTCGACAGAAGAGCTGGGAGGATTTGCTGCTGGTGGCGCGACATCCCGCTGCGCTCCAGGTGGTGTGATATTATGCTGCTGTGAGATTTTTTCCAAAGTGTTGCTATATGTGAGTGATGTCTAGTGCCGTCATTGAGCATCGCAAACGATCCTTTCATCTATAAAGCGAAGCACAGGGCTCTTCAGGCGCACCCAGGAGGTCTTCCACTCTTTATACTATGACTTCGTTTTCTGGCGATACGTCATATCCTTCGAGGAATCGGGCGGATCGTCAAGGCAAACTCAACTTCCCAGTCCTGATTGGATCGTTGATTGGACCGTGCCTTTTCGTCATCTTAGCGTGAGTACGCCATCTGTAGTCGCAGCCTTGATCGGACTGATAGATTAGCAGGGGCCTTGGATGTTGCTACGTGAAGAAGAATCTACGACAAGGCACCACACCGGACGTCCGCTTGCAGCAGCTCGAAAGCGCATTCCCATCAAAGACATTCCTGAAATGGTACAAGAGCGACCAGAAACACCGCCTGGGCGGCCCGGGCGGAATACATGTCGATCTAGAGGATCAGGTCTGGTGAGCTGCGCCGTGCTGTTGTTGCCCCTCGTGACCTCTATTGCTAACAGAGGCCAAGCGTCATATGCCTAGATGTGATCCAGGCAAACGATTCCATCCGGGCCTTGAGTTGTCGACACATCTATCATACGCAGTGTTTCGATCGCTGGTACTCAGGGTCTCACGAATGCTGTCCGTTATGCCACAGTCCAGTATTAAAAGTAGAAGACACCGTAACATAATTGAAACAGAACTGTGTACTGCAACCTCCTGGGAATCTGCATATGAAAGAGAAGAAAAGACCGATCACACGAACAGGGCTCATGTCAGGCGGCTACGTTTTGTTTACAGCCGCTCGCCCGTCCTCTTTGTAGACAGCTCCAAAACGGTCGGCTTGACGGATACTTTTGATTGCGACACGCACCTTATGCGACGCGGGGCCTCAAAGCGCGGAGGAGCTATAGAGCTGCAAGTAAATCCTGTAGGGCCCCAACGAAGTATTTACGGTACTGTTATCGACGCAACTACGAACAAACCAATGCTCGCACAGAGAAAAGCCGCTACCGTGCCGGACGGTCATGTGCCTCGGACGGCTACATGCCCGATCTGCCCCACCAACTACTGCCACTACCACCAACTTTGCCACACAGCAATCACCCCAAATGGAGCCTATTAATGCTGCACTTGCAGCTATAGATGCTTTAGAACCTGGAGAAAAACTTGTGTATGCTTAGATTGTAAAAAAGCATGGCGTTGAGCCTACAACGCTTAGGCGCTAGTACTAAGGTCTCACCACCTCGCGCGCGGCCTACTATGAAAACTGGCGAGCTCTCCACCTACAACAGGAGATTGAGCTTATACAATGTATTAATTGGATTAGCAAGCAAGGGTTACTGCTAAGTAGAGATATAGTGCGAAGACTTGCCTCACAGCTTGCCTAGAAGGAGCTTAGATACCACTAGGTTGATTGCTTTGTTTAGCGCTATCCTGATCTTCTTAGACTAAAATTAGTTACTACTATAGATCGCAATTGCCACAGAGCTGATTTAGAAGTTAAGTACAAGCTCTACTTTAAGCTTCTGCGCGACAAACTTGACTACTATAAAGTTGAGCTGCGCTATACCTACAATATGGATGAGAAGGGCTTTATGATTGGAGTCTAATTGTGATTAAAGCGGATCTTCTCTAGAGCCTCTCTAGAATCTGGAATTAGAAGGTCTTTAATCTAAGATAGTAACTGAGACTAGATAACACTAATTGCTTGTATCTGCGCTAATGGATCTTATCTTGATCTAAGCCTAATCTACTAAGGTTAATTAGGATTAATCTAGAACTTGTGGTTGTAAGGCTTTAATCTACAAATCTATTGCGCCTAGATAACCTTATCTCCTTCTAGCTAGTTAAACAACAATATTAGGCTTTAGTGGCTTAAACAGGTGTTTAATCCTGCTACTAAAGCAAAAGCTCAATTGTCTTACTAATTGTTGTTTATAGTTAGCCATCAATCTCACCTTATGATAGACTTTATTAACTACTGTGATTAGAACAAGATTCTGCTAGCGATATTTCTGCCTCACGCAACCCACACGCTGCAGCCTCTCGACGTTGCCCTGTTTAAGCCTCTATCAACCGCGTACTCAAACGAGCTATTAAGTTTCATAGATTAGTGCTGTAGGCTGCTGCCTATCACTAAAAGCCACTTCTTTCTGCTGTTCTAGAGAGCATAGGAGGCCTCCTTTAAGGAATCTTTAATCCTCTAGGCCTTTGAAGTCACAGGCCTATCGCCATTTAATCTAGAAGTAATACTCTAGAAGTTTAGAACAATAGCTGCTGAGAGTGATAGCGACTCGTCTAACCTCAGCGCTTCTGACTAGAGGAAGATCAGGCAGCTAATTAACCGCGTCGTCAACTACAAAGAGAGTAGGAAGATGTCACAGCTTAATTAAACTATTATAAAGCTATCTACCTAATTAAAGCTTATTCAGCGCGAGAATGAGAAGCTGCGAGAAGCTCTAGTCAATAAGCGACAGCAGAAGCAGCAATCCCAGCCTAGAGCACTTAAGCGGCCTAAGGAATATCATAGGGGAGCGGTTTTCTGGTCCCCACGGAAGGTGAGAGAAGCTTGTAGCCTCCAGGAGCAGAGAGCTCGCGATGCTAAGCAGTTACAATAATAAAAAGCTGCTGCAGTCCAAGCTTAGGGAGAATAGAAGCTGATCAAAGCGCGCAAGATTAATGCAAGGCGTCAGGCGCAAGCGGAGGCGAGGCTGCTGAGGGAAAGGCAGAGGGCTGATGAAGCCGCTGAGCAAGCAGCTCGTCAAGCAGCCCGCAAAGCAGCAAAACAACTTTAACAGGCTGCTAAAACCTCTTAAAAGGGTAAAAAGACAAGAACTAAAGCTTGTATAAAGCCTGCACCTAAAAAATCTATTGTTAGTAATTGTGGTGGTGGTGCGCAGCTATCTACTTGCCCAACAAGCCCGCCACCAATTCAATCGCGACGTAGGCGCGATATTAAGTTGCCAGCTAAATATAAGTAGACAGAACATTGCAATACTATTTCTTAATTGTAACACTAGAATATCTCGCAACAATAGCTATTTAGTGCGGTTCTACAGCATCGTCTTCGTAGTGGTTTTGGTGGGGCAAATCGGGCATGTAGCCGTCCGAGGCACATGACCGTCCGGCACGGTATATGTGTCGCTCAGCCAATCGGGCCGCTGACATGGCTTTAGACCGACTTACGTGATCAGCCACGCTAGCTCCATCATCAGACTGATTGGAACAACAAGCTTTTTTGCGAACGATGAGGCTCTTGGCTCGGGCCTGAAAAGGCTACTGAACAAACCCGGATCGTGAGCTCTTGACGCAAAAGACAGAGCCGGTACCGCACTCCATGGCTCTCCGTAGGACCCGTAGGACCGAAAGTGGCCTTAGCTACTTTCGACTCTTGCGCATCAAGGAAATGCCTTGTGGGTGCGCTGACCTCGTTGCGAGTTCCCCCCCCGCCACACAGTCAGCATCGTGTATTGAATGGTCAAGGTGAGTGTCCCTTTCAGCGCAGCTCTTGTGGTGTCGGTAGACCTTCGTGACTCTGTCGGCAGCGCACGGAATGATGAAGATTGCTTACGGTACTGCGTGTCAGGGGGCAGCGGGAAGCGCGGACATGGGGAAAGAGGGAAAGGCCAAAGAGAGTTACGACCATGCCCCAGCGGAAAGCTGGGTTGGATGCAGAAACAGAGGTGGGAAGATGAGGGATCGCTTTCCGACTCAGTATTGACGAATGAGTGTCGCTGTCTCTCGAACGTGCGCCCCTCTGACAGTCGTTTCCCTCCACATGCTCCCGCCCAGCTGCTCGTTTCCCTCTCTCAGCCCATCCCTCTCGTGCTCAATCTTCGCGATATACGCGACCGCGCAGGACAGCACCATCGCTTTGCTTGGTTTGGGCTGGCCCATGACGGCGCCTTCCCCACTCTGCAACAGTGTTGGGACTGCGCATCTCAGCCTTTCGAGGTCCGAATTCAGCCCCTCGCGATACTTGCGCTCAACTTGCACGTGCGGCTGGCGGGACGTGTGCTGGCGATGCTTCCAAGACGGGGCGTTGATGGGTTGGGCTGCCGCCGCCCCAGAGAGCTTGCGATCAAGCCTTGGTCGGCCGCGCTTACGCCCGGGCTGCTTTGGGGCCGGCTTGTCACCTAGTGCAGGTGCTTCTCTGAGCTGCTCGCGCTCCGACGATGGTGAAAAAGAAGGCGAGGATGCAGGGACGGGAATACCATTTCCACAGGAGGAGGATGTAGAATGAACACTGGTGCTGGGCGTGATAGGTGTTCCCATGTCCAATGCGGGGACCGTTTCAAAGACGGAGGCGTGTCCTTGCCCCACCTCCCCAAACGGCTGCGCAGGGTAGAACGCAGGGTTGCCATTCCAGCCTAAGGAGCAGTTGACGCATGGGTGGGGCCAGTCGAGGAAGAAATAGTCGAGGAAGGTCACTGGAGACCGGTCGGGTGGCGTAGCGTACAGGTCGGCGACGCAGGTCTGGTCGAACGGGTCTTGGTAGGGGACATGTTCATTGGTGGGCGAGTAGTCGGAGTCAACGACCGTAAAGCAGGAGATGAGGCCTGAATGCATGGCAACCTAGATGTAAGGAGCAGCCAGTGGAGCGCGAATTTGGTCGAAGTAGCAGTAACTTTGTTGAGACGAGTGGCTGCCGCGCAACAATGGAGAGCTGTTGGGGGTACAGATGACGGGGCGTAAGGTAGAAAATCAATGGTAAGTAGATGATGTGAAAATCAAGTGAGCCCTGTTTGCGCAAACAGTTCTTTAGCGATACATCTAAATAGTCCCAGCGCGTCCTGTTATACTCACACGGTCGCCTCTCGTGCGCACCAACGTGCCCTCTGAGCTTGCTGCGGCCGGAGAAACAACCCACAACAACAGCCCACAAAGACAGCGATCGAGATTTGTGGGCTGTTTACGACAGCTTCGAAGATGGGCCTTAGACCTGAGGCGGTGCAGGCCGGCACCGCCAAGCCGTTGTTCACGTTCTTGGTTCGCGCCAAGACAACGGTACACAAGAGGGTAGCGACTCACGGTCACAGAGTCTCCGGCGTGCCCAGCATTCCATTGTTTTGACTGCTCCTTGGAGACTGTCGCTTGCTCGCTTCGCAGACGTCTCAGCGGTGATGTACAAATGAGCTTTGAACGCAGAGCCGGAGTGCCTCTGTGTGAGGTTACGGAGGACCGAGGCACGCCTCCACCCTGCAAAGAGCCAGAGCAACCGACCCTCCCACGCGTACTTGATCGTTCTAGACTACTGCAAAGCTGACGTGGGGAGCTCCAGATGTTTACAATGCTCCATTCAACCCACAGGCTGAAGAGGCACTTCTCACACTCACGATAGCCGCTTGCACCTTTCGACGCCTTACCAACGAAAGATCTAAATGCTAGATTCCAGTGCGGCGACGAGGATGAAAAAAATCAGTGCACTTCGCGACCGGGAATCGAGTCAGCGCCACCCGGGGGCAATGCGACAAGCTTTGGGGGCCGCTAGCCGTACGTTTCAGTGTGTGCAAGCACAGCATAGATACGTGCTCACAACAAAATGGTGCTCAGCGTATCGCTGTTGTTCGGGCACGACAGAGTGAGCGTCGCCTTGTCTCAACGCCAAAACACCCTACCGAGGCTTTCGGGCCCAAACAGTCTTCGGGGCTCTGCATGAACAACGTCTACCCTCACTTTGAAGCCTGCGACTTCCCTTGCACCCAGAATATGGCTCGTGGACTTTGAACGATGAAGCGTGGCTAGAGACAATACAGGATGGCCCTGTCGCGCGATCTGCCGCGCGCAACGCTGCTCCGCCACGGTCTTGGCGAATCAAATCCACAGCGCCCCAATCACTAGCTAGAAGTGACATGCACCTTGCTGGAGGACATGCAATGCTTTGCACATCGTTTTGAAGCAGTGCCTTGCAGTGTACATAGACTAGGATGCGTATCCGGTGCAGAACTTCTGACGTTGAGATTACATCACCAGTGTGGTTTTCCCCGCTGTGACTGACTCTTAGAACCTCACCTTAACCGTGAAGCACAGCTTGCCCAACAAAGAGGCAAACATCAAACTGGTGCTACGAGGGGGTTGTGTGCTGATGGAGAGGAGCAAGACGAGTAATGACGATCGGAGGAATGCTTCTAAGTCCAGATCAGCCATGCCGACTAATCTATTGAAGAAGGTTGTACAAGGACGCCTACTCGTGAAAATCCTCAAGCTGCCAATATCCGGGATGCGGGATGCGAACACTAATGTGGGTATGCCACGGTTCTGCGTGTTCATGCTGCTACGGGTTGACCTCGCATCATAGGCGAGGGCCGATTCCACAACTTTTGCAACGAAGACATCACGCCACAGCCTGACTTAGCATGCCTCTGAAGTGGAAATATCATTTTGTAGTGCCACGAGAGAGCTTTTGATGAAAGAAGTCCCTCTTGGTAACGCCAGGATACCTTGGTTGATTTTCTTGCACGATTTTCTCTCAGTTCCTCAGGTTAGCAATGACTCAAACACGCGCCAGCAACTTGAAAAGTACGGATGCAGGTCTTCCGGACAACACTACTTCGAATTCCAAGGGTGCGTTTCCGTACCTTGGCGGCCCCCGAGATGGAGCAGCTCTCTTTTTAGTTCCCACCTTCGACATCACCTCGAAAGATGAAGCCAGCGATACAGCCACGTTGAAGGATGTTCCAGGGCATCAGGAAGATGGAAGAAATGCGAGCTTCACAACAAGTGGCTTCCTCTCATGCAACAGAGAAGGGAACGGATTCGACAAAGCGCCTTGGCTAGTGCCTCACACTGCAGAAGAACAGAAGTACATGTGGTATCACGCGTCCCTGGGTATGGGCGAGAAGCAAGTCGCGGACGAATGGGGCTTCAAAAGCACAAGCGTTTCGCGATCGCAGTCGCCCCACAACGCTGCTGGGTCTCGAGGCGCCATGAACGACGGAGATACCGCAAAAGCAGGAAGCCTTCAGGCCACTTAGGTCTGAGAGATTCAAAGACAGATCTAGAAGGCGCATCTCCCGGTGTAGTCGTCCCCGTGTGTGTGTGTGTGTGAGGATCGCCGCAGATGCGGTACACCAGATAAACTACGTGGTAGCCTTACAGACTGAGCGCAAATAGTGTCCAGAAAGCTATGTACAGAGTGGTGAGTACCGATAGAAGAGCAAACGCTCTGTGGATGAAAGAAATAATAGAGCATTCTTTTTACGCCGCCATATTCTTTGTAATGATATAAGTCACCGTTTCCTCTGACCGATGTTGGAGAAGCGTGTCCCCGAAAAGATGGAGCATTCTGGTCGCGTAGCCACGTAACGTTGCCAAGATGCGAATGATCGCTGCATTTGCCTTGTGTTAAAGAAGCGAGTTGTCCAGCGAAACAAATTGCAACATCATGGCTAACACTCGAGGGGTGTAGAAATCATTATCAGTGCTACCGCTACAGGCATGAAGTTCAAACAATGCCGCAACGCAGCCATATCAGAACCTCCGCTATCAGATGGTAGCTCTTCAGTCGTCCTCCTCACCGCGCAAACCAGCACGTCTTCATTCATTGTCTCCCATCCGGTTGAGCTTACAATGCTGAGGCAAACTCTCCGTCTGCAAAGCCTTGATTACATGTACTCGTAGTGCTCTTTCAATGGCAAGGCTCGAGCGAGCGCGTCAGACAAGCGTACCTACCGACCAGGGTCGGTCGTTTGGTTCTACTCTATGACGGTCTGCAAAATATGATAAGGCAGTTGCTCGACGCGGCCAGAGCGCCCAGCTTGCAGTCCATGCGTATTCGGTATCGTGTCGATCGCGACTTTGAACACTTCCCCCCCTTGTCTTTCGGCGTACACGATTACATCATCACCGTGCTTCCATTCGTCGCAACCGTTGTTGACGTTGTAGATTGGAAACGACTCGGTCTCGTAACCCTCTCTGGCCAGAGCCATCTTGGCTTCTTTCTTTGCCGCTCTCAAGTTGGTGCAGGTTGCAGGCACGGTTGCATTGGACAATTGTCCGGATGGATTCCTTGGGTCGGAGAAGGTACGTTCGACAACAACGACGTAGAGATGATCGCAAGCCATGAAGTTGTGGACGATAGATTCTATCAAGCAGTCGGCGTAGTGGTTGTGGACTGGTCTGCTTTTCGCTCTTTAGACGGAGACTCTGATTTTGATTACTCTGTGCGCTGAGCACGGCATGGCGTGGCGTGATTGGGTTCTGTTTACATTTAGCAGAGTAGGTCTCACATCATATCAGTACAGGTGGTGGGATGGTCTTCTGTGCGACAGCCATATATCTCTACGTAACGATGTCACGCCATCCGTGTCAGTCATTGGTGCTGCAGTCATGCAGGCGATTTACATAGCCTTGTCATGCAACTAGATCTTTATGACTTGTTGTCGCCGGAGTCAGTCCTAAGCAATGACACAAGGGTAGTCCCCTCGCACTTGTGTGAACCAGCGATCCAAAGCAGCTGTCAGCAGCTCAAGGCTTGGTTCAGGCCGCATGCCTTGATAAATCCATCTAGGTCGAGCTACTTTATTGATAGCAACGGTCCTTACGACCCTCTAAGAGGCTATCATGATACGCTAGGCGCGATCCATTAGGTCAGGGCGCCTTTAACTTGGGCGGCCTCGCCAGTTGCGGCATTGGCCATTGGCTGATCAATATCGCGGCCAATCGTAACAAGAGGAAGAGCTTTTTGTGCTACAGGTAGTTAAGTATCGTTACTGCAAGTCGTTCAGCGGCAAAGCTTAGAAGCATTGCCGTCAGAGCCAACATGCATATCAAAGAGCACAGATTGGTCCAAGAGTGGAATGATCCCATGGAGACACTGCTGCACACGTCACAACATCAATTAAGCGAGCACATCAGCGTCGCAAAATATCTGTTCCAGAGCTGGTGGGGTGATGGCGTGTCCGTGGATACGCAACGATGAGGATCCGTTGTGATAAGAACGTACGGCTGTGACGCTGTCCTTCCTATGACAGATGCGGCCACCACCCAAGTCATAGCTCGGTCGCTTCGACAGTCGAGTGTTCTCGTACCATGAGGCGTCTTAGATATCCCGGAGGTAAGCCTGTCTTCCTTTGTTCTTTGAGGGGGCTCGACTGAGATGATGGCCTAAGCTGATCGCTCTATCAATAGTCTTTCTGAACCATCAATGAACAGGTCTTCCATCTAGGGTCGTTCAGCCATCGTATAGGGAAGGCACCGACAGCACATCTGCTCCAGCAAGAATCACAACACCAGTCACGCAAATAGTGATATGTCTCAGTCTAATGGCACCGCCGACAAGTCATACACACCGAGCGAGTCAAATCAACTGCGAGCTGTGCTCACTGAGCTGCTTAATTCTGAGCTTGCCTTATCGGACAGGACAATACGTGCGTGGGCACAAGCTCGGCTCATGCACGTCGAGCACCAGATCCGTAGAGAGCGTTGCCTATACGGCGATATCGAAACGGCTACATCTATCGCGACACGCTTAGTCTCCGGTTGTTCTCCCGAAGATATCGAGCGTGGAGGGAGCAAAAGAAGGCCGAGAAAAAGATAGGAATAGGAAGCCAATCCTTCACTACGGCATTCAAAACTGATCGAGATTGTTCTATCCGGTCACGCCGAATCGCGCTAGACTAACTGCAGTCTGGCTCTCCTTACAGAGTAGCTGCCACGACGAACGTAACTCGACCAAGGAGATAATGAGCTCAGTGCGGTGAGATTGAGTATGGAGGAACTGTTTAGTACTTATTGCAACAATTTCGGTGACAACAGCTTCACAGTCAATCTTCTCTGCCCTTACCCTATTCGACCACGTGACATAGTCCGATTCAACCCCAGTGACGTTCAGTCTCGGTTGCCCGATGCCTGTTGTATGCAGAATGCTATGGTGCAAGTAGATTCTCAGAACCTGAAGTCTAGAAACTAGTTCTTATTCATGCAATCGAAGGGAGCCAGTCGGCGTACGAATCAAAACCTACCGCGTCCTGTGCATGCTTGGTGATGATCTCTTTGTTATTGAGCAGTGCCTGACGTACAGTAAAGAACCACTTGCTGTCAGTCTCGACACAAGCGTCGATGTGTCACAGTATCGAAGTGTCACAGTATCGAGGTGTCAAAGTATGGAGGTAATCGGCTGAAGAGTGAGCACATTACGACATCTCTATGCGCTCCTCAGTTTCTGTCCCATTCTACAGCAAGCTGGGCCGTGGGAGATGCGTTGGGCGTCATGTAACATGGAGATGCTCGCACTAGCTCGTCGCCTCTGGTCCGTCCAATCGGGTCGATTCTCCGACACTCGTACGAGGTCAGACCACAACAGCATGGACTGACCGCGTCCCAAGGATCACCGCAGCCGAAACGAACATGCGGGGCCATTCGATCCATGTTCCGGTCGAACAACAACAGACTCTACCTACATGCTTTTGGCACCGTTCGCCTGACGTAATCAAGGACCACAGAACAGATTGTAACGTGAATCCACTTTCGCTTCTCTCATACCACTGGGCTACATCGCTCAGGGCTCCACGCTACGCGCGGCTACGCTACAGCGGCGACGAAGCCCGGACACGCTTCGTTGTGCTCAGCACTCAGAGGGGCAAGAACGCGTGACTCCTACTTTGTAAAATGTACTTCAGCTCGCCTGGGACGAGAATCTCAACAAAAGCACGACGGGCGATGACATCTGGAAGACCTTGACCGCAACAGACTACTTTCACAATCGCTTATGGAGCGCCTCGACGTAGGACAAGTATACCATGGCGCTGCAGACGGGGAAGACCGAGTTTTCGAATACAGCGTTCACTTTTGGGATTTATCTTCCAGGATACAGATCAGACTGTGGGATTGGAGCGACGAGGCTGCCGAGGAGCTGATGGGCTTGGACTGTCAGCCTGGCCTGCACCATACCGCCTGGAACAAACTGCTCACCCGACCGAATCGAGATCCATTGACTGTTGACCCGGAAGGGGTCGATACTCATGGTACCGCCACTTTTCGACGAATACAAGCCACTCTGGCAAACCATGCGGACGCCCCGAACACTATGACCGTCGATCTGGAGCCAGGTCAAGGCCACAGGATCGTGGCTCTAACTGTAGAGTTTCGGCTGAGAAGCGATGGCCACAAGATCATGATCGAAACCTGCAGCATGGGGAACGAGCAGGGAAGGCGCTTTGAAGACAAAGCAGCAAGACATGCTCTTGACGAGAGGACGAGGGAGGTTGATGAGAGGACGAGAGAGGTCGACGAGAGGGAGGAACGAGTGAGGGTTCGAGAAGCTGGCATGCGTCTGGGATACATGAAGCTGCTGGAGATGGCGAATGGGATGGAGCACATTCTCGAGTCTCTTAATGATTGACGCACCGCATCGCGCAAGTCGGTCTTCGATAAAGCACTGCGTGCCTACAAACCATCATACCCGGCTAGTCTGCTACATGTCTGGTCTCGTGAGGCTTTGTATTGGTTCATTGTCTTGTTTTCTCTCAACCGATGATACCATCAGTCCTTCCCTATGCTCTGGTCTCTCAGATTGGTCTACCTAGGCCTTTTCGCGTGTCTTTTGCACAAGCTATAGCGTTGTACTGGCTTAACAGAGACTCTAATTGGTCTTGCTGACAAGCTTTCTCGCTCCTCCATCGAACCCCACAAGAGAAGGCAAGGAACGAGAGTGAAGATAGTAACGGTATGCACGCAATACAGATTGAGTTGGAAGACATCGCCCAAGGAGGCAGTCAGACGACCATAGTCGTGGTTCTCGAGCCCGCGTCAGCATGTCACACGAAAGCAGCGAAGGTAAACTTGAGATTCTGTGAGTGCTTGCCGCTGATTCGCTACCCGCATTGGTTGCATATCATCATGGCTGTTCGCACATGTGTCCCTCGCATGCAGTTGTAGCCATGGTCGTAGACGCTACTTGCAGGCCTACTTTGACCCACATACACCACAAGTTCCCAAATCGTTGAGTCCATCTCAATGACATGTCTTCCAGTCTGCGACACCAATCATCCTTTACAACGGCTGCGTCTCGATGTGGATGCCGCTATGCATTGCCGATGTCTCTTTCCAGTGGTCTTGGCTTTCCATGCGCTGGTGCGAGACGGCGCTACATAATACCCCCACCACCAGTGCGGATCATGCATTGTAGGCCTAGAAAACAAACGTAAATTTCAGATAGACGGGGTTGCATCACGGAGACTGACCGAAGCAGAAACGCTACCGCCTCGTCCCGTCCAGTTGACATGGATGTCTGTGCCCTCTCCGTACTTCTCATTGGCGTATTCCAGCTTGATTCTGAAGGTATGGGCGCCGAAGTAATCGCGCTGGGCTTGTAAGAGATTCGCTGGGCAGTCGCAAGCGCGGTAACCATCGTAGAAGCTCAGAGCGGTGCTCAAAGCGGGCATGGGTATGCCCCAAAGAGAGCCCTTAGAGACCACATCTCGCCATCCAGCCTGTGCTCCGTGGACAGCATCCTTGAAGAAGTCGCTAAAGAGCAGGTTGTCGAGATCCGGACTCTCGCGGAAGGCTTTGGTGATATCTTTTAGGAAGACTGAGCGGATGATGCACCCCCCACGCCACATGAGAGCGATCTCGGGCATGTTTAGCTTCCACCCGTACTCTGCAGCAGCACTCTGCATCAACATGAAACCTTGAGCGTAAGAGATGATCTTCGACGCGTACAGCGCTTGCTCGAGGTTATCGATGAACGCCTGCTTGTCACCAGTGAAGCTGGCCTTCGGTCCGTGCAGAAGATCGCTGGCTCGACCACGCTCGGCTTTGAGCGAGCTCAAGCAGCGAGCGAAGACAGCCTCCCCAATCAGGGTGACAGGCATTCCGAGGTCTAGAGCGTCGATGGCCGACCACTTGCCGGTACCCTTCTGGCCGGCAGTGTCCATGATCTTCTCGACAACAGCGATGCCGTCGTCGTCGTTCTTATACATGATGTCGCGGGTGATCGCGATCAGGAATGAGTCCAGCACACCGCTATTCCAGCCAGCGAACACGTCGCCAATCTCTTTGTTGCTCAGTCCCAGGGCGCGTTTCATAACATCGTAGGCCTAGTACTGGTCAGCTCTCGGGCAGCTTAGTCACACTATCCTTTGGCTATACCTCGCAGATCAGCTGCATGTCACCGTACTCTATGCCGTTGTGTACCATCTTGACGTAGTGACCCGCACCCTCATCGCCTACCCACTGGCAGCAGGCTTCGCCGTCGCATTCGGCGGATACGGATTGGAGAACATCCTGCGCTGCTGTCAGCTACAGCCTACGAGTGGCTTCGAGGAGTTCTAACTTTCACATATGGCCAGGCCTCCTCGTTGCCGCCAGGCATAATGCTTGGGCCGGATCGAGCACCTTCCTCTCCTCCAGAAACCCCGGTGCCCACAAAGCGAATGCCCTTCTCCGCAAGGTATCTGGTGCGGCGGGTGGTGTCTGGGTAATGCGAGTTACCGCCGTCGATGATAATATCGCCTTTCTCCACGCCGCCCTCGTTGATCAGCCGCTCGATAAAGTCGTCAACAGGCCTTCCGGCCATGATAAGCATCATCATGCGACGAGGCTTTACGAGCATGGAGACGAATTCCTCGATGGAGCGGGCACCGACGATGGTTTTGCCCTTGGCTGCTGTTCAGCATCAGCCCGAGATTCATGACTGCTGAGTGCAAATGGAGCCCACCATCGTCCAAGAATCGGTCTATCTTAGCCACACTAGCAGCGCGTCAGTCTGCGCCTGTATCAGTCCGCACTGTGGGATGTTTACGTTCTGTTGAATGCAACGACCTGCGTGCTTGTCAGCGCTCCAACTTACCGAGTGCTAGGAGAGGCTCTTACTGTGAAGCCATGATCGGCGCTATTTCTTGTAAGTACTGCCTGTGATGTACGCCAAGCGAGCAGCGATAGCTTACATGTTGAGAATGAAGTTCTGCCCCATGACCTGTGATGCAAGCATGAACTTCTGCTTTCCATCCAGTCTGCTCTACAGAAGATCGACTTACCGCAAGGCCGATAACACCAAAGTCGCCGACAGCCTCAGACATATTTGCGTCTCGAGATACGAGTCCGCGTCGCAGACTGTAGTATTTAGAGACCGTTTTCAGAGCGCTGGCAGCAAGACTCAACTGTACGGCCACTAAGCACGCAAGAGAAAAGAGAGATCGAAAACCGGCAGCGAAAGTTGGGGATGGAGCGGAAGGGTGTGGACTGGGTGAGTCGAGGCCGCTTCTCATTCGTGTTCTGGCTTGAGAAGGGGGGTTGCGAGCCCTCGCTGCATATCCTACCATCTCTGTACCGTTTTCGCGGTGACGCATCCATCATCCTCCCACCGCAGCCCGTGAACGAAATAGCACTACTGTGCTGGCGCCAAACAACGTAATATTCCATCATCAACTTTGCTGTCATAATTGTTTCGGACCGCCACGCACCTCCGGCAGACTCGCATGGGAGAAGTAACGCTAGGCAAGCTGCGGGCGTAACGGAAGCACGCGTCGATCGAACCCTTGAAAGTCATAGATCGAATGATACTCTGTCATGTTGGTGTATGCTTAGGCACTCGCATGTAGTCTGGGGTGGTGCGACATCTCGGCGTCAGATCTTCCGTCTCGTGAACAGAGAGAAAAGCATTTGCGATGGGGTCATGTCTTTACCATAGGTACATAGTTACACTCTAGCTGCTTGATAGAGTCCGACTGTCGACGAACGATGTCGAACTCGCGAAGGTGCTGTCTCGGACGTCCTGAGTGCGATGCCGCGCTGGAGGCGGTAGTCACGTGCCTTTGGTCGCATGACTGACTAGCGCAGGCCGCACGGTCTGGGATCCGGTTTGGGTAATCAACGAGACAATTCTTACACCCTCCGAAGCTGGCCGCACGTGCCGTGGGGGTCTGTTCTCAACAGGACTACAAGCGAGGGTCTTGATTGGGCGAATTAGGGCGGACCGTCTGCCCCCGCTGACTACAACCCTGGACGGATACCCGCCTATGTTATGACGTATGAGTGGTCGGAGGCATCCACGCCGGCATCGCTGGGTGAAAAGGCGGGTTATTTGCAACATGACATGGTATCATGGC
This sequence comes from Didymella pomorum, assembly GCA_022225945.1. Classification (NCBI taxonomy): domain Eukaryota; kingdom Fungi; phylum Ascomycota; class Dothideomycetes; order Pleosporales; family Didymellaceae; genus Didymella; species Didymella pomorum. The sequence goes on along the minus strand of JAKJXN010000108.1, from coordinate 29,219 downwards.
ACGACCATGCCTGGAATGCACGCCAACCCTGGTCGTCTCTCGCCCCACTTCTCCTCGTATTTGATCCCGCTTTATTCCTTCTTTGACCCCACTTTATTCCGTTCTCTCACATATGCAAGTACGCACGCTTCCGGAGCCGTCCACTCGTAGAGACGTCCGTTTGCTTCGCCGCAGTAGAAAGCGCCAATCTGACACACGACGATTGTCTCTAGCAGCTGTGCAAAGTCGGAGCACTTGATTGACCAAGCGTAAGCAGTTGGGGTCAGATAAAGAACTTTTATTCTCCCATACGCTGTAGCACCCAACAATGGTCACGCACAGACCAGCGCAGAGCACTCGCTCCACATGGGCGCCTCCGCAACACAATGGCTGCGAATAGAACCATATAGCTTTAGACCCCTCCGCAGTCAATGATTGGACGATCTGCAATTGCGCAAGTGCTGGACAACCTTTCATTTGATCAACGTTTCTATCAACGCTGAACCTCGCGCTCCGCAATAGAATATGCGTCTTGTCTGAAGTCGGTTTCGCCCCAGTTGCGGGCTCTGCATACCGTCTCCCTTGATGCCATCTCCTATGGAAGCTTTCGCCTCGAGACTCCTAGAATGGCCACGTCCATTCCGTGACCTCCTTCGCGTCCGTTCCTTCTTGGTATGCCATCGCCTTGGCCCTGATTCGCCTCTTCAACAACTCTTCCCGCACAGCTGCGGCGCTGTTACCCAGTTCAGGGATTCTGTCAATCGCCTCAATTGCCAAACTGAAACGATCGGTCTCATTCTTGATCGCCAGCCCAAGAGGAGTGTCTACGTTGCCCTTCTCTCTGTACCCCGTGACGTAGATGTTGTGCTGGCCCTTGCGCGTATACGTCAAACGGTGGATGAGCCATGGGTACGAGTGGAAGTTGAAGATGACAGGCTTGTCGTCCGTGAAGATGGCTTGAAACTCGACGTCGCTAAGCCCGTGGGGGTGCGTGCTGTGTGAGACCAGCTTAAACAAGTCAACCACGTTGACGAAGCGGATCCTGAGACTTGGGCAGCCTTGTCGGAGGAGAGCAGTGGCCGCAAGAGACTCGTGGGTCGGTACGTCGCCACAGGCTGCCATCACCACGTCGGGATCGCTGCCTTGGTCGTTGGAGGCCCAGTCCCATATCCCCACCCCCTTGGTGCAGTGCGCGACGGCGTCGTCCATGTTGAGGAACTGCAGGTGATCTTGCTTGTCCGCCACGACGACATTGACGTAGTTGGAAGATCGGAAGCAGTGGTCCATGACAGAGAGAAGACAGTTTCCGTCAGGAGGCAGGTAGATACGAACCACTTCCGGGCTCTTGTTGGCGATGACGTCGAGGAAGCCCGGGTCTTGGTGCGTAAAGCCATTGTGATCCTGTCGCCAGACGGTAGCGGTAAGAAGGATGTTCAGAGAGGCTACCTTCTGACGCCAGTCCACCTCGAGACACTTTTCGAGCCACTTGCAATGCTGATTGACCATGGAGTCAATGATGTGGATGAAGGACTCGTAACAGTTCAGGAGACCATGCCTACCAGAGAGGATGTAACCTTCCAGCCAACCTTCGACGGTGTGCTCACTGAGCATCTCCATGACCCGGCCTTCATAGGCCAAGTTTCCTCCATCCAGATCTTCCTCAAGATACTCACCGAGCCAGACTTTCTTTCCAGCTTCGTAAATGGTACCGAGCTTGTTCGACTCGGTTTCGTCAGGTCCAAAGACGCGGAAACTCTTTCTGTTTGCCTGAACTACGCCTTTCAGGAATTTTGCCATGTTCGGCATGTTCCCCGCTTGACAAGTGCCTCCCTTCTTGACTTCGAATCCAAACTGACGAAAGTCAGGGATTTGTAGTTTCTTGGCAATAGTTCGACCATTCGTCAATGGATTGGCGCTCATCCGTTTGTAGCCTGTCGGAGCCAGCCCTTTCAGCTCCTTTTTCAGAGTTCCATGACTGTCAAAGAGATCGTCCGGATCGTACATGCGCATCCATTTCTCAAGTGACGCCAGACTTTCTTGAGTCGTTCGGACATCAGTAATTGGTACTTGGTGGGAGCGCCAGGACCCTTCCAGACGATGACCCTTTAGCTCTTCCGGCGCAGACCAGCCTTTAGGGGTTCGAAGTATGACCATGGGCCAGCGCGGACGAAACGCTTGGCCTGAAAGGCGTGCTTTGTGTTGGTAGTTTCGGATCTGCGTGACGCAATGCTCAAGAGTACGCGCCATAGCTTCGTGCATCGAGCTGTACTCACTTCCTTCAACAAAGTAAGGAGTCCATCCGTATCCAAATAGAAGAGCCTCGAGCTCGCTGTGGCTGATACGAGCCAGGATGGTGGGATTGTTGATCTTGTAGCCATTCAAATGCAGCACCGGAAGGACAGCGCCATCCGTGATCGGATTGAGAAATTTGGTGCTGTGCCACGAAGTTGCCAGCTACCGTCGTGTTAGGAGATTCTGTTGGCTCGGTAGAAGACGAGAACACTTACCGGACCTGTCTCAGCCTCACCATCCCCCACTATTGTGAGAGCGATGAGACTTGGATGATCGAAAACGCTTCCGAAAGCGTGCGATATAGAGTAACCGAGCTCCCCGCCCTCGTGGATGCTTCCTGGTGTCTCCGGAGTTGCGTGGCTACCGATGCCGCCAGGGAAAGAGAATTGCTTGAAGAATTGGCGCATCCCATCGGTGTCTTCGGATATGCTTGGGTACACCTCCGAATATGTGCCCTCCAGGTAGGCGTTGGCGAGGACTGCAGGAGCGCCATGTCCGGGGCCGGAGATGAAGAGGGCATTGAGGTCGTACTTCTTGATCAAGCGGTTGAAGTGGATGTAGGTGAAGCTCTGACCTGCGTCTGTTCCCCAGTGTCCCAGCAGTCTCTTTTTCAAATGCTTGATTTGCAGGGGCTCTCGCAAGAGAGGGTTATCTTTGAGATAAATCATGCCAAGGCACAGATATAGTGTGGCGTTGAAGTACCTATGCAGCAGCGTCACTTCATCCTTGCCGACACTGTTCCCTTCCACAGTGGCTCGAGCTGAGCCGTATGGAGAGATACTTTTGTTTTCCATTGTTTCTGTAGCCATGACTAAATCAACCTCTTGTCAGGATTTGAGCTCTGCGGGGATACCACTCTCGGTCGAGCACAGAAGTTAGTGTTTGTAGCGTAATGCGAGTGGTATCTCAAATTAGGTTGATACTTGGATGACAGGCGCACGATTGGACGTTCATCAAACTCGGATGAGTTTCCAGGAACAGGAGAGTTCCACTGCTTTTCTACATAACCTTGAACTGCAACAAAGTATCATGAGCGGTACGTCAACAATATCACCCCACGTCATGAACTCACGCCACCATAGTGCGGTGTCAAAGGTCTGCCCGTTGTTGGTCATAATGCCTCCAGTATACATTTACCTTGAGAACAGCTTCAGAGACAGGCTCCAATCTGATCCAAGGGAATGTGGCGTATCACGGCGATCGCGTAGCGGATACCATCTGTATCCATTAGATCTTTACAGCCGATATAGACCATCAGTTTGCTGCTCAAGCTAATCGGCACAAATGCTGCTCAATAGGTGGTGGCCATCGAAAGATATACATCAGTCTCTGTGGATAAGCCATGGTATAGCTCAGCCTTCCAGTGTTTGTGACAATTCGGGACACAATTGTATCAGACAACAGAAACGGAGGTTCACTAAAGTTGAAGTGAACTAATCTGCGTATTGAGACAGTGCGAGTGCAGGAACACCAACCGTGAAGCTGTTTTGTTACTGCAAACGTTTGAAGGAGTACCACCTTAGCCCGTTCAAACACGATCTCACTGTACTGCGACAGTACTTGAATGGCCTCCCTCCTCCACTCCCGCACTCTAAGCAATCCGCAGGCTGTGAGGACAAAACAAATGTAAAATATCTTCGTCGTAGTCTGCAATTCCTATACGTAGATGTAAGCGAGCCTGAAGGTATGGGCAGACCAAGTTTTGACACCGATGAAATGGCGGACTTAGACACGCCAGCTTGCGCGGTTGTTGTTCCCAAAGCCTTTCCGCAGTCCAGCACTGTGGGCGCACTAGAACCCTAGAGCAGATCATAGACAGCACAGTTAGTGGCAGACTATGACCGAGGTAGACTGATGAGACGTTACGGTCGATACTATATGGTTGTAGAAATTGGGAGTTCTTAATTACCGTTGGTTGGATAAAGACAGTAAAGCGACCAACTTGACAAAGTGGCGTGGCTCAGCATTAAGACTCGTCCTCTTCTCATATAATAGCACGCTCCACGGCTAGATAACGCGCATGAACGATTGTCGTGGTCAAGAAAGCCGACCCTCTTAGCCCTAGAGTTCAGAGATCTTTACACACCGTAAAAATGATCCGCATCAGTAGATTGGCGGATTTTGCAGTTGAGGACGCGACAGCAGTAAAAGCACCAATGGACCAAGAGAACTTACGAAGAACCATGACCTCAAATTATGTAGGCATGCTGTGCCTCCTCTTGGGAGATGTGTCATCTCAGCAAAATCATGGTAAATCAGAACAAATTATGACGCAGCCGAACGAGGATAACGGTTTGACAAGTCATTTCTCCTGTTTCACATCTCCGATGGACAAGCCATTATGCAAATCCGCAGTCACAGAATCGTGTGATTATGCGATCATGCCATGGCGTGATCATGCCATGGTGTGATCATGCCATGACGCCATCATAAGTCAACACGATTGATGCTCCAACGCGACACGAGATCCAAACGTGTCTTGTGGTTCGGAACTAAGAGATCTTCGTTGTTTGTCTTTGGATGATGGCTATATGTGATAATCACTTCTTTACATAGTCACTGTGCAGGCACCGACATTTCAGCGGTTGTACGTCGACAGCAAACCCTCGAGAAAAGGCGAACACTAATGGCATTGGCAAACACCCTCTACTGAAAATACGCCCGATGAAGTCCGAGCCTGCTATTCCATTCAAGTCACATTGCATTAGCGAGAGCTTTGTCTCCACGGCGATTTGTGCCTGTATCGGAAGAACAGTCGCCGCAGGACGCACACGGACAGCGCTTGTGTTCACGCCGATTCCACCACCAGCAAGGTGTTCATCAGAGCCAGCGACATCCACGGCGATGCTACACATAAGCGGCATGCGTAGCCACAAAGACGAACCCATTACAGACTACCCCCGTGCCAGAACCAGCGAAGAGTCTATGGAAGAGAGAGTCGCAGACAACGCTATCTTGTGTCATCACATACCATCGCAGCGAGCTTCGACGATCAATCCCATTCAGGCGGATAACGTTCGTATGCAATCCCGGAAAAGGGACGATAGATGTCATGAGCACATGTTCAAGAGTTCTAGGCGCCACGGAAAGTGGTTCGACATGTTGCGGAATTTGAAAGAACAACGAACACTACATCTGGCATCGGACTGGATCAGAGCGTTGCGAAAGGGAGAGGAAGAGCCTGTTGAAAGGCAAAGCGTGGCCAATTCCGCTCAGACTCTGACTCAGAAGTATGGCAGACGTGGACATGTGCTCGGGCGCGGCGCGTTTGGTGACGTGCGTATTGCCTGCAGAACAGATGCAAACAATCATAAGCGCGAGCATCTTTTTGCTGTGAAAGAGCTAAAGCAGCGCCAAGGAGGATCTGTCAGGAGGTATTACAAGCGTCTTACAGCAGAGTTCTGTCTCTCATCTCCTATGCATCATGTGAACGTCGTCACCACCTTAGACCTTCTTCAAGACACCGAAGGTGTCTACTGCCAGGTGATGGAGTATTGTTCTGGGGGCGACCTGCACACAATGCTTCTTGCCACTGATCAACTGGACGAGACAGAAGCCGACTGCTTCTTTAAGCAGTTGTTGAAGGGTGTCGAGTACATGCACGAGATGGGCGTGGCGCACCGCGACCTAAAACCTGAGAATATTCTTCTTACCGAACGCGGAACGATCAAAATTACGGACTTTGGCAACGCAGAGTGTTTTCGCACGGCCTGGGAGAGGGACGCGCATATGAGTGCTGGAGTTTGCGGCTCTACCCCATACATTGCTCCTGAAGAGTACGTGGACAATGAATTTGACCCTCGCGCAGTTGATGTGTGGGCTTGTGGAGTAATCTACGTGGCTATGCGGACTGGACAGTACATGTGGCGACTTGCACGGATATCGGAAGATGGATCTTTCGACCGGTATGTCAAAGATCGCAACACAGAAGCCGGCTACGAGCCAATCGAAATTATGAGAAGGGTCAGACCCCGATGTCTTCTTCTGTCTTACGCGCTAACTCTGTCTTAGCTAGAGTGCCGAACTGCGATCTACGCCATACTTGATCCGGACCCTACATACCGCCTTACAGCGCGACAAGCCCTATTGTCTGAATGGATCAAGCAGATTGAGGTCTGCATTGCCGGCACCGAGGGATGCTGAATGTCTCACGGAGAGCCAGCACAAATTTCGCCTCTCGCAGAGTCTGTACAGCAACGCTTGGTTAACGAAGCTAGTTGAGCAGAAACTAGCAACGTCGAACACATTCGAGTTTAGAAACTCGGAGCACTTCAATGTTCGGGAGGGAAGCTGTACAAGACCGTCGACCTCATTAGGATCAGCAAACCTTTTGAACATCTCAGAAGCGAGGAAAAAGTCTTTTGAGACTGGTCTAGTATCTATCTACTGTCCATCTCGTTCTGTGATCTCGTGACTCCTCTCCCATATCGCAACAGATACATACGCCAGACCATGTAGATCGAAGATGACCGATGAGAAGAGCATATTGCGGGTCTAAGAAGGCAAGATATGCGTGAATCCTATCCTCAGACAATACCCCTTCTGAGATTGCCTTATTCGAGCGGGAAACGCTAAGCTGTGTATTCCGTAGACCGACGCATGTAGACAGTAACACATGAGGTCACGGCAAATTCGGTGTTCAAGAAGATGCGAAGCGGCCTCTTCCGTCAAAGGATCCCTAGAGTACCAGCAGCGCTTTTGCTTGGCAACAACAGAACTTCTACGTGAACAGATTGCCGTTCTCGCCAAACATCTAGCAGCTTATTGGTTCTGCTGTGCTCTTGAAATCAGGTACTATTCGTCACGTACCTTGTTTCACCTCGAAAGTTGCCTCTTCTGCAGGCTAAGTTTTTACTACGATCTAAGGTCTGCGGCCTGATCAAACCAATATACTTTTCCAAAGTCCTTTTGAGTACCTCTTGGGCAGCAAGCTCCACCAAGTAATCGTCCATACCGGCTTCTAGACATTTCCTCCTGTCCCTCTTGCTGGTGCTAGTTTTGGGAGCGATGATCGGCAAAGCCCGCACATACTCGTCGAACATCTCGTTGTCTTCGCGGATTCTGCGTGTAGTTTCATAGCCGTCAACGACTGGTATCATGCAGTCCGTGAGCACAGCAATTGGTCGACGCCTCAGTAACTGCTTACAGAGATAGTTTAGAGCCTCTTGCCCATCACACGCAATAGCTACAACTTCACCGGTTTCTTGCGCGCAACGCAATGACTTTGCGGTTGACGGGGTTGTCTCCGATCAGAAGTATGTGACCACTGGTAGTAGATATGACCGGAAGATCAGAGCACCTGGCCAGCTGCTCCATAGAAGTCTCGCACGTCGGGTCGTGGCTCCGCTGTGGACATGCGGTGGTCCGCTCCATATCATCTGGAGACTGCGCTCGTTGTATTGATGTATTCTTAATCAGCAGGACATCATTAGGGCCATGGCGTTGAAGAGACGGGATATTGCAGGTCGCAATAGTGCCCTCTCCAGAGGTAAACTTTAGAGTGATGTGTCCGCCCGTGAGCTCAAGCTGCTGGCGGCAGATGACCAGACCTAATCCAGTACCTCCATGTTTCCGCGCCGTAGGGTCACCAACTTGGATAAACGGCGTGAATCGCGGCTTCAACGCGTGTTCGCTAATACCCACACCACTATCGTGAATGACATGTTGCACGCAAACAGTCGCAGTGCCTCTTTGATCCAGAGAGCATACACTGACATTAACATGGCCTCGCTTCGTAGCCGTGAGGCTATTGCCAACTAGATTACTGAGTATCTGACGCGCTCTCCATGGATCGTCAAGAAACAGTGCGTCCGGTGGGAGATTTGGCTCAAATGGTACCAGCGAACGGCAGCTCGTACGGATATCACGCTCGCCTCCTCCACGAACACGATCGTGTTGAGGGCGCAGTTTGCCTGTGCGATCCAGATGAAATGAACATTGCTCTCAATAACAGACTGATGCTCGTTTTCGTCGTCCCAAACATCGGTCGAAATGCTTCGGATAGTGGGTGCCGGATGGGACCCGAAGTATTCGTTGCTATTCCGCAGGATACCACATGCTGACCAGTGGGCATGGAACGCCGCGCGTAAGATACACTTCCAGAAACAGATGCGGCAGAACGCTAGGCAATAGCGCAAATCCTAGGCTTTTAGAACTTCTGCCTAACGACAGCGTGTCATTGCCGGGGATCGCACAGTCATGCGGGAAAGTTAGGCGAATGGTTCTTTCGTTCACGGCAATGACAGCACCAGAGAAATCGAGTATCAGAGTTGGCTTGATTTGGTGGGCAAGAAAAAACAGTGTATCGAGCTCGTCGCCAGCCGTGAACAACAGAAAGTTGTGAGAGATCACAATAATCGCGTCGGTGGTGTTGTGGCCGATCTAAGAGTGCACGTCACCGGTTCATTTTCCCGCTCTAATTTCTCTCAGGAACTGGTTACAGAGCTTCGTCTCTGACGTGTTTGAACAGATGAGCTGGTCTGATTGTGCGTTGGACAGTGCCATTCTAGTCACTGACGCACTGGAGGTAGAGAAGAAGAGAAGGAAACTCTTGATAGGAAACACTGAAACGGGTTAAAGATCTGACTGCATTGATGTCGACGTTCGATCTACCCGGTGATGCTGTGTATATCAAAATAAGGCGGTGGTCACGATCCTGCGTGCGCACCGTAATGACATTAACCTCCGTGATCTCTTCACGCTGTATCTTATCGTAAAAGCGAAACGTAGACCCGCTGTGTGGGCAATCACACCGCCACGGGCTCCGTCCTATACTGAAGCTTCCGATTGATCTGATCTCTAGGCAGTCATGGCTTGTTCGCCAAGAACTGACTTGTTCACCCAGCGTTTGGCTATGACTATGGTTTTGTTGTGCATGTCTGAAGGTTGATGGTATCTGCGATGCTACTGGCTGTGACAACTGTGCGATAGCGGCTTCTCTACACTCATGATTTCTTAGTTGACAGGCAGAGGAAGCCATCCGTAACAGCTATCGGTTGGTGGCGCTCTCCATGATCAGACTGGTACCGGAAGTAGAGCTTGGCACATTTGGACGGGCAATATGATGCTTCATGATGAGTGCCAAACAAAGTTCGTGACAGGCGATTGTCGGGGCAATTGTGAGTCTGAAGCGTGACGCCGGGATGGGCCAGAAGATCCAACAGCTTTTGGCTCAAGTAGGAATGAGCAATGTTCGAACACAGATCCTGCGATCTCCGATCGGGTACAGTGTGTAGGAATGCGTACCCTTTAACTCCTTTAACAGCCATCACTGTCCCTCTAGAGAAGCAGCTACGACATTTGATGCAGAGGATTTGCTGTAGGTCCGCCAGGCCTGCATTTGAACGTTGGCGCTGGTGATTCGCGGTACCATCTAACGCGGTCACTATTGGTCAGTACACTGATGCGATGATGGATGGCCTCACCAAGTCGCTAGTTCTCTGGCCTCTTATAAATCGACGCGACTGGATCGCCGCTCGATTGCCCTTTCTCATTATTGCGATTAATGGCGAGCTGCAAGACGTCAACCTCGGCTTTGCATGCCCTGTGTGACTGTAGTAAGTTTGGAACATGAAAGAAGCTTGATTTTATCAAGTTACGTCTCACGTTGATGCCACACCACCAGTTGACGACATTGAAACAGGCGGTTACAGTGTCGATTGCGACAACAAAAAGCGGACTCAAGAGTGATACCTGTCATAGAAAAGACCTTGGATGTGACTCCCCTAGTATTATGGCGCGACCCTAAGTTTTGTACCTCGCTACATCAGGTAGAGCTTCCTTGCGTATGGTGATCGTGCTGCGCCGGTCTGGTAGTGGCGAGACTTCCGCGGAAGGTCATCGATTCTGCACGCATGTACGATTGATATCCCTCAGTTGGGCATTGTTCTACCACATCAATGCTCAAATTTTGGTGCTTTCGATGTGGCAGCGGTGTGCTACGAGCTGTGGTATTGCTGCTGGTCGAGCTGGTAGTGCATGAACAGTCAAGGCAGATTTGAAGGGAACCGATCCATGTCTTCTTTCTATATTCGAGTCAACTAACCGAGATAAGCGTAGCTTTGACTGCCGCACTTCCGCGGACTCTTCTAAAGATCTTGTCAAGCCACTGTTAGTGTCAGGAAGATCAACTCATGGTGGGTCCCGTCTGCTGTTTGCCAATTAAGCTTGAAACTTGCGCACGTGCATGTAATCAGAGATTGGGTGTTCGGACGAGGCGCTTTCTATTTCCCATGCTAATGAAGCGAGAGTTGATGTTCCAGATTTAACGCTTCAGATCTAACGCTCCATAGTTAAGGCTGCGTCCCGGAACAATGGAGGCTCGTCATTCTAGGGGCCCTGAAGCCTTCCGCGCCATATCATTGATCCACATATGACTTGGCTCGATTCCATCCTTCTGCAATAATGCGTCCGCAAGATACAACCACGCAAGCGCATTTCCCACAGTACTGAGATCATCACTGACATGCGTGGCCGCGTGGCGCGCCATGTTTTCATACGCTTTGTGGTCCGTAAACAAGTGATGCAAGCAGCGTGCAACAGCTTTGTGGTCGCCGCCTTCTACTAGGAACCCCGATTTGCCGTGATCGATTCGAGTTGAAACGCCTTTCATACGTGTGGCAATGGTGGGCACACCTTTGTGCAGGGCTTCGCTAATTCCAACTCCGAAGTCCGGCTGAGTGGAGAGATGGAGGACCACTCGGGCGGCGGACATGAGTGCGTTACGACTTTGATCCGCAATACCAGAACGCACAAATATCACGTCGTCCTGAACATCTATGAAATCAGTCTGTAGGCGGTGACAGATCGAGGTCGTGTTGTAATTGTTGAGAGGACTGTCACTGAGGACAAGCAGCTGGGGAATATCTGAAATATGCATGTCCTTCATGAGTTCGCGGCGAAGCTCAGCATATGAGACTAACACATCGAGTTGATCTGTTGGAGAGTCCGAGACTTTCATTTGAAGGATGTAAGGACGATTTGGGAATTCGAATCGATGCGCCTGGGTGTCCAAGCATTCTGCTCTGAAATTTTGGATGTAGAACTTGGAATCCCATTCGGGAAGGCTCTTGTTCAGTCCATCTAGCCAGTCGGTGGTAGCAGACATGTAGCCGACTTTCGTAGGAGTGACGTTTGCAGGCACACAGTCGCGAATGGGATGGCTGAGAAAAACATCACAACCCCGGATGTCGTCCCAGATCCAATTCCAAAGCTCGGAAGTAGCTGTGCCGCCCTGATCGGCGAGGGGAGCGCTGATAGGAATTCGGCAGCAAAAAACGACAGGTCGCGTAGGGTCTTGTTCCTTTGCAATCTTGACGAGACCTGACATCTGAATGTCGTCGACAACAACAACGTCAGCACCTCCACAAGAGCGAGGAGCAAGAGGGCCGTCTTCTGATAACCAAAATTGCTCTGCATTTTGCTTGCACCACTCTTCGAGCATGTTCATTGACTGTTGGTGCAGACGGGCATTCGGTTCCACTTCACCACACAGGATCTCTCTGTTGTCACTAGTGACACGGACGACCTCAGGTTTCGGCTTTGGAACGTACCTGTAGCTGCTTAGTATGATGGTCTTGGTTGTGACTACGGTCTGATACTGACCACTTTACGTCCACGTGGATCAAACGTAGAAACCGGATCAGAGCGTGTTTCATTGCAGCCTCGTATCCGCCGAGAGGGGTGCTGTTGAAGAAGGCAATCTTGGTTTGCCCCCTCTGGAGCGAATCTGCATATCTGATCACAGAATCCCAAGTGTCTTTGGAGACAGTAGGTTGGTAGTCCGCGGCACAGGTGATGTGTGCGGCCCCAGCACAATCAACTCCAACCTCATTTCGATAGCCCACAACAAGATATGGTTGTTGATTCGGTCCAAAGTACCTTGTGAGAGTTAGCTGGTTAGCGCTTGGAACAAATATAGAGAACATACGTGGTAGCCTTCCTGGCCATGGAATCAGCTTCTTCGTCTACTGTCATGTTGTTGCGATTTCCGGTATCGGAATCGTCGAGAGTCGGCGAGAAGACCAACGGAACAGCGTCCAACTCGAGCCATAAGCGCGACATGATCTGAGGACTCATCTCACTGGCCTGTTTGGTAATACCAACGCCGACAAATTTGTACATGTTTTCCGTCTGATAGCTGCAGAGGATTTCCATGATGGAATCGGTCAGGACTGTTTGCTCTTGTTGCAGAGGTGCAGAAGTGTATGCTCGCAGATCGGTATGAGAAGATGCGAGTGCAATGCCGCTGTCTACAGCATGTCTCTGCAATGAGAACACAGCAAAGTCAGTGGAGAAGGTACCATCATGGGCAGCAAAGCCCACTTCGAGCGATCCCTCAGGGCCGTCTAAAACAGCGATGCCCATGTAACGAGCCTGTTCTTCCGTTAGCTCTAACGAGCTGCGCAATTGACGATAGCAATGCATACTTGGAGGCAACTGCCTGGATGTTTGAGATTCTGTCTTCTCAGCTTGGCAGAGATACGAGCCTGAAAGGCGTCCTTCCTCCTTGGGTGCGTCTGAACAGGAAGACACCACTGGGTGGATTTAAGTGGTAATGTCAACAGCATACCTGATACCGAACACCTCAGTGCCACCGCTGTGTCGAAAAATGTAAGGTCCTTTTGGCGTGATGCACATAAGAAGATCGAGTGCGAAAACAAGGTGCGCACGTAGCTGCTTTACAGCTTTCGGATTTGCGAGGGTCCCTTTCAATGGGCAAGATTGCGCGGTTCCGAGATCACGTAATTCCTGAGATTACGGGGCCGTACCTGATGTCACACCACCAAAGCCAACAATGTACTTGGTGTTACCACCGACTATCATTACGAGAACACGAATATTCAATGACAAGGCCTCACGCGGTTCGTGAAGATTGAAACTAAAGTGTAAGCAAGGGGTGGAAGTAGTATTGGGTCTCATGTATGAGTTTATTGTTGTGTGTATGTACAAGTGTGTGATCTCAGCTCGAAGGTAATCTGACGCATTAGTCATGCCTGCAGAGCAGTCATGTGATGTGGTCCTAGGCTTACATAAAGGAAGACCGTGCGCACCAGTGCTAAGAAGTTTGGTCGCGCGGGCACAGGCGAGAGGACCGTAGATGCTAGTGCGAGCAATTTCGAGAGATCGATACGCAAGCAGCATCGGTGACCCGTGAGCGGCTGTCCGAGCGTTCAAGATTCGACTTCTGTGGACCGCACCGCTATCGGCTGGCGTCAATGCGGCATAATGGGATAGCTGAGCTTGTACTGGTGCATTCCATGACATGACCCGGTCAAGTTGCCTGCTTGGCTCGCCTACTGTCTCCAGGTCTTCTTGACTAGGTCATTGGCTTTGTAACGTCTGTAGATTCCAAACTAATGAGTAGAACTTCGGCCTGGGTCCTGCTACTGAGTCTGCTCTGGGCTAGCAGATGGTAGAACAGATATACACCGTCTTCCCCTATCTAGACAATGACTCCGCGTAGTTCGCAATGGCACTTTACCAGCGGCTCCCGCCGCCACATCTTGTCGAGTGATACAACAATGCAATAACTTTCCACATTGCCAATACGTGTTGGCGACTGCTGCATGAGCATTATACAACAGCTTCCTCTGCAATTAGTACCAGGCAGTGACACAAGGGGCAGTATTCGTGGAAATCTGTAAACCACTGGTCAAAGCACTGTCCATGGTATACATGTCTGCAACTCAATGCTCGTATAGGATGACTGGCCTGGATTCCTTCTAGACAGATCACGCTTCATTCTCGTCAGTGGGGAAACGCCGAGGGGACTTATAACGTACCACACCTGATTTTCCAGATCGACCTGCCATTCATATGGATGAGTGATCTGATCCGCTCTGTACCATTTGATAAACTCCGTGGACGGAAGTACTTCCTCGAGCCTTTCCAATCGACGTTGGCGGACACTGCTACTTGGTATCCTGTGTGAGGTGAAGTAACTGAACGTGCTACTGTTTGATCAGCGAAGTCAAGGGTGTGTCTTCTGCTAGAGAACGAACCCACAAAGGAGGAGCAACAAACAGAACCCCACCGCTGGAACGATCAGGTCCGGCAATTCAACAGTGCCTTCATCAGGTGGGTCTTCTGAAGGACTCGAAGCATCTCGAAATACTGCAGCCATAGCTGCATGTCCTAGGTTATCCTTCCGTCAAATTAGCGTCTCATGGCATCATAAACAAGAACGCGCTACTGATGAGGATTACGTACCTTCTGAATTATCGAACTCGTCATGTTCTCTTTGGGCTTGATGTGTCTTGTCTCTTATGGAGCAGGCCCGATTTACCTTGTGCCTGCTTTGTCAGAGAAGGTATCGTCACAGAAAAGCAATGGCTCCGCCAGTACAGCCGAGACGATGTATAGCCTAAGGATATCACGCCACGTCAGGTGACGATACGTCTTACCGCTTTCGGCAAACGGGAACCTGTCTGCCAAACATCCATCACTCGTAGGACTACTCTCGATGCATTCCAGTGCACACCAAAAGAGACGAATGAATGCGGAGAATCGAGAATCAAGACCAGCAGCCGCAGTATTGTCGTCAATACAAACAACCATACGGCCTCGGAGAGATATCAGAGCGGGCCAAGGCAAGGTAGATCAGACCGTCGAATGGGCGCCACCGGCGACTGCCTGGCCTGCTTTCACACAATGCCCACAGCGAAACGCAATGGACTAATGTGAGATTGCTAATCACGCCTGGACTAATTCCTTGCATGCTAAATGTGGAAATGGCACGCAGAAGATCTCGCTGGACTCTAGGTGACGAGCCTAATTTGGAAATTTGAGCATGGCAACACACGTCTTCACCCAGTCGTACGTCACCACTACATGTTATAGCTGTCATGTGAACCGTTTGCCTCTAATCATCAGCTTTGAGCGCTCACAGGTCCGCATTGTTACACCGGAGGGGATTTTGCTGACAAATCAATCCGGGCCGAGAACTTCAGCCGTATGATCTCATCGCACTGCTGGATACGGAATACCCGTGCATAGAGAGCATCGTTGTTGAGTGTTTTTTGGTGTATCCACCAGTCTGATACCTGAATTGCCTAAAATAGGGTTGGCTTAAGGCTCTGTGTCTAACGTTGAACCCAGGGGTCTGGTCGTTTGTATGTAACAGGCACTGTCTGCAATGTACGGGCACCAGGATTCATTCGAACCCAATTCCCCCTGGTTTGTGCGCTATGATTGGCGCCAGCAGCAAGTAAGTTACCTTAGATGTATCGCGGTACAGCCCCCGCCTATAGCGTTTTCGCCACCATTCAGCGGCGGCATACTGCGAACCTCTGATATCGGTGCTCTCGTCCCTGCAAATCGCTCCTGTGACGCTTGCCCTCGGCGGTCATCGCACCCAGTGGAGCCACCGGGCTGCATCTACAAAATGGAATGGGGCCACACACACCTGTGGTACGTGGACCTCAGTGGGTACCGTGCCGGACGGGCCAATGCCTCGGACGGGGCAATGACCGATTTGCCCCACCAAAACCACCACAAAGATGAGGCTATAGAGCCGCACTACATAGCTATTGTTGCGAGATATTCTAGTTTTGTAATCTTAATATAGTAAAGCGATATTCTGTCTACTTATATCTGGCTGGCAACTTAAGATCGCGCCCACATCGCGATCGAATTGGTGGTGGGCTTGTTGGGCGAGCAGAGGACTGCGCACTATCACCACAATTACTAACAATAGCTTTTCTTAGTATAGGCTTTGTAAGAGCTTTGTAGCTCTTCTTCTTACCCTTCTGGGAGGTTTTAGTAGCTTGTTGAAGTTGTTTTGCTGCTTTGCGGGCTGCTTGACGAGCTGCTCGCTCGGCGGCTTCCTCAGCCCTCTGCTTTTCTCTCAGCAGCCTCGCCTCTGCTCGCGCCTGACGCCTTGCACTCATCTCGCGCGCTTTAATCAGCTTTGACTCCTCCTGAGCTTGGTTAGCAATAGCTTTTTGTTGCTGCAATAGCTCTTGATCGCGCTTCTTCTGCTTGTGGAGGCTGCGAGCCTCTCGCACCTTTTGTGGGGACCAGAAAACCGCTCCACTATGGTGACCTTCAGATTGCTCGAGCGGTTTAGGCCGAGATTGCTGCTTGCGCTGTCTCTCCTTACTTAAAGCTTCTTGCAACCTCTTGTTCTCTTGCTTGACAAGCGATGATTGGGTGGATAGCTTAAGGATAGTTTGATTGAGCTGCGAGATCTTCCTACTCTCTTGATGGTGGACAGCACGATCTACCAGCTGCCTGATCTTTCTCTAATTAGACGCGCTAAGGTTAGAAGACTTGCTATCGCTCCTAGGAGCTGTATTTCTAAACTTGTGGAGTATCACTTCTGGATTAAATGGCGATAGGCCTGTGACTTTAAAGGCCCAGAGGATTGAAGATTCCTTAAAGGAGGCCTCCTATGCTCTCTAGAACAGCGGAAAGAAGTGGCTTTTAGTAATAGGCAGCAGCCCACGGCACTAATCTATAAAACTCAATAGCTCATTTAAGTACGCGGTTGATAGAGGCTTGAACAGGGCAACGTTGAGAGGCTGCAGCGTGTGGGTCGCGTGAGGCGGAAATATAGCTAGCAAAATCTTGTTCTAATTGCAGTAGTTAATAAAGTCTTTTGTTAGGTGAGATTAATGCCCGTCTATAAGTAGTAATTAGTAAGACGATTGAGCTTTTGCTTTAGTAGCAGGATTAAACACCTGTTTAAGCCACTAAAGCCTAATATTGTTGTTTAACTAGCTAGAAGGAGATAAGGTTATCTAGGTGTGATAGATTTGTGGATTAAAGCCTTGCAACCACAAGTTCTAGATTAACCCTAATTAACCTTGGTAGATTAGGCTTGGATTAAGATGAGATCCATTAGCGCAAATATAAGCAATCAGCGTTATCTAGTCTTGGTTGCTGTCTTAGATCAAAGACCTTCTGATTCTAGATTCTAGAGAGGCTCTGGAGAAGATCTGCTTTGATTGCGATTGGACTCTGATTATGAAGCCCTTCTTATCTATATTGTAGGTATGGCGCGGCTTGACTTTGTAGTGGTTAAGTTTGTCGCGCAGAAGCTTAAAGTAGAGCTTGTACTTAAGTTCTGAATTAGCTCTGTGGCGATTGCGATCTATGTGTAACGACGCAGGATGATAGAGGGCTCCGAAACGTGTGGGAATCCGCTACGAGGTGTATGGGAGCACTGGGACTAGGACACAGGAGATTCCTCTATTCCTATAGGTCTTGTACGAAGGATACTCAAAAGCTGTCAGTCTACCCTGCTACCTATGCTGCCTTTATACCATCTGATAGTCCAGGGTCAAGATAGGGGCTTGTGAGTAACCAGGATCTGGCCAGGGTCCGAGTCGGACAGGTATCGGACCTTGGTTCAGATCTAAGTTCCGAGCTGGTTATCACACTATGGTGGTGACTAATTTTGGTCTAAGAAGATTGGGATAGCGCTGAACAAAGTGATTAACCTAGTGGTATCTAAGCTCCTTCTGGGCAAGCTGTGAAGCAAATCTTTGTATTGTATCTCTAGTAGGTGGCAGGCCTTGCTTGCTGATTTGATTGATATATTGTATGAGCTCTAGTTCCTGTTGTGGGTGGAGAGCTTGACAGTTCTGAGCGGCGACGCTCCGCGAAGTTGTGATACCCTTGTGTCTGCGCGCGAGCGTTCTGGGGTTAACACTATACTTTCTAGCAATCTGCGCGTACACAAGCTTTTCTCCAGGTTCTAAAGCATGTATAGCTGCAAGCGCAGCGTCAATAGGCTCCATTTGCGGTGATCGCGGCGTGGTAAAGGTGGTGGCGGTGGTGGTGGTTGGTGGGGCAAATCGGTCATTGCCCCGTCCGAGGCATTGGCCCGTCCGGCACGGTAATGCCAAGGCTTGGCGAGAAAGCGTACGAGATCTGGCGCGTCCCGGAAGAATTTACCGAAGGTCTGAGCATGAGCCTTGGGGTACATCCTGGACCATCTGTAATCGTCGGTCAGGTGACAAGATTCCAAATGTAGGCAGTGGTGATGTTTCTAAAGAAACACCGGCCAACGTGCTGGAATCACATGTTGTCAACGTTCACATATGCTGGGAATTCTCATTAATGCGACAGCTGAATATGCAAGGTGTGAGCAAATGATGGTATTATCGGCAAGCGAGGCGGTTGCAGTAATAATCGGTCTTGTGTATGAGTACATTGATGCGTGTATGCACAAAAGTATAATTTGGGTTCAAAACTAGCCAAAAGCCCTGTTCCAGTTTGTCTACATAAGGTACACAGAAATGGTACGAATGGAGATTGTCGTAGGCAAAGCGCTGTCGTGACCATAGACTCAGAAAGAATCGCGCCGTGCGATACCCAAACATAAGCTGAGCTTAGATGCTAAAACAATACAACAACTTACACACTCTCTTAATGTCCCATGTCTGCAACCTTCGCACTCAATCGTGCGACAGAAACTCATCGCTGTTTGAATTCGCAGCAGTGCTCGATCTGTGGCGTCTCCAACGCTTCTGCTGTGATTGCACTAATGGGAGTCTTTGTCCTCAGTGCTCGGCACGATCGGTGTCCAGCCAGCAACGCTCCCAGCTACGATACCAGGCAACACAGCTGCAGGATTGAAGATGGAGTTGGGATGCGGTATAGAATGAGAACAGTCTGGAGATGCCGAGGCGTTGTGTGAGAACCCGTGTTGTTGCGCCGGATTGTTGTCGCAAGTGCCAGTCAAATGGTGGCTGGACCGGAACTCCAAGAAGGTGTCCATGGACTGGTGCACCTTATGTCCGAGGCTGCTAAGACGACCACCTCGCAGCTTCTTGATGAAAGCTAGCTCGTCTTGGACCTCGCGAAGCCCCTCGTTCCACCGATATTTCTCATCAAGCACGACTGTCTCTGGGTTCCGCTTCCTCCTGAAGAAGCTAGGTATGCATTTCCGGATGCTTTCATCAGGGACCAGACGGAGGATCATACCAACAGGAAGGGAGACAAATCCCAGGCCTACAGAGATGCCCCACTGGGTACTAGTGATTCTCTTGACCGAAAATGCGATGCCCCCCACAAAGATGATGGCAGTCTGGCCACCAATCATGGTAAGGAATATGGATACAAAAAACCAGTTGTGAGTAATGCCCTCAAAGACATTGAAGCCATTATCGAGGCGGCGATTGTTCAGAGCGTTAAAGATTTGCATCCACACAAAGGTGTTGAAGATCAGCGTCGGTAGCTGACCCTTTTGGTCAGCGTCGTCGTATTTAAGAGCACTCGCGCCTGCAAAGTAGAGAAACAAAGTGACTATGAGTTGGTAGATAGCCTGGCCCACAATCATCTTCCACATCCTCAAGGTGATCAACGGCGCCGATTTGAGGTCAGGCTTACGGTTTAAGAGACTCCGAGTAGGAGGATCCGTAGCAAGAGCCAGGGCTGCAAACGTATCCATGATGAGGTTTACCCAGAGGAGTTGGACTGCAGTGAGTACTGACTTTTGCTCATCGCTCGAAACGGCAGACACAAAAGTAAGCACAACGGCAGTGATGTTGACAGTGATTTGGAACTGCAAGAACTTCTTGACTGCGTCGTTCACCGCGCGCCCCCATAGTAAGGCCTTCACTATCGAGGCAAAGTTGTCGTCCATGAGGATGATAGCTGATGCTTCCTTGGCAACTTCCGTCCCGGCAATTCCCATGGAAAACCCAACGTCAGCCGCCTTGAGCGCTGGAGCGTCGTTTGTACCATCGCCTGTGACCGCCACGGTGTCACCCAGTCCCTTCAGGCGTTGTACGAGCTTCCGTTTGTCTTCTGGACTGGACCGCGCTAGGACACGAAGCTTCGGAATGATAGCATCCATGTCCTGTTCAGAGAGCTGGCGGAAGGCAGAACCTTCCATGACGACACCACCAGTGACGAGAATGCCGCAATCTTGAGCAATGGACTTGGCGGTAAGGATATTATCACCGGTGACCATGCGCACGCAGACACCAGCGTGTTGGCAGTCTTTGACAGCCTCATGAACGTTCTCCCGCAAGGGATCCTGGATGCCAACAACAGCGACAAAGGTCATTTGCTTCAAAACGTCCTGCAAGACTGCTTGGCTCGACTCATCTTCAATCGTGCGTGAATCTTCGGGCGGCCAGCTCGAAAAGTCCCGGTATATAAGACTGATAGTTCGCAACGAGCGAGACGCGTATGCGATGATGATCCGTTCCACTTTTTCGCGATGACACCTGGTCATTGGAGCTACAGAAGACTTCCCTGCGTCATCTGTAGCAACATTCTCGCAAGTGCCTAGGAGGATTTCAGATGCTCCTTTCACGTGCATCCGGTAACGACGGTTGGAGAGCTTCACGACAACCGCCGAGCATTTTATTTTCGAGTCAAAAGGAACCACTTGGACGATATTGGCGTTGGAGCGCTCCTCAGATAAACTCCCTATGCCAAGATGCTCACTTGCAAATTCGAGAAGGGCAGTTTCCGTCTTTGAGCCGATGAATGGACCCCTGCCTTCCGTCTTGCACTCAAAGGCTGTCGTGTTCTGTATGATGGATTGTCTAAGAAGCTCCCTGATGTCTGTGTTCATCGAAGAGGCGAACTCCCTGGCCGAATCGTGGTCTGAGCCTTGCGTATGTGAGTCTACAACGACTCCGTCTGTGAGTTTACCATCATCAACCGACATCGCTTGATGCTTCTTTGATCGGTCAGCGTCGAGCCGCAGACCGATTCCTAGAGAACCAGCAACAACCGTCATCTTGTTCTGTGTCAGCGTGCCGGTTTTGTCGGAACAAATAGTCGTGGCGTTTCCCATTGTCTCGCAAGATCGCAGAAGTCGAACCAGATTGTGATCTTTGAGCATACGCGTCGTCGCAAAAGCCAGCGCAAGGGTAACTGCGAGCGGAAGGCCTTCGGGGACAGCGACAACGACTACCGTGATGGCGACGATGAGGATGTCGAGAAAATGCTGGCCCTTTTCTGCAGGTGTGGCCTTGCTGCCTTTAAGACCGACTAGGAACTCGATACAGAGGACTGCGAAGAGCAGCAGCGCAGCAGTGCTCCCAAGCTTCGCGATGTACGTCGCGAGAATGTTCAGTTTGGTCTGCAGTGGAGTGACCTCGTTGTCCGTGCGGAGGGACATCATCGTCCTACCGTAGCTGGAATTGACTCCGGTTGCTGTGACCATGAATGCTCCCACACCCTCTGATACCTTTGCGCCGGAGAGGATGAACGGATCGACTTTACTCTTCTCGTCGTGACTTTCCATCGCACGGATAGCGTCCTCTCCTGACATCTTCTTGAGCAGATCGGATTCCCCAGTAGCCGAGGATTCATCGCATCGAACTCCATAACCTTGAACAAGGATTCCGTCCACTGGAATCACGTCTCCAGGTTCTAGATTGACTACATCCCCCACAACGATATCGAAGACGGAAATTTCGCATTTCTTCCCAGAGCGAATGGCTTTGATGGTTCTGTCTTCTTTCTTGCGGTTCAGTCTCACGAACTGCCGTTCCTTCTGCCAGTCGTTCGCAGCCCCGACAGCGACGACTATAGCTATGGCGGCAATAATGGCTACGCCCTCGATCCATTCGACTTTGGGCACACCAGGATCGTGTGCGACACCGAACGTCTGGTACAGACCGAGGGCAAGCGAGATGACAGCAGCTCCAGACAGAATCAGCAAAACCTTGTCGTTGTAGGCTGCCCAAGCTAGCTGGAAAATACTCTTCGACTTGTGCTCTGGCAGCCTGTTATCGCTGAAGACGCGTTTCCGGTCAGCATAAGCGCCTGCTCCGTCATCGCGGCCCCGGTGCGCTGTTGGTTTCGAGGCAGGTATCCTTGAAGTTGCTTCCGTTAAGCTCGAGGAAACGACATCCTGGAAGGTCACTGAGCCTTCCAGGTACTGCTCGTCTGCACTCAATCCAGACGTTCTGTCACTTCTCAGACCTTTCTCTATGCCGTCCAAACCACCCAACGCTTTGAAGGCAGCTAGGCTTTTCGGATTGTATAGTTTGGCCAGCTGGCCAGGTGAGAAGGCAAATTTGTTGTTCTCGATAACAAAATCGGCTTCGGTGCCAGGATCGGGTTGGAGAGCGTCTTTATCAGCCATGGCGTCCGCGGAGCTGAATGTGGGGATGAACTCGGTCAAGATGAGCGAAGTAATGGCGGGAACCAATGCAGACTTCTAGTCTTCGACTAAAGACGTATGATTTTCAATAGATTTAATTGTCGGTAGGTCGCACCAAGCGCTAACAAGACAACTCTTCCATAAGTACATCCCTTTATAGTACCCCTTGTAGTGGCGAGCGACGCTGTCTGTCCCGTTGAGCTTGCGTGAGATGTGAAGAGGGCACCTCCTAAGTTGATAGGCGGTCAAGGCAAGTTTGCCGCAGGGGTGGGACAAACACTCTGACCTGTGTCTTTGAGCGCGACCGAACCAGCAATTTCAAGCAGGAATTGTAAGCCACAAAGTCACACCACTGGACTATGAGCAATGACGATGGACCTGTCGCCGGCCAGCACTGTCCTCAACACGGCCTGTGTTAGTAAGCATGCTCTGAGGTCTTCTAAACAAGCTTTGCTGGGGTAATAGGATCTACGAACAGGAGGCATACTCTTTCAGAGCAGACAATGGCGTCGGTCCACACCTCCGAATATTGCACACAATAGAGCTGTAACACAGTCTGATACACTGCCACCTATCTCATGTTACCTCATCGAACTTTTGATAGTCAGCGCTTCGCATCGAGCCGTCTTCAAGCGAGGCAAGCAAAATCAACCCCACTCTGCGATATGCAAGATTGCGACAGCCGCGCTACGGTCTGTTGTTGATTCTCAACCGTTCAACTCGCGTGACATGATGCCACCACGCTGTGTGGTCAGAGCCGGCACGTCGCCCCAGATCACCCTGCGGAACCTTGCCTAGCGCTGAAAACGCTACACAGATCCTTGCACTGACCTCAGTACTCCCGCCTAGGTACCTAGGCTCTGGCGTAACCCCACAAATTCCTACAGGTAATGCTGTACTCTTGAGTATTTGTATCTTACACCAGGATGTGCCGCTTCTTATCGCTTTGGGTTTGCCGGCTTATGCTACTCGTACCGGCTCACAAGCCTTGTGACTGATTGAGTCCTACTTCTTTGTCCCAGCTTTGCGCTAATCTAAAGCTAGGTCTTTTGACTGTTGGCCGATATCAGTGCGGTAAGTGCCGAGCCTGGACGCATCCGATTCGCTCGCATCCCAATCCCGTTATCTAATTCGAGCGCCGTGGGTACTGGCATTTTGCGATTGTACTTTCCCTCGGTGTAGTTTGGTCTCCTTGTTTCATTTAACCCGAATTAAGCTGATCTTCCGATGCCGCGAGTACTTGTCACAACTCTCAATAATGATCGTATCTTTCGATTGAGATGAGCAAGAGCCTAACCGACTTAGAAGTTGAGGTGAACATTCTCGAGCCGAAACTGCACGGACGCGCTGCGTTGCATCGGCGCGACAGACCGCACATCCGGGACGCCGCTCCCTGCGTTGTGATCGGATTTTGCTCGGGTCGATGCGCCGCTGCGAATCGGCCTACTGCTAGCGCGTACGCGTTCGAGGTACAGCTGGTATTCTCCGACACTAATGGCGTCGCACAAGTTGCACAGTACAACCAGGTGCTGTAGATTAGGATCTGGCATCGCGACTTCTCTCGCTATTCTGACCCGAATATTGGCGGCGTGGTAGAGCTCTAAGAGCTCATTGTCTGTTAGAGGCTTTCTGGTGCAACCATCCGACGTATGCTTCGAAGTCAATTGCTCGAGGCAAACTGGAACGTGACTGTCGTTTTGGACCATTAGATTGGAAGCTGAGCAAGACGCGTGCGTTGTTCTGCTCAGGAAGTCTTGGGGGCTCGAAGTGCGGAATCTGAGGCTTCTAAAATGTGGTCTAGAGTGGGAGTTGCCACATTTTGTGTGTGTTTGGCGTTCACAGTGCTACGTGTACGACGAACGTCACGCCGCAAGGCGCGTTCGGTCGGGTTGTCTCTCCACTCCCTAGCGCATGCGACTGTTGTTCCCCGACAGCCCAGTGGTGGAGAAAAATCACGATCACATATCATGGCTTGACCAGGCCATCGAACAGACAAATGTACGGAATAGCTCAGTCTCCAGAGCGCTCCATGCCAGCTCCGTGCACATCTCTATTTCTCGATTCTATTGTTCACAGCTGACCGATGAGCTCATCTCAGGTCTACGAGCACAGAATGTTGCGTTACTGGAAAAGTCGTCATGCAGAAAGACGCTGTCATGCGACTCCAGGCGCTTTTGGATGTGCAAGGAATGGGGCTGATGCTAGCGTGACGAGAAGGCTTTCGCGAAGCCAAGGTCAAGGTGACTCTGACCACGCGCGATCGTCTTAGTAGTCTTCGCTTACGTCGCATAGCAGAGATGACATTAACGTGGGTTCGCAACGAGTACATATGACACCACTAGAAACGTGGTCTACATCAACAACTTTGGACGCATGGTTGCCTTCATTCAGCCTGCAGTTGATCATATAACGCACTTAGGCGCTAGGGACTGCCTGGATCGCAGGGCGTATTGGGAAGCCTTGTCTTCTGCGTCAGCAGCGTTGAACATGTAGACAACACGGGTTTCGCTCTTTACCCTGCAGTATGCGAAAGCATTCTTCCGTATCCCGATGCCACCGCGAAGTGCCAACAGCACTCTGTGTAGTACGTCGATCAACAGTGAACACCTAAATCAAGTCTGCAAAATGGAATCTGAGAGGCATTGCTCGCTTGTAGAAACGCTTGCAGTGTGAGAGTCGTTTGACTTGTAGAGGAGGGGTTTAGAACCTTGTCGAAAGCAGTAGCATACCTTCTGAAATCATCCAATAGGCCTTGTGGATTGAATATGCCTGTTGGTCTAACTGTGCGGGCTTATCACCACCGATCAAGGGAAAGTCACCGCCTCGCAGGCTACTCTCCCATGCGCCACCTTGGACTCGTGGTCGTTCATTCCAATTGCGGATGGTTCGGCCTGAACGAAATCACTAGAGCAGACATACGCAAATCCTTGTGCAGATCTCACTCTTCATGGATTGTGATCAATCGATCTGTATCAACCCTTCTACTGGTCAACACGACCTATGTGTGTGCAGAAGCTGTGGCTGTAAATGTACTAAGTGCGAAGATCTTCCGAGGCGCGACACATGCGTCTATCCGGAGAGAAGAAGAGAGATTAGGAATTGCACGGACGGCATAGCATCACATGTACTTCCAGTGCCAGGAACTCAAGGTAGAGTTATCATCGCGTGAGCGAGTACGCATCCGGACAAGCCCACAGAACACGGGGAGAGAAAAGAAACAACGAACCTCATTCGAACCAAACACCGGTTTCCTTGTTGATGGGAGTTGAAGGTTCGGATGGACTCCAAAACACTAACTACGTGACTCTCGAAGCATATGAACCGCACAGATCAACATGGTTCGGTGGAACATTCCGAGGTTCGTACGTTTGTGGGAAGTCTTATCATAGGGATGCCCGAACTAAAGGTTCCTGACCCGGCGTTTGACACTCCTCCATCTAAGCGGGGTGTGATTGGAACCCACAGCCACTTACATTGCGTGACGAAGTTAGCCGCGCTTTGGTCTACCGCCTTGCGTGATATCAGGCCACTGTACCCACGAGGGCAGACAGTGCCATCGAAAAGTTAATCATTGAGGCTGCTTACAGCCTACTTGGCCTATCCGTTCGGCTTTTTGTCTTCGCGCGTCCCGTAATAGTGCCTGTTTTGCCACCAAGCGACCATTTCTTGACCGCCTTCGGGAGCCGCACGATACTCGACCGGGTCTTTATTGATTACACATTCAACAGTATGTGTAGCGAACATCAGGGCGGAAGGATTGTACTGGATGCCGCTTCAGTCATGAACATGAAAGCGCGTAGCCCCATTATTTGATCGGTATATGGGTGCATTGATGTGTGTCTTTGTACAAGTGTGTATTTCGAGCTCGAAGCCAGTCAGAACCATCTCTCGTTCCGACAGATCATAGTCATGCAATGTTATCTATGGCTTACATGACAAGTTTGCCAAGTTCAACGCCAGGGCTTTGGTTCTGTTGCTTGTCTAATTACCAAGAACGACAGATACTAGAATATTCCGACCATCCTCTCTTACCGCATGAACCAATGTGTCTGCACCAAATGGACCCTCGGTACTCCCAAAGTACTCATCGTATTCAACGTAATCATCCTTCTTCGTATTATCATCTAGCAGCGTCCTCGATGCCTGTTCGCGGGCGAGATCCTGGCGCGTATGCACACCTTCAGCAATGACAGAACGCGAGGATCCAGAGCGATCGTCATTGTACTCTACGATGGTCTGTAAAACGTGGTAAAGCGGTCCCTCGACACGGCCCGAACTTCCGGCATGAAGTCCACCTGTATTTGGTATCGTGTCGATCGTGACTGTGAGTACTTCTGCGTCCGGTCCTTTTGCGTACACAACAACACCGTCGCCATGCTTCCATTCGTCGCAATCGTTTTTGACGTCGTACAGGGAGAAAAAGTCAGGTTCGTAGCCCTCTCTGCCGAGGGCCATCCTGGCTTCTTTTTTCGCAACATGGAGGTCGGTGCAAGTCGCAGGTACGATGACATTGAAGGATTGCTCGGCTGGATCTCGAGGATTGAAAAAAGTGCGCTCGACGATGTAAAGATTCTCGTTTGCCATGATCGATCGATAACTTGATGCACTTGTTGCTGTCAAGCTCTCTACCTCTCTGCCTCCACCTTATATACGTACCACTGGAGGTGGGCCAATACTTAGGCTATTGCTGCGTGGTACGACGGATGTGCTTCAATGTATCGGTGCAGGTGGCGTGATCGCATTCTAGCATGCCCCCTACCTTCCCGGATGTCAAACCACCTATTTATTGGCCACCAGCAGATCATGTCAGATGAGTGCCTGATTAGAGAGCTTGATCACTCCACCTGGGCTTGCTCGCAGTTCCCTCCATCCACTCTGGCACTCAAGTGGTGCTCAATTTCCAGCATGTCATTGCATATTCTATGTCGCTCTCCATGCTTCATAGCGCACAGGTGACAGGAGAGATGACACCTGTCATTCTAGCACATGAGGGGAAACAAGCGATATTACACGTTTGCAAGATTCACATGATGAGACGCGTGATGTGCTAGCCATGCTGATTGATCTTCATGCTCCAGCCGTTTTAGTAGTCAGAACTTTGAGATTGCACAATGGACAGCGATTGTGTGCTGCTGAGAACCACTGATCAAAACACCGTGTGTGATATACATGCCGGCAAGACAGTGCGCGGACGAAGTGCGATGCCCTGATTGCGTCGAGACAAACGACACTTCAAGTTTGTTAGTAATGAGACTCGACGTTGAAAGTTCCAGCTCTGCGTGACTCACCATACTTGGTCTTCCGGATCCAAACGCCTCTGCTCTTGGTTTTCTTCCGAATCTTGGTTGTACCATTTGACAAAAATTGTAGACGGAAACGCTATGTCTAACTGTTCTAAGTGCTCATCTGGCCTCTTTGGTTGTTGGGGCGGCCCTCTGGTTGCAAGGAACACACCCAGACTTCTGCGGACTGATAAGCCGCAGACATAACACAGGTAACGAGCTGCGCTTACGATGAGATTATTAGCAATAAATAGAAGCCTGCCAACGATGCGGTGTCAGTTTGAGCGTTTGATGTGTAGTGGCAATTCTGGCAGTCTCTCGGCCGACTGGAGATATTCCAAATGCA
The DNA here is from genome assembly GCA_022225945.1 of Didymella pomorum. Lineage (NCBI taxonomy): Eukaryota > Fungi > Ascomycota > Dothideomycetes > Pleosporales > Didymellaceae > Didymella > Didymella pomorum. The sequence continues at coordinate 1,243 of JAKJXN010000108.1, read as the reverse complement.
CGCGAGCACGGCTACACCCATAACTCTGTTTCTTGGTTAGCCTGAGCATAAAAACACGCCCGTCAGCGGAAATACAACAAACATCTTGAATCTGCAGCTTGTATTGTTCTGGAGTATCGTTCGGATTTCTATGTACCATGATTGATGGCAGCGTGACGTAACGAGCGTACTCTAACCAAGGTTGATTATGCAAAAGATCATGCAGACGTTCGATCATCTTGTTCTTATGACGTCGTAGCAGAGCCAGCTCCATGACACCCGATAAGCATTCCAATCAACGCAACTGCGGGATGAATCGCGGCTGGTTGCTGGGATACACTTACAAAACCGTTGTCAGAGCAAAGATGAGGGGCTCCATCACGAGCACATGTCTCAAAGCCGAATGTCCAAACTACCTGTCGCAAAAGTCAAGGTCGGTACATATAATGAATGCAAAGAAGCTAACGCATCATGTTGGTATGGGTAAGCCTAGAACACAAGCGCGACTGGTCTGCAGGCACCACTGAGCGTCTGGGTACTTCGTCACCGAGCTCAAACAGAGGACCAAACACTAGTTGCTCACAGCGCAAGAGAGCCGTAGTGCCCATAGATAGACTTCGCGGTACGCCACATCCCCTTCCGCTTCCACTCCCGCTCGTATGTCTGCCGCCCTGAATCTTCAAAGCTCCGCCGCGCGATCCTATCCGCATCGTAAGTTCTCACGCGATCGCACGATAAGAGCGCACATCAGCGCACCGTCTTTGCGATACCTTTTTGCTTGTCGCACGTTCGCATCCAGCCATCGCTGGTGGTACTTTTGTGTGTTCTTGGTGCAGACGAGATTTGCTGCCAACTCATCAAAGCCGATGCGGGGCTCCACCGCACGGCTCTCCTCTCTCGCACACTCGCTACAGTTGAACGCTTGAATGCCGAACACGACCATGATCACTCTGCGTCCTTCGACGGATCTAGAGGCGCGGCAGCGCTGCACGCTCTGAAGAGGGCTGTGCAGGTGTCAAAGCGTCCAGCAAGTAATGTCATTTGTCTATCTTTTGGAAAGCGTAGGCAGCACGCTCCGATTAGGGTGTACCGTGTCTCCGCTAATAGGCATCCACAGCCTGGAAATCGCTGCTTGCCACGACAGTTGGCTGTCCGCTCACTCCGAATCAGAACCCGCTCGCCCCTTCTTCGACCACCAGCAACCCTTCAAATCGCTCTTCGCTTTCGGATCTCGCCTATCTCCTCGCGGATCCCGTCTCGATGG
>JAKJXN010000107.1:0-46152 GCA_022225945.1 Didymella pomorum | reverse complement strand
CGTAGTATCTAAATTAGTCTACGTTGTGTAGGGTTATTCTACTTCAAAGTTGAGCTCGCAATGTTGGTGTTGTGGCTCGTGCGCCCGCGCGAACAGACTTTTGGCACCCGACTGTATTGATAAGGTCGCAACTTGAAATCTCGCAGGTCCGTTTCCATTATGGCAGGTTGATCTGTGTCGACAAGACTTCATTTGATAGTCTCAACATGGTTGTCAGCTTTTTAGATGAAAGACATCTGCACGTGCGGTGCTGACAAAGGAACTCGCTTAGCGGGATAGTTTGACGGTGGCAGGCACCCTCACTCCATTCTTTTGTCTCAACTTACATCGGCGCTGACACCGAAGCGTCAGCTCAATGCACCATGATCTATTCCGCATCAGAGTCAAGCGGCTCTGCGGCACCATGCTATGAATACCGAGTTGGCCTTATAATTGCCGGATCAGTCCCTAGCGCGCGCACTTCGGCATCATTTTTGAAAGAGACCAGTATGTGGTCAGCACGATGTGAGCCTCGCCAATGCTACCAGTAGTAACGGGGAAGGGCATGGATTCATGCTCAAACATTCACATAAACGTCGCATGACTACGCTGGTGTTTCAAGTATGCAGCCTGCGGTGTGCAACCATGACCGTCCGAAGTGCGCTCCAAGATCTCGAGGTTTATATCTCCATGTTTCCCTACGCGGCTGTACGAAGAGCTGTATTTCGAATAGGCTGATTCATTGCTCAATTACGGTCTTTCACTGCGTTCCAGAGACTCACCATGTCTTGTCTTCCTTTATTCTCATTCAGCCCATCCTTCCCTTCCGCACTAAGGTCTGCTGAGAGCTCAACGATCTCGAGATCAAACAAACAATGTCTATCAACGCTTTCCATGACGCCCCGATTCACGCAGACTATTGAACCTCTGTATGACAAGCTGTCAAAGGTATCGGTCTCTCACAGGCGCCTTGATTCTTTCGAGTGGGTTATGACCCGGTCCGCGCCCAACACACCACCGACGTCGGGCGAAACAAATGTTGAGCCACTTTCGCCTCCACCGCAAAGGCTGGCTACCTCTGCTCCCCTCCCGGTACCCAGTGAGCTTTGGTCGACCGGTCCGCAGCGCAAGATCGGGAAGCCTCAGCGAGGCTATTTCGACTGGTGGTCTTCACGAAGCTTCAGTAATGGCACTGGATACGCAACGATACCCAAAGACGAAGAGTACGAGGAGGCTACTATCTTTCGTGGACGCAGGTCAACCACAAAGCCATCGATACCATACGAGTTTGGAGGACGCTCAGATGTAGGCCGCCGTGTTCGCGCCTCATCGACCACTGAGTTCCGAGGAAGACTTCATCCGTCCCACGAGCTCAATGCACTCGGCATTGTCCTTCCAGATACACCCCCTCCTAGTCCGCCCACATTGGAAGCCCCGAATACCGCAGAACTCCACCTTGCCCATGAGACTACTTCAAGCACATCTCCGTCACGACCGCCAAAGCGCGTCACGTTCTCGCCGATCGTTGACGAGGTGACCTTGGAGTCTTTCTCGGACTTCAAAGAGCAGCGTCAAATGCACTGGGGCAGCTATCTGCCATCCTCATTCCTCGTTGCGCAGCCACCGCTTCCACGGACAACTTCGAGACCAGCAACACAAGCAAAGACCGCTACCCGTCCCATTCTCAGACGCTCGACTTCCTTCACGTCGCAAGTCACCCGCAACTTAGAGATGACCCATCTATCGGCCAAGAGAAACGAAAGCATGCTTGTGGTGGTTCTGCCAATACCTGCTCAAAGACCTTCCGTGTCGAACTCGCCTGTCATTGGACATTCAAGCAGAGACACAATCGAAGCGGACAAAGCTTTTGCGTCACTATTGCGGGCCACGCATAACCCCTCGCGGCGAAGGTGTGACTCTCTGCTCTCCAATACGGCAAGCAGTTGAAGCAATGTGAGAAACATTTTCTTCAACCTTTCTTCTTCTGTCTGGATCTTCCGCAACCCACTCGGGTTCAATATCATCCTGTTGCTCAGAGTACTGTAAACATCTTCATTACTACCAAACAATACGTTGTGAACTCATATCAGACTTACCGTGTCCCTTACTCCTCATCTGCAGCGTCAACTGGCCGGGCTGGTCGCTGATACTTAGTCAACTGCGCTTTGCAATGTGGGCATGTGTTGCAGATCATCGCTGTGCTATTGACCCAAGTTCCCAGGCATCCAGCATGGAAGATATCCGAGCATACCACAGGCACAACGCAATGCAGCGAATCCGAATCACCCTGAGTGATCTGCTCTTAGCAGCAATGGAAAACGCAAGGGTCTTCGCTCTGTTGAGAGAAAGAATACAGGGCCTTCTGCAAACACACAATGATGAGTGGTGTATCCTCAGGAAAGTGGGAGCCTGACTTTTCGAAAGTCCGAGCCTGCTTGCACATGGAGTCTAGCGCAAGGTTGTTGTGGTTCGTATTTTACTTTTGGTCAGCTTGCATGTTAAGTTAAGATCAGTTGGATAGCAATTCTTGTACGCGGAAGCACAGCATTGTCAGGACTTCAAAAGTATGCAACGCCACACGCAAACATGAAAATTCTCAGCTTTGACGCAGCGCTCTCCGATGTAAGTCAGGCACTATGAGCAGGCCTGTTGAGTGTCACAATGTGTTCGCTCCGGGCTGCACACTCTTACAATGTGTTCTTCTTGGATCAGCCGTTGTGGAATTTGTAATTCAGAGGTACATGCTTTGCTTAGGTTGGTGGCCGGGTATGGGGTCATGTCTCGTCTGCCCATTTGAACCTGTAGGTCGACCCATGTTCTTAGAAGTAACCAGCCGATGCCATTGCGTATGATGCTAAGATGTACATGAGCAAGAGCATGTGGACTCTCTGGCACACAAGGATGTATTCGAAACATCTACTAGTATGGGTCGAGCCAAGGAAACAATGCCACAGAGAATGGGTCGGGAAATCTGAACATATAACATATGTCGTAGTCACTGACTCCGAAAGTTCTGACTGCAACGGAAATTGCCAAAAATTCCCTCACCTTCAGCAAATCGAACAAACATATTGCCTCATGCACCGTTACCTAGGTATACGCAAGTGGATTTATCAGGCGTAAGATCTCAGCATAAACGCGCTGAGGCTGCCTACGAGGAAATGTATCTAAACAGTTCTTTAAGGAGGGACAGGTCGTGTATGCTCTTGCGTATTGTTTTTGCACGTCGTTGCTCTTACCAATCGAACCTTGTTCCTCCACCTACGCTTTCCTGCCACACTAACCTCTACTACTGCCTCTTTGCATCCTTATGTAAATTTTCTATGAGGAATGTAGCTAATGACTGACAGCCTTCGAATTTTCAGGTTGCACTTTCTAGTCCCCAGCGTCCACCACTGCCACTATCACTGACACTAATAGAAATTAGTCGCTTCCTTCGGCAGTGATGACACACTGTAGGGATAAAGAATGGGCATGACGTTATCTAACCAACGCGAGGCCTGCATCGGTCGCACAGTGGAGTTTGCATCTTCATAAATGCCAAGCTGTCTTTCGTCTTGCAGAACATAGGCACCGCGTCACGAACAAAAGTCACATCTTCTACAACCCTATAGCGGTTGTAGATGTGCTGTCACTCCACCGATCTGGTCCCTAATTACTCAGTGTCATAAGGTTAATCGGAGACTTCTACCTAGCCCGACGCATCCCTCCAATGTGCAACTAGACAGGCCAAAATTCAAATCTTGACACCAAAGCAAACATACTTGCCGAGTTAACTAATCACATCCGCGATAAATTTCGAGACGGAGAAGACAAGGCTCAGAGACTGTCAGGAAACCTCGTATAAGACTTGGAAAATCTTTGGCACCCTGGACTGTACATAACAGATCCTTCAGGAGATGTCTGCGCCAACGCTGTGAGCTTTACTGCGGCCAGAAACACCTACTTCCTGGCCTACGCTCGTCATCTAGAGCCTAGTATCGACGGAATCAAGACAGCTTAGTACAGAGATCTTGTTGGAGTTCAGCCACGATTTTTTGTTTAACGCCGGCACAGCTGTCGGCTCCCTGCATTCAATAACGACACATTGCCCGAGCTTGGTGGGCTTCTCGGGGAAACTACGGCGTCCGAAGAAGACGACTGTTCATGTTTTCGCGGTGTTTGGAATTTGATGGCTCTGAACCATATCTTCAGGAGGCCACACAACCAGTCTTCCCGCATCATCTTGGATGAACTCGAGTACCTCGCACAAAATGCCTTCCCTGATCTGTAGTTCTGCTTGTGTCCCATCCCTTTGCATGTTCAGCACGCCCTCAGTGGCATCTGTTTTCGACATACCTTTCGCGGAATCATTGAGAAAGCGCAACAGACCTGGGGCCGCTTGAGCGAGATCATGATAATCGACGTCAACCGAACCTTTGCGGTTTCTCACGAGATGTTCAAGTGAATTCTTGGTTGTGCCCTAGCCTTGCTCCTTTGAGCCAAGATACTTGAATCACATCTCAGTAGGGATGCATACCTGCTGTCTTAATCAGGTGCTGTCGTCTGATGGCCCTGTCAGTTTAATCATCCCTGGGCAGAGGGCATTGAGAAGACTGGCGCTGTTATCAGTCCTGTTGACCGAGCGCAGGACTACGAAGCATCTCCTGCACACGAGGATGTGGTACCTGCAGCCTTCTTACTACGCGACACCTATCACAAACATCTCGCAATCGGACGATGAGGCCTACAGCGTGTGCAAGGGAGGACCTCCAGACGATTGGGACGAAGCACTCAGCCTCAACGTTTGCGGGCACCTCATCCAGCCATGGTTGAACAAATGTCCCATATGCAGACAAGAGATCTGCCCTCCGCGGGCGAGGAGAGCAGAGTCCGGGATACCTGACGAAGAGCCAGAGCTCCGTAAAGAGGATGAGGACCAAGAATCTGAGGATGGTGAAAGTAGGGTAGCGACACTGAGACAGTAACTGAGAGGGATGAAGAAAGGTCGATGTGATTTTGATTGGGCGGTGTGCATCAACGAGAGGACTTCGCGGACATGACTTGGCCTCCTTGACTCTACTCCGAGATCAACTGCAAAGGTATGTAGAAGGTAATACAATTTGAAGGACCCAATATTCGACTCACTTCCTGAACAGTGCTCACGTGAGAGTCGAATGAACGAATCCGAGGTGCGCGTGTGGCAACCTTGGCAGATTGGCGGGCGACGATGCACTTGGGGGCACAGACCATGTATAATTTAGCTCGCACTCGCTCTGCTCGCACTTCTCGGCACGGCTCCACGCCTTTCACACCACTGATCACCCTTGTTCCACCTTACAAGCGCAATATAGGCGACTGTAGGAGCCCGTGGGTAAAACTGCTCGAAGTGCGACCTGTCGATTCAAGATCTCAAGTAGATACCTAGGGTAGAAGAGGACGCGACGATGCCTTTGCAAAGATGTGTGAACATTGAGGCGACGGCACGTAATGGTGTAATCTCGAGGCTGCAGCCAATGCCACGATGCAGTCATTTCGAATCTCAACGGTTACCAGGATCTTCGAAACAAGCACTATGCTGGATGGCTGCACGGCCCTTTAGTTGATCGAAATCGAACGTGAACAGCTAAGCTTCAGCCAAGGAAGAAATAGGGCTGCGGAGAATTAAGGTCGGTAATATGCCTGCTTGCTGTAGATCATACCCACGGAGGCATTGTCCCGGGCTTGGGAGATGTCGAAATGAAAGGTGCAGCGGTATGATCCACGCTAAATGGCATCCGCGCATAGAGTACATGCCAAAAAAATGGATCGAGGGCCGGCTGTCAATGCATGCTCGACTTGAAAAGCAACAGGTTCCGCCATGGACTGCACGTCTGTCGTTCATTCCTTTCGTCCTTCTTGTGCATCCTTCAGTTAATCCATTATCTGCATTGACCCGGAGTCATTCACTCAAGCCCAACAAAATGCCTTCTATCCGCCAGATCCTTCCAGTCCTTACTACTGCCGCCTCCGTTGAGGCTGCCATGGGTCCAGCCTTCAGTACTGGTCCTGTTGGCTCAGGCTCCTGGATCCGCGAGTCTACATCGACGCTTGTTCTCCCCAAAACTCCCAGCAACAATGCTGGTGACGCTTCCCTTTGGGTTGGCATGGGCACATCCAACGGTGATCTGATTCAGTCGATCGCCGATGCTTACCAATCGACGTCGTCTTGGTCAATCTTTGCGTACACTCTCCTGAGCACTGGCGCCAATTCTCAGATGCCCGTACAGACTGAGGGCACCAACGCCGTAGCTACTGAGCAGATCACCATGTACTGTCAGCAGCAAGGTACTTTATTGTGACGAGATGATTCTGACAATATCAAAGACAAATTTGACGACACTACTGGCAATCACACTCAATATGTCTCGATCAACGACAAGCGGGTCGCTACTCTCAGCAGCAGTGACGGCCACGCGCAAGGTTGGGGCAGCGCCGTCGAATGCGCCGAGAATAACTGCGGCACCATGCCCGCCCACAAGTGGATCGACGCGGTCATTACCCTCGATACTGCAGACCCCAACTACGACCAGACCATGGGCAAGGGTGAGGGTGTCACTGGCGAGATGTCTACCGACGATGGTGGTATGACCTGGAAGGTCACCGACATCAACATCCCGGAGTTCATATTCGGTCAATAAGTGGCATTGGCCGTGTCACAGGAGATAAAGAATCAGGGTAGAAGCATTGCGCTGTGGCGGCCCTTCAAGTAGCCTCGAAGGCTGAACAATTCATTGTATTATATTCGCACAAGATCTTATCGAGCAACGTACCAGTGCTCTCCGCAGCCCAAACCTCCATTTTATTCAGTAGGCGTAAAACACGTTGCCGCCATTCCTCTTGAGCCGCTTGTTCTGTACCATCAGCCAGGTGCGAAGCACCCAAGCGGCGACGATACTCGCGGCAGCGAAAGATGCGTTACTGCTCATCGCGATGACATACTTTGGCCCATCGGATCTTGGGTACAAGTAAGGCGTGTAGATGAAACTGGCCATCGATACAACATTGACGATGGACAGTGAGACGGCTTTCTTCTCGGGCGTTTGGCCGAGGGTACCCGAGACCCAGCCGAGGATGACAGAGTTGACCGAGTAGACGCCTGGACATAGTATCAGTCGGGAAATCCCAAATGCACTGATTGACGGTGGACGTACCTGAGGCAAATAAAAAGCATGAGAGATAGCGCGCTGGCAGGTTGAGAGTGACAGCGCTGATGACAAAGCCGACGGTTGCAATGCCCATCATGACGGTGATGTGCCAAGTGCGATCATTGAACTTGCCAGATGAAATGCCAACGCAGATGCCGACAACGCCTGCCACCAGCGAAGGCGGCGCAGTGAGGACCAGGGTGATCGTGGTGTTGAAACCAAGGGAAGACACGACAGTAGGAAAGAACTTGTATCATTGTCAGCAGGGCTTTTCGTGATGGACAAGACCCAACTTACCTGGTTGAACGATGTGGCGCTCAAATGCATGTTCTGCATGAACACCAACAAGTAAAGCCGTGGGTCGCGCAGGGCTTGCATGAAGCCCGCTTTGACTCCCTTACTAGACTCCAGGCCGACAGTATCTCTCTGAATGCGATCATGTGCGAGCTGACGTTGCTCTGGAGATAGCCACCTGGTCGTGAGTGGCTCATCAGGGAGCAGCCAGATGCAAACGATGGCGACACCAATTGTGACAACACCTTCGATGATGAAGAGCCTGATGCGATTAGCCTATGCGCAAGTCACTGAAATACAGGTAAGCTTACCATTGCCATCCGTGCATGCCATGCTTATCGTCCAGGGTGGCAAAAGTAGCAGCTGCAATCAGTCCTGCAAAGGACACTGCGAAGATGTTTCCTGCCTGTTGTCAACAGCTGGACCTTGCCTTGCAGCTGCTATGCGCAACGACATTTCGACAATTGCAGCTGTGGGGTGAGAGACTTACCTGCGTACAAGATCGACACCCGCGTGGCAATCTCCTTGCGTGTATAGAACAGAGAGAGGATGTAGAGCGCACCAGGATAGAATGGCGCTTCGACAAATCCAAGGAAGAACCGAACGATGATCAAGCCAGTGTAGTTCTTGACCAGCGCTGTCAATGTAGCGACACAGCCCCAAACCATCGCACAGCATGCCATGTACAAGGATGGCCTAACTTTCTTTGAAGACATGAGCATGTTCGATGGGATTTGCGCGAACAAATAGCCAACGTAAAGAATCGAGATACATGTATTGTACTGAGTTCCGCGAAGACCAAGATCCTTTTCAAGACCATTGAGTCTTGCGTTCGCGATGGCATTTTGGTCGAGCTTATTGCTACGAAGGTCAGTTAGGTTATTGTACGAAGGGCACGAAGGCGTTCGGATACTTACAGAAAGTATAGGCAGAACAAAGCTGGCATAATCCGCATGTCCAACTTGCGCACCAGAGCGATCTCCTCTGGATCTGTCTTTGCTACTGCGCCGCTGTAATCAGCACCATCTGCGGGAAGATTGGACTTGCTCTCTTTCTCGAAGGCCTCAACATCGTCGACCTGAAGAGGCATATCCTTCTCCAAGTCGCTGTGATGATTGTTAGTGGAATGCATCGTATTCGGTATTTTCGGAGGCCAGCGGAAAGGTTGACAACTGGAACATCTGAATACACCGACTTCTATATACAGCTGGTGGACGAACCTTCCCCAGAAACTCCGCAGCTGGACAAAGTCCCCAGACTTGCCCCGTACCCCAGACTATCGGTCGTCAAGCCATGTGCGCCACTAGAAAGCGGGGACAACACTGAGTCGCACCGGGGCTCGCTTGTTGCGTGACAACGGTGGGAACGACGTCTGCTCAAGGTTGCGCGAGCTAATTCTTGGGTTTTCGGAGAAGACCCGAATCGCCGAATGTGGCTTGCACTAGGACCTGACTTCGTCCGGCCTGCATCGAGAGCGTTCGGCTTTGGGCTCGGCCTCAACTCCCAAGAAAACCTTGTTCCGACCAATGGGACAGTTTTGGTCGACTCTCTCGGCGCCAGATTGGTCGCGAGCCGTGAAAGCTGGACATGTGTTTGTCCGCTTGCTAAAGGATCGCTCTGCTTGTGGAGTTCGGTAAGCGACTGGACCATCTGGGGCAGATGCGGGGGATACAAGTGCTCTGCGAGCTTGGAGGCCATCAGAAAGATATAACGGGGTAATAAGTCTGTCTGCAATGAACATCATCAGCTTCGTTAATCACTTACTTCATTCAACACACTATCCTCACATACCGTTCACAATTCTGCAACAATGGGTTCCATGCCTGAAGTCCAACAAGCTCCTTTCATCGACCTCGCAGGTCTGGTCCCTGCACCAGTCACACCCTTCAACCGAGATGGCTCGATCGACTACGCCGCCATCCAGCGACTAGGCTCATGGCTCGGCAGCATTCCGGGTGTCAAGGGTCTTGTCGTCCTCGGCCACGCTGGCGAAGGTACCTTCCTCACACAGGAGGAGCAGGTCGAGGTCATCAAGGCCTTCGTCAAGTCCGTCGACAATAAGATCCCAATCATTGCCGGTATCACCACCGAAGGCACGGAAGTTGCAGCACTCGAGGCCCAGCGTGCAAAGGAGGCAGGTGCACAGGCCGGCCTTCTTTACCCCAGCCACGGATGGCTGCGCTTCGGCTACCAAGACGGAGCTCCTCAAGACCGTTACAAGACTGTGTATGAGAAGTCTGGGCTTCCCCTCATTCTCTTCCAGTACCCAGACAACACCAAGGCCACATACTCGTTGCAGACACTGCTCGACATCGCCGCGCAGCCAGGTGTCATTGCGATGAAGAACGGTGTCCGTAACATGCGCCGATGGGACGTCGAGATCCCCATCATCAAGAAGCAGAACCCCGATCTGACGATTCTGACGTGCCACGACGAGTATCTGCTGCACACCGCATTCGATGTTGATGGTATGCTTGTTGGCTATGGCAACATCGCGCCTGAGCCTCTTTTAGAGATGATAGAGGCCGGAAAGGCACGCGACTACCCTCGCGCAAGGGCCGTTCACGACAGGCTGTTGCCCGTCACAAGAAACGTCTACCACCGCGGATCGCACATGGAGGGCACAGTCGCGCTCAAGCACGGTCTGGTAGCACGTGGTATTCTGGAGCACGCCACAGTACGGAGTGGATTGTTGCCCTTAGTCCAGGGCGCCGAGCAGGAGATCCACGACGCCTTCAAGCAGGCGAAGCTGGGCAAGGTGGTACCGCCCAAATCCGGTTGAAGAAGCCAATGGTAGTGTAGATAAAGCTTGTGTCTTTGCAATGTATCCATTTTGACAGATATCAAACAAGCCCATCGAATCCGTAATCAGGTCCCATCCACCACGTCATATCTTCGCTGCTGAAGAGTTGAGTGATATCCTCATGAGGTCTCGGGATATCCGAGGACTGCTGTGCTATCCCCAAGAAGTTGCCGGAGCCATTGAGATAGTTGTCTGTCCCGTGAAATGTGTCCTGATTAGAGGCGTTTCCTAATCCGTTTTCCAGCTGACTGGCCCCAGTCGCGGTGGTAAATAACGGATATTGGACGCCCTCTGGCAATGTCACAGGCATGGCTGAGTTGATTCCAGCATGTTGCGGGACCTGGAAACGGCCGAGATCCACAAAGCTGCTTCGATGCAGTTGCGGGATGCTGCTAGGGCGGCGGGTGGCTACAGGGATCGCGGAAGCGTCGGATGCTCTCGATTGTGCCGGACCAATGGTTCCTGAACGCGAAGCTGTTGTACTGCTTTCCCGTGATCTTTCAAGCCGGGCGACGAGGTTCCTGATGGCAACGATGCAGGATTCTGGCCAGCTGGTACCTCGCAGGGCAACGTGTTGGAGCACCTCAATGCTCCGATCAGCCAGTCCGAATGCAATCTTGTGAGAAAGCTGGCCCTCGGTGGCAGCAAACATAACGATGAAGGTGCTCATCCAGATGGCCCAGGTAAAAGATGGCCAAAGCAATGGTGTACTTTCATAACCATTTTGTCCAGGTGAGCCATCGAAAGCACCAAAGCCCTTCAAAGCCTTGTGTAAGGTATTGATGATGGAGCGAGAGGCTGTGATGCACCGCTGTAAAGCTGCGTTAAACACGGTATCGTGCTTGGGGTTCCCTAGAATTGATCTGTGAAGCGCAAGTATGGTCTCGAAACGAAGAACCATCAAAGTTACCTGGTGTGGCTTTGATATACTCTGCGTAAGAGCGTGATCGGAAAGATGTTCATCGACCATGGTCCACCATTTGGCATGCTCGGTCTCGATAGACAGTGCTTGGCCGTCGTCATATTGGTCACGGATGGAGGCCTTGTTCCGTATCTTCATGATGGATCCACGGATATCTGCATGATGCGCAAGGAAGTCGATAAGGTCGAGCCTGTCGTCACGTTCTGCATATGTTAGTCGGTGAGCACCCAGTTGGAGTATAAACGCACCCATTACGTCGCCGTTGACAGAAACATGGCGTTCAAATTGCGGATAACAAACATCGATATCGTCCGAGGACAACACAGTGGGATTGCCAAGCCGGATGGAAATATATCGGTCCATGCAGAAGACTGACCAGAACAACCGCTTTCGCAGTTCAGCCTCTTTCTCAGGGAGCTCGCGATTACGATTTGGACACCTGTGTAAGCGAAGCTGAAACGCCAAGTGTGCAGCAATTCCCTGTAGTCTTGACGCAGCGTTGTATCGGTGCATTGAGATCAAGAATAGCTGCACACTGACAAGAGCTTGCAGCGAAAGGATCGAGCTTTCTTCTGTCAGTACTAGCAGCACGCTGTTGATGGCATCATTGAAGGTCCGGAACACCAGTTGTGATGGTAACAGCCGGTGCGAAGATGCCATTTGTCGTCGGTCCATGGTGGCTATGGACATAACTGAGCGTATGATAATATATTCGAAAGAGCTTGAAGGTGTCACATTCGAAGGAACACGGCCCGTGCGGACTACATCCTGGAAGTGTTCCAGTAGAGCTGGCGCATGAAGAAATGGAAAGGAAGGGTGCCAGTGATCGAAGTAACTTTGACTCCATTCTAGAAGATCCTCGAAAGTCACATGTAGTCTATGCCCCTCAGTGACTTCGACACGAACCTCGTCAGGGCGCCAGAGCCACTTAGAAGCGCTGTGAGCAGCACCAGCGGGCAACTGATCGTCTTCTGCTGAGACACCGTCGTTGTTGGCATGGACTGAGGGGTGTGAGACGATTGAATCGGCCGCGCGCGACGCAGGCCGCCCGCCTGGACTTGGAAATGTATTGCGAGACTGATCTTGGGGACTGACTCCTTCGTTGCCGAATTCGCGGAGCTGTTGGCCCATGGTGTGAAGAAACGCCCTGCGCTTCCTTGCTTCTGCTGCGTGAGCCTCCGGTGACTCGCTTGCATATTCGCCATCCTCGCGCGTTCGCCGCCGCTTGGTGCCACTCAGCGGTTCAGACATCGCGAAGCTTTGGTCATACGAATGACAATGGAAGAGACTCGTATTGGTTGATTCATTGATGGTACGACATGATGGTGAAGTGGTTGATCGATGCAAGTAGCTGCAGTTCACCGGAGGATCATGTGCGCTAGATTGCCCCACTTTTCTTTGGCGCGTTTTGTCGCGTCACGAAGCCCATCCTCGGTCACGAACACAAACCTCCTCGACAGCAAATCAGTGCATTTCTCTTAAACTGTCGAGGTTGTCGCGTTAAGCTGGGCGAAATTGATCTACCCCAAATGCCCATCGTCGTCACCCAGCGCGCTTGCAGCTGATTTTCATTGTTGACTCCTCGCGTGCTGGCAGCTCCACACGAAGATTTCTCTGTTCAGAAATATTTTCGCCATTTATCTGGTGCTACATTGCGACTTGCTGGCGGGCTCATCTCTGCCGTAGCCATGGCCACTGCAGGTGTCCCTTGACCCTGTTTCCCGTCGCCTGCCTCGGTACTTGCATCATGGCTGATTGATACAGGGCTGTTGATCGTAGGCCCCTCCTGCACACTTATTGATGGGCTGGCTGCAAACAAAGGTGGCCGTGGGAATGCTTGGGCAAGCGAGGACACGCTATCCATTGGCCGCAAATTACCGGCATGTCCAGGCGTAGGGGTCATACCGACACTCGCAACGTTGTCAAGCCGTTGCTGGAGTCGTGATGCGTCCGGCATGAAGGGATATCCTTGTTTTACCGACCACCAAGCCTGCCTTTGTTGCGGATCGCTGATGGGCAAGCCCTTCCACTCTTCAATCTTGTCCGACTTGGACTGCTTTTGAGCATGATCCACGAAGACTTGTCGTTGGTCTGTGGTCAAACGATATGCTTCTGTTGAGATGCTGGCTCCTTCACATGCTGAGAGAAGCTCGAGAGCAAGTATCTCCATCTCAACTAGTCGCTGCTCGATATGCGACACATACCCCTGAGGTATACCTCTGCAATACTGTCAGCAGCCAAGTCGTAAAGGGAAGGAGAGAAACCCGTCTGTAAGACTGCGTCTACTGCTAGAAGAATATCTGTAGTCTCCAGAGATCTTGTGAAGCCCAAATACTTGCACGACAGTCTCTATCTGCCTCTTCAAGTTCTCATGAAAAAGATAGCAAGGGGCATACCTTTTGTTCATCTGCGGATACCTGCAGGTCACACCTGCCGTCGCGCATTGCGAGCATATTGGGCTATTGAGAATCAGATAAAGGGCTGACAAGGGATTGTGAATACGCACAGTTCGCGGTCGCACTTTGAGGATGTCAGCTACCGTCGATTGTATCATGTTGAGTTTGTCGTCGTACCTTCGACTTCTTGTTGCGGCAGGATTCACACGCAATTGGATGGAAAGCACCATTGTCCTCCTGGTATGATCAGCGCCTAGCAAGTCTTGGAATTCCTGTCACTTACCATCGCGCTGGCACCCCAGCGCCTGCGCATACGAGCCCTTAACGGTCTCTCTTTCTTGCGGTGCCGGACTTGACTTTGTCCTGACGTAGCGAGCTCTATCCCGCCCCACTTGCAGATCCTTCCGGGCTCATCGCGCTACGGAAGTCGCGGACAGCACCCTTCGGAAAACCATCACCGAACAACCATACGAAATACGCTTCGGCATCTCGAGAAGATATGCTCGCGCTGCATGCTTGCTGCAAGCACAGGAAACATCGATTCTGAGTCGAGTACACAGCCGCAGACCGAGCTCAAGGCGAGACGGCTTGCAACAGTCATATGAGGAGCGGCACCGCTTCTGCTACCCTCGATCCGTGGAGGTGTTCGCTATCTGGTCTCCACATGACAACACCTCGTCCATATTATATCGATACTCTGCTCCAGAAACAAAGAGAAAACTTCTTGAGCAAGCGTATCCGTCAGATCAAGCGGCCTGCCGAAATGACCCAGAAGGATGATACCAGATCGAACGTGCAAAGCTCGCCCTCGATCACTTGCCTCGACAGAGCTTTGCAATCACGGTTGCCTCTCAAGCCCGCGCGTTCGGCGTTCTTATATTCGCAGCTAGTCTGCCTTTGACCAATGTGTTCTGTGTTGTCCTCCGTCCACACATAGAAATTTACCGCGCACCCAGGAGTCCGCAGCTTGACCGCGTACGCCGCGCCGACCCATGAAGCTGGACAGGAAAGTTGTTTCCCGCTTATGCAGACGACTGTCAAGTCGCTGCGCAGGTGTGTCCGATCGACCCCATCAGGTCACCGACACGACGCTCTCAACGACCGAGCGCATCTGCGCTGTTGAGCGCGAGAGTGAGCGCTAAGTCCGCCCGTATGGTGGCGCTGTGCTGCCACAGCCCTACCGCGGGGGTGTCTTTGTTGGTTCGATCTTCGAGCGCCGTGTGGATGCCGGATGTGGTCAAACTGACTGGTAGGTTTGCGGACCCACTATGCTCTGAGGGCCGTGGTTCTTGCAGCCAAAGATCGCTGCCGCGATACTATATTCCGCGCAGGAGAGTGGCAAGGGCGAGAATGTCGACCTGCGGGCCGCTGCTCCCATGGAGCTGGAGGATAAAGCGCTCCGGACTCCGCAGTAGCGGCAAAAGAGTTCTAAAAGCGTACTTTCTTTCGCAGATTGCGCGTTACCGCACCCAGGAGCTTCAGAGCAGCCACTTGGCAGACAGCATGGGCAGCAAAATCAGACGAGACCTGGCAAGATTCGGCATGTCCGAGGTACTGCGAAGCAATAGGTATATCCACAACTTTACGATAAGGTCGTCGCCCGACCTTACATCTAAAGAACCAACGAGAAACACCGGTCTGCTTTTCAAATGCCTAGAAAGCGAGTCGTATTGTTGCGCGTACGTTGGTGGCAGCCTTAAAGACTGGTGCAGGCAGGCCGAGACCAACTTGACATGCTGTACGATCGACGACTTGACGTTCAAGGCTCCCGACCCTGTCGTATACGCCACAGCAAGCCTCAGGAACAGGCTCAGCACTCAATCGACGTCGGCATCTCCGACTAGCACGTACCTCAGTGCCATATCACCAGATCTCACCGCAACACAAGCCGATATAACTAGCTCGTCTACAGCAGACAGTGCATTTTCGGGAGGCAGCACACAACAAGTCGCAAGTTCTCAAGCTCTGAGCACTGGTGCGAAGGTTGGACCTGGTATTGGACTGCCCCTCGGTGTTCTTGAAATTGATGCGATTGGAGCATTCTTCTGGCTGCGACGAAGATGACAAACGATCGTGAACAAAGGTTCATCAGAGCTATACATCTCCACTTCGAGACACAAAGGCGACGTACCTCCATATCAAGAGACAGCTATGAGCCATCACGGCGCGGCAGTCTATCAACAGAAAGCATTGTCACCGCACATGGCTGCTGAGTTGCCTGCAGCTACGGAACCAATCGAGTTGCCCTCACAAGGCAAAAACGTCAAATGAAGAACAGCTGGGGACACCGTCAATCGAAATTAGCTCGACCGCACTACTGACTACCGCTTCACCACTCTCTATGAGTACGATAGTCCTCACATCGCGACCAGCGACACCAGCGATCAGCTCCAGTGGGTCAAAACCTCGCCCCAATCTCTCCCAGCAACTCTCTGGGAGTGTACAGGTCAGTGACCCGGTACCTTTGCCGCCTACTCTTCAACTAGTCGTTGCATCTCCAGTAGCAGTGGCATCTCAAGACGGCTTCATTATGTCTATTCATACTACCTAGCAGGAGATTACTGAATGTGCTGTGGGGATTCAGCTCTGTAGACACTTCCAGTAGGGTCGTGCGCGCTGGTCCCTCGGAGGACGTCAGCGGTGCTTTTATACATCCTCTGCGTGCCAGTCTGCACGTTGCGAAGTCTATCGAAGCATAGCTCGACCCTATCCGAGATGCCCTAATCTTATTTATACCGTAATCTTGACGATCGCCGAAAATGTATCATGTTGTCAGCAGAAATCTAGATCGATTTCGAACGGCAAAGTAAGCGCTGTCAGCATCTTAGAGATTCGAACTCAGGGATTGTTCTCAAAGATACGAAATCAAAGTAGCATAGCATAAGATTGTCATTCAATATCAGCAGTCTAGTTGCAGTCAGCGTCCAAGAGCGTTAAAGCAACTCTTTGAATGCCTTAAAATCCAGGCCTTCCAGCGGCGGATATGTGCAGGGAACCGCAGGGATTCCATTCTCGACTACCGTCCTGAGATCGTTCCTCATATACTCTAGCAATTGCTTCTTGGTATTCTGGCCGATAAGCGGAGAGTGGAAGATCGTGTTTAGCCCCTGTGCCTGCATGCGTGCAATATGTTCCTCACCCTTCCTAAAGTCATGGATGTGGGGATTCAAGGTCTCGATCTGCATGGTCGTGATCTTTCCACCAGTACGTACTGACGGAAGCGGCTTGACCTCGTCAGTTCCAGAGAGACGTGTCGAGGCTGGAGGTGTGAGTGGGAACGAGAATGCACCGCAGCTCTCCACCAGGTTGACAAGCTAATACGGCTCAACGGCGTACCCAGTTGCGAAGTTGAGTTTCAGTGCTGCTGGATCAGTCGACATGGCGTGTTCGCCTCCATTAGATGTCTTTATGAAGTCGGAGTATTCCTTGCGCATAGTGATGGATGTCAGTAGGCGGTTCATCCAGGCATTGACGACCCTGGAACAGCGACCAGAGTCATGATGTACGAGCTTATCGTCGACGATCTTGGGCTTGGACTTCCACTTGATACGGACCATGGCCAGCGTCTACTCTCCAGTATCCGCGCCAGAGTGCAAGGAATCAACATCGTCGAAGGCATGATACAAACCTGTTGCAAAGACCTTACAATACTCGTGCACCGCACCGGATACGAAGTTATCAGCGTCCATGAGACTAACAAATCGTTTCCCTTCCACTTTTACAAGAATAGTCCCGACCACCATTGCCTCACCTTTCCCGCTGCGAATGCGTCTAGCGCCACCTCTAATACCTGTATCATGGTGAAGGATCCGTGGCAGACCGGCGGCCTCGAACGCTCCCGCAAAATCAGGATTTGTCTGATGCACGATCAATGATCGCCGTGCACACCGTCTACAAAAGTCGATCAACATTGCACGCTCCGACTTGTAATTGTCAGCAATGCTGTTGGAAATGACAATGACAAGGCAGTGATGTGGTATGCCACCAAGAACGCCCTGTAGGATATCCAGATCGTCGTTCATGCAAGGTAAGATGATTGCTAGCTGCCGTTCGATCTGTTGCATTGATTCGTATGAACGTGAGGCAGTTATGCTCCTGTCGGCGTGGCACTGGTATTCACTGGGTCACATTACGAGTCCAGGGTCCAGCTCTGTTACTCGGGATAGTGCGGCGATCTCGACATTGCCTACGCAAATGGAGTCATGGTGATAGTTGAGTCGCATGATGGGTGAGAAATGTCTTCAGGCCAGTAGTCAGCGTGGTCGTCTGTCATTGCAAGATGCTGTCCGCGGAGGAAGTATGTTATAGTCACGGACACACATTGTTCAACTGTGTATGTTCAAACAGAAAGGTTGCAGGTCAATATTGAAGCAATGTGCAGATATTGGTGATTCGTCACATCACAGTTTCCAAGAGATGGCCTGACCAACTGACGTCAAGGGTCTGTCGGCGATGATGAGGAGGGCGTCAGCACCAGAGATCCAAATGGTATCCCAATTGATCTCAGTGCAAAATATAGCAGGTACTTCATTAGAGGTATTGTGTGCGCTACGCTTGCCGCGTCTCTGATGTTCTCACTGTTCGTGTTGAGGTTGTACTACGAGGACGGCAAGTCTGCGTTGTGAACATGGAATTGCGGGACGGCAATCGCGGCGACTACCTTTCACTTCGGTTCATATCTGTTGCTGTTGTACACATGTTGCAGGGCTCTCAAATTGAATGACGAACGGGTCTTCTTACGAGCCTTGGGTCAAGACACGACGCCGCAGCGGGATGCCTGAACCCGGATGCGAGTAGGCCTTAAAAAAGCAGATAATGTGAAGTCGAGCACACACATGACAGGTGATTGCACTGCAGGCTTTGTCGTTTTGGCGCATCATTATGGTACGTGTTTGGTTGTGAAGGTTCGAGAGGGTGTGTGAAGGAGTCAGGCGCGCTAGCACCAGGCACACTTCCTCTTTCTTCGCTGAAGATCTTCACTTCACCACACCAAACCCCTGCCGCCACAAGTCGTGCACCTGTATGCATTCGCGGTCTGAGCAATGGAATCCTACGTTCACGAGATCGACGATGCTGAGCTCGTCGAGCTCCAGACTCGATACAATCCATCCGCGTCAGCCTTGTCTTTCTCACCTGGCACCACTCGCTGACACCATGAGCACCAGCTTCTCAACTTACCTTCGTTCTCTCTCGGCAGCCATCGCACCGATTTGTCTTTCTCGTCTTCGTACATCTTCACACATTCACCAACTCTTGTGTATTTCTTGTGCTTCACTTTCAGCACGCCACCAATGCCCTCGATTTCTTGGGCAAGGTAGCTCGTTCCCCGCCACCTTTCTGGAGAGGCCGGAGTGTTGTGACTCCGGTCGTGGGCAGCCAGTGCCTCGAGTGTCTCTGCCTCGCAGGTCTCGTGTTCGACGATACGAGCACCTAAGCAGAGAGGACCGCGTCCGCACTCAACGCCTTGCTCGCCTTCGCCAGCACCCGTGCCTACGCCACCCAGATAGTGGCTGTATCGAGTGCGCCAGCTCCAGCCAAGGACATAGGTGGTATCCGCATTCTTCAGGTCTTTTCCACAGGGTGCGCAAAGCCAGACCACATCTTTGCAGTTGCATGGTGTACGCTCAAAAGCGGGTGAGGTGAAGGCTCGAGGCTTCTCGTTGCCCCAGAAGACAGGACGAGAGTCTGGCGAAGACGGTGGCGACGGTGAACCACCGGACGACGAGGTTCGTTCCTTCGTAGTTGCCATAAGTAGCGGCAGAGGCGCTTTGTGGCAAGTTCGACATATCCTTCGATGGCGGGCGCGCAGAGCAGGCGCTGGTGGTGGCTTCATCGTGCAGTTCTACTCGCTGTCAGCGCCACTCCTGCCTTTGAAGCAAGACGTCATACCCGGCACACGACTTTTGCGCAGCGCTGGCATTCACCAACCATGTCTCGAGCGCACTTTCCAATCTTGCCGCTTGTTAAGTGGCGCGAGGATTGGAAATCGCCAGGTCGTTCGCGAAATCGCGCTTGCAGCTGTGAATCGGTGTCGAAATGTTCGTAGCAGCAATGCAGCGTGTGCTTGATGAGCTGGTCGCGGTATTCGAGCAGATTGGCGCGGAATTGCCTGCATGTGCGCGAGAGATCATGCAGGGTATTCAGGTCAAGCTGGCCGGCAAGCTGCCTGACTATACTGTTGCGTTGACGCGGTTAGCAAACCATCGTGGCGGAGCTCGTCCTTTTGTGGGCTCAGGCTCACGGATAACAGCTGAGGGCTGCCGAGAACCCGTTAATGTTCGGATTCGGCCTCTCGTCTGCTATTTTCGCATGGTTCTCATTTGTCGAAGCCAGCAGCTCGTGCAGCAATGGCTTCACATCCGGAATGCTGGGTGTTGACGTGTGTGGGGCAAGATACGCAGGCAGCGCGTCGTCTTCCAGATCAACTAGGACCACCATCGTGGAGAGCTGCGTTGGAAAGCAGCAGCATTGGAGCCAGCAAGGGGCTCAAGGGACTAAAGAAGACCTTAATATTGGCGAGGGAGCGATGCCGGCGTCATGACGAGCTGAGGTGCTGGTGCGAACGGGAGGCCCCACTCGCGGAGGTCACGATCTGATAAGATTCTGCGGTCTTGATCTAATCAGATCGTTTTGGGCGTCCGTGCCAGACGATGGAAAGCGCGCACGCTGTCAACAGACCGCCCTCAATCGCACAACAATGCGTCTGCGGCTTCTGGAACGTGCTTGGCGCGCGTCTTTTACCCCTGGCTCCCCGCCAAAGACGCAATCGCCAATGCGACCCTCCACACGTACGAGATGCGTTCCAGGACTTCAGCGTCCTGGATGCTCGAACCGCATGGCTGCCACTGCTCGATTGGTGAGACAACGAGATAACGCACGAACAAGATTCGTGCGTCCTTTCATGCACGTAATGTTCGGCATGGTTCTGACATAACGCAAAAGCCGGCATTCGCAGCCATACCGCGTGACGATCTGGGCATAAATCAAGTCTGCTACTCAAAGTTGTAGGGAAACCTATGTCTACAGGTCCGGAAACTACGACAGGAAGCTACTACTCGTACCAGACCGGTACTCAAACTGCGCTTAATGAGCATCGGCCGATTCTCGAGATTTCCGTCGCGTCGCGGCCACTCATCCTACAGACCGAAACGAAAGTCTGGGTGCTCGTCACCAAGGTCCTTCATGCTCTCCTCCAGGACTTCCGGCAACTCAGCCCTTTGCTGGTCCCTCCGCTTGTTCTCCATTTGGCATCCAAACCATGTCATGGTCGCAGCCAGGGCCCCCATGCAGGCTAGCCCTAGACCAGTGCTGAAGCCGGTGTGGAATCGAGGCGATTCCTTGAACATGAAAACGTTCGTACTGACAAAAGCGCCAGCGGTACCGAAGTTGATGATTGCTGCGATGGCAACTGCACGCTTGTACCCGCTACCAGTGTTGATCGACACCCAGATGATAGAGATCGGCATAGCCAGGTAGCAGCCGCATGCGATGAAGAACATGCCCATGTATCGTACCTTGGGATCTTGAGGATGCACAATCTCGACAATGAGACCGGACGCAAGCACAGCCCATCCAAGGATGTAGAAGTAGTAGCGGCGCTGCAGATATTCGCTCATATACGCGAAGACTACGGAGAACACGGCGCCAACAACGTACACAGGAACAGAATGGACCTGAGCTTGGGTCGCGGTGTAGCCGAGGCCTTTCAGGATCGTAGGCTGGAAGTTCGCAAGCGAGTTCGCGTTCTCGGTCACACCAAGGTTCATGGCAACGCTGTGTTCAGGTCAGTCGTTGAACATCTTCACCGTTCTCGTTCTCGCTTTCACTTACCCTGCCCAGATCTTCCAATCCTTCAGGTAGTAGAGGGCTTTCTTGAAGCTGATCTCATCATCAGGCACATGCCCGCCATCGGCCTGGACACGAGCCAGCATCAGTGTCTTCTCGTCTGGCGTCAAAAAGTTGCAGTGCTCCGCGAACGGCGGGACCACCGGCCAGGCTGCGATGCTCACAAAGATGGTCACACAGCCTTCGATGATGAAAATCCTGGCGATATGTCAGTCTGCCTGAGCTCGAAACATCAATGCCAGGACTCACCATCTCCAAGCCCCATAGCCAGCGGTACCATCCATCTTCGCGATGAGCGATGAAAGGAAACCATTGATGGCGCCCGCTAGAATACCTGCGGTGCAGAACCACACATAACGCGTGAGGTACTCACCCTTGGTGTAGTACTCACCAAGGAGGTACGCGGCACCTGAGATGTACGCAGCCTCCGACATGCCCTCGAGTAATCGGCAGACCACGAGCTCTTCCCAACGTCTCACGAGGCCGCACCCGATAACGCAGAGGCCCCAGGCCAACATCATCACGCAAAGGCTCTTCGGTCCGTACTTCTTGAAAGCAATCTGCAGCGGAATGCCAGCGACGAGATAGCCGAGGTTGAAGACCCACGCACAGATGTTGAAGCGCTGCCCGATCAAGTTGAGCTCTTTCTCCATGCCCTGGATCTTGGCGTTGCCGATGTTCGCTCTGGACAACACGTCAATGATGGTCCACATCATCAAGATAGCTACAGAAACATACCGATCGATGAAGTTCACCAGGTACAGAATCCATAGCACAGGCATGATCCTTACATCGAGCTTGCGCAGGAGTCGTCGCTCTGCTGCGCGATCGAAGGACACTTCTGTGGTTGATGAGGCGTGTGAGACAGGCGAGTCTTGCACCAATACGCCTTTCTCAGAGATACCTGGATCATTCATTGTGGACAACAAAATCGAATGTGGACAGGGATCGATGGACCGTAGGGTCGTAGGATCTGAGGAAGAGGAGGAAAGCAGAGAGCAGCCTCATATGAAGCGCCATACCTACGGACGGCAGTGAAATATCTCCGACACTCGTACCGACGGATGCCCTGAAGGGGCTTGCAAGCCAGAGAACACAGACTGGGGGTTCAGTTCGACGAAGGGCTAGATGCATGCACGCACATCCAATTATGGTGTGATGCCGCCAGCGAGGCACCATCGACCATTTGCACATCAAGGACTTGAGGCCGCAGATCCCCCATCAAGCTCGAGCAGTGTCGAAGGATTGTCGGTCAGACCGCCCTCATGCTCTAGGACAAGGTCAATCGGGCCTACCCGTGGTCCAAATCCATCGCTCATTCGAACTCTGCCTCGGTCGCTCGACGGGTCGTGCAACTTTGTGTTACATTTCTGCAGGCCAAATTTCACCGTTCGTAAATCCCCGCAGCTGCTTACGGTGTCTTTAGCCTATCGTCAGATTATATCGTCGGTGGTATGTCAGATTTAAGCTTCATCCCGCTCCGCACCCCGGTCGGTCCCAGATCGTCGGGCCCGCCACAGACGTTACGATCCTTCGGCAGGCCCTCCCGTCCGCCGCCATAAGGCGCGCGACTACCTCCTCGGTGTGACATCTCTCCGTTGCACCCTGTAAGAAATTTTTGTGGCTTTCTGCACGAGCAGGCGATTACACAGAAAGCGTACAACTCCGTGCGCAGGCGTATGGCTAGCTGACGCAGCGCAGCAGTTCACGCCAGTTGTTGGAACACGACCTTCACAAGATCAGCAACGGAAACTTCATCACATCCATCACGGAGGCAGCTGGGAAGCAAGAGGTGGACAAATACGGCAGCATCAACTCAAATATCCTCGAAGTTCCAAGGCTTCAAAGTCAACAGGACTTGGATGCACGTTCCATCGGCCTTTCTCAAAAAATACCGCCTGAATAGCGTACCTCTCTCACAGAAGCGAGGTGTCTCGAGTGCGAAGGATCAAACTCATACCACTCATGATGAAGGCTATTCAGGCATCGCCCTTGACGGCGAGATTTCGGTGGCTCCAAGATGAGCTCGCACAATGCGGATGCGATGTGTTCCAGACCCAGTCGCATCGAAGGCGTGGCAGTCGTTGTACGCAAAGGGTTAACAGCACAGGGAAGGTACCTGACTTCTCGCAAAATGTGCGGTGTTAAGGCAGAAGAACTGCGGACGCTTGCTTCTCCTCCTCTTGCATTCGCGATCTATGTGTTGGCAGTTCGGAATGTTCCACGCGTACGAAGGGCAGCAACGAGAATTGCGTTGGGTGTCCGTCAGCTTGACTACGATTGCGACTCTGCTCCTCCTCTTCAGACTATCAGCAACCATCAAAAATCGAGGATGGCTGGGTCTCGAGGACACGCTGGTGATAGCAGCTAATGTGAGTAAGGACCCCGATCGTCTCGAGCAGTTTCTGATCAGTCAGCTCTTCCTCATCATCTTCACCGTCATGATCCATGAGGAAACACAGCATGGATTTGGCCTGAGAGTCGCGGACATCAAGCGCACAGGCGGAGATCTCATAACTGCGATGAAGGTTCGTCGAATATCCCAGGCCGGGTACTCAGCGACTGATGAGCTCAGTACTTCTGGTTGACCCAAGCGTTCTACACGCTGACCAATGGCTTCAACAAGATGGCGTTCGTTGCCCTGTACTATCGCATCTTCCCATTGCCATACTTCAGAAGAGCCTGCCTCGTGTTAATGGCTGTCTCGATCGGCTGGACTGTCTCATATCTTTTCGTTGTCATCTTTCAGTGTACACCCATACCGCGTGTGTATGATCGCTCTATACCGGGCACATGCATCAGCTTCTTCGGGCACCGGTAAGTCATTCTAGTATCAATTCACAATCTGCGAACTGACTTTTTGAGTAGCTGGTCGAACGCCATTCTCAACTTGATCACGGATATAGCCATATTCGTACTTCCAATACCGGTCATTATCAGGCTCAACATGTCGATCGGATCGCGCGTAGGCCTAGTGGTTCTTTTCTGTATGGGCTTCTTCATTTGCCTCACCACCGCGCTTCGCATGGCTACATTGCCGCTCACACTGAAGACCAAAGAACCGTCCTGGGAATCGGCACCTACAAATATGTGGAGTTATATCGAGTCTGCGACGGGTGTCATCTGCGCATGCCTCATCAGTCTCAGACAAAGCATCGGTGCGTTGTGGCCGCGGAGATGGCGCAGTCGCAAAGGAACCGCCTCGGCACAGTACCAGTACGGGTACAGCGATGGGCCTAGCAGGAACGGGATGGGCGGCTCACATGTGAGGGGTGGCGAAGGCGCAGGCAGATCTGGCGCGTATTACATGGGCGATGTCACCGCCTCAAAGAGAGGTGTTCGCGAGACGTATGCTTCCATCAGCCCCAGTGAGAGCCAGGAACAGATCATTGGAGGTGCGAAGACTGAGGCCCAAATCACAGTCAACGTAGCCGACCGGAAGAGCGAGAGTGACGACGCGGATCTCGCCCTCCCTTTGCATGGTATCAAAGTGACTACGGACGTGCAAGTGTCGAGGGCCTAGTATTGGATCATAGCCGTATCTCTATTGGGTATTAATATGCGTCACCGGCAGCATCGGTTGGATGTTGCAGGTCCTCAACGGATTGGCAGCAGTCAGGGACTGAGTGAGGGTTGCTTGCAATCGGAGCAGCCACCGGAGAACGAGATCGCGTTCCTATTCAGCACTCCTTTTCCGCAACGTACAACGCGCTGCATGCATGCCATGTCGAACATTCCAATCAAAAGTTAATTTTTTTGACGCGTCTCAAAAGTAACTTTCAAACGTCAACTTGTGCAGACGTATCTTGAAATCTCGGCCATGGCTACAGTGTGGTCAGCCCTGCATTTTCCCGCGGCGGTCTTGCGGATGAATTCGAGATTCGTAAGGAAAGTGGGGCCGTGATGCAAGCGCATTTGCACCCGGGGTTTGACACCCTGCATAAGCCTAGTACCTACCTACTGCAGGAATGCTGACCTCGGCCTCTCGGCCACTTTGGTCTTGTTTCTACACAGCAGACTTGAGCATCCAAAGTTCCACCGCAGACTGTTTTTCTAGTACTTTTCATCCTCATCATGACGTCTACATTGCCGTCGAAGGGTGGCCCCGATGTCGCCGTTGTAGGCGGTGGGATCGCGGGCGTCCTACTGACAATCGCCTTTCTCAAACACTGTCCTCACTTCAAGATCACGCTCTATGAGTCCGCTTCTGCCTTTGGTGAGATCGGCGCTGGCGTTGGTTTCCAGCCCGTCATGGTCCGCACGATGGCCCGGATCGACCCGCGCATTGCTGCTGCGTTCGAGAAATGTATCCAGGGCAACGAAGAGTCGGACCCTCCCATCTGGTTCACCGTCAGGGTGAGCGACGAGAGGAAGAAAGATGTCGAGACCGGTGAAGAGGTGTTCAAGATTCCGTCTAGGAATGGACCAAGGGGAGGGGTGCACCGAGCGCACTTCTTGGACGAGCTGGTCAAATTAATTCCAGACAAGATTGCGGTATTCGGCAAGCGTATCGTGGACGTGCGAAAAGTGGAAGACCAGTCAGGTACGTCTCCATAGTCAAGAGCCAGCGGCTACTGTCTCACCAGCCCTTCAAGGTGACGCGGTGCTGTACTTTGCAGACGGGGGTACAGCTCAGCACACCGCAGTCTTTGGCTGTGATGGTATCAAGTCGCGCATTCGATCGATTGTACTTGCCAAAACGGACCCAGCACCAGCAGTGTTCTCTGGTAAGTACGTGTATCGTGGACTGCTACCTATGGACAAGGCTATCGAGATAATGGGCAGCGATGAGCACCGGACACCGCAGCTGCATATGGGATACCATGGGCATCTCATCACATTTCCTATTGCCGGCGGCAAGATCTTCAATGGTAAGTCGACACTCACATTTGCATCGATTGTCTGGTGACTGATCCCACAGTCGTGGCCTTCGCTTCGAGACCGACCTGGGAAGACACCGACTGGGTAGTACAGGCATCTCGAGAAGACATGCTGAAAGACTTCCAACATTGGGATCCGAAGATTCGCACTCTGATGGCGAATGTTCAGAAGCCTGACATCTGGGCGCTGTTCAACCACCTACCAGCTTCGACTTACTACAGCACTGAGCCTCTTGTATGCCTTGTTGGCGATGCAGCACATGCCTCGACACCACACCAAGGGTCAGGCGCAGGCATGTGTGTTGAAGATGCGTATATCCTGAGTCAAGTGTTATCGAAATGCCAGACTAGGGAAGAACTCGAGATAGCGTTCAAGGCCTACGATGCGGTCAGACGACCAAGAAGCCAAGAGGTGGTGAAGACGAGTCGAGAAGCTGGTCAGTTATGGGACCTCGAAGGCGAAGGCGTGAATGACGATCTCCAGGCGCTAGAGCAGAATGCGACGAGCAGAATGGGCTGGATCTGGGACCATGACATATCCGTTGACTTGCAGGCTGCGCAACAAATCTTAGCCAGCACTTAGTTGACGTGTAGTGGTTCAGCTCTGCCACTGCTTGCTCGCCGGAACTGGAAGTGCATCTGTAACCGCATGTCCTAGCGAGAGGATGAACGTGGATAAACTCGCGAATCTTCGCTAGCGGTCTGTACCCGTGAGATACATGTATAGACTGGTGGCATGTTGCAGGCAAGTGTGAGTGCTACCTGACTTAATTGTCATGTAGCCTAAAGGGACTGCGCTTCTTGTTTCGCACATGATATTAGTAAGGCGCAAAATAACAGTAGACCTACCATCACTTGCTCTACAGCCTTATAACACAA
Source organism: Didymella pomorum (assembly GCA_022225945.1). Classification (NCBI taxonomy): domain Eukaryota; kingdom Fungi; phylum Ascomycota; class Dothideomycetes; order Pleosporales; family Didymellaceae; genus Didymella; species Didymella pomorum. The sequence goes on along the minus strand of JAKJXN010000107.1, from coordinate 18,988 downwards.
AACTACCTCGCTGCTACAAAAATAATACTAGGGCTTTGGTCTGTGTCACAGGGTTGCGCATAGGAACCTGTATGCACTAACCTGCTGCACTAAGCAAAAGACTAGAACGTGAAGTCAGACACTTCACGCGATCCTCGCATACATGTATTTGTCAGGACAGGGCAGAACAGAGCGGGTTAGAGCAGAACAGGGCTTGAAACCAACAACTCACGTAGCGCCGTGACATTCTGGTTCTCAGTAGTGCTAACAAGAGTTGAAGGCTCACGGGAAGGCCTGCGCATCTCGTAACTGCTCAATGCCTGTCTCTTGCGTTACTAGCTGTAAAACGTTTAGCTCTTGATATTAACCTGTTTGTGCCTAGATGGAAGTTTAAATTAGACCTCCTCTCTGCTTGCTCTTGGCAAAGACGTATATTTTCTACCCTTCTACCGCGATTGACTAGACAGAAAGGCGCCTGCTGCAAGCTATGGCTGCTGTGTGTTGAAGTCGTACGTGGGACGAAGCCCGCTGATACGGTTTCTGTTGGTTCTTGGGGATTAGCGCTGATTCTGGAACAGCAGGGTGAATTATTAGACAAAGTATAATATACAACTTATAGTTAGTTTAATAAGGTACTAGGATTAACTAGCTATAGTATTAAGGGTTAGGATTCTAAGAAGTAACCTAATTAACTAAGTTAAACACAAACTACAAGAGTTATGTTCCTACTTATTATATATAACAATAGTCGCATAAGTCCTAGGGTCCCATAGGACTGAGTTTTATAAGACTATAAGACCTATAAGACAAGGAGTGGCTCTCATTAGTCTATTGTCCTAAACTCCCTAGTTTGTTTATTACTTGTCCTAATATAACGCTTTACCTAATTAGTCCTAGCGCGTCCCTGTGCATCCTTATTATTTAGGTAGGGTGCAGTCTCTAATAAGGTTATTATACTGCCTTATAATACTTCCTACTATATATAACTATGCATCTCCTAGGTCTCTACTTATGTTCATAATACTATCCTCCCCTCCTTAAGCTTATGTTGTTATAAGCTAACCTAAGAACATTATGTAGCACTTTCTTTTATAAGAAGCGCAGCAACTATATTAATTATAAAAGTTACTTTGCTATAACGTATCTCACGGGCGAGTCGCTCACACGGGCGAGTCGCTCACACGGGCGAGTCGCTCACTTGTGCCAAGACCCCACCAAAACACCCACCTCTCACTAATGCCTCTACAACAACAAAAGTTAGATGCGTTAAATGAACATTAAATCTAGCTTACGCTTTGAGCTCTTTAATAAGACGCAACACTCCCTAAGCAGCGCGCTGCAGCTATCTATAGGGTCCCTTAAAAGACACTAAGCAACTAACACGCTAGACAACCTTTATGAGCTAATTCTATGCCTAAATTATAGAGCCTAACTACTACTAAGGAGCAGGTAATTGTTAGTTATATACTTCAGCTAGACGCGCAAGGATTCTCCCCTTAGCTAGCTGCTATAGCTAACATAGCTAATTCTTTGCGCGCTAAGCACAGAATAGGCTATATTAGCCTAAACTAGCCTAGTATATTTATTAAGCGTTAACTAGAGCTTGTAGTAAAGTTTAATCACAAGTATAATTATAAGAGAGCCCTATGCAAGGATCCTAAGGTAATCTAGGGCTAGTTTAGCCTAGTAGCCAATATTAACGCTAAGTATAGTATCCTAGATAACAACACGTACGACTTTAATGAGACAGGCTATATAATGGGCCAGATATCCACTAGAGCAGTTGTTACAGCTTTAGAAAGACAAGGACAACTAAAGCAGGTCTAGCTAGGCAATTAGGAGTAGATAACAGTTATTAAGGGCATTAATGCTAAAGGGTAGGCTATTCTACCCTTTGTTATCTTCTAGGGCCACAACTACCTCTTAAACAAGTACAAAGAGGAAGATCTGCCCTAGGATTAGGTTAGTAGAGTCTCTGAGAACAGCTAGACTAACAACAAGCTTAGTTTTAACTAATTTAAGCACTTTAACGCGCATACAAAGACGCGTACTGTTGGTAGCCACCGTCTGCTGGTTATTAATGGCCATGAGAGCCACAATTCGCTGGATTTCCAGCAATACTGCAGAGATAACAAGATTATCACTGTATGCTGTTACGAACATGAACAGAGACCCAGGGGATGCACGGTTATGTTTAGTAGGAAGTATTACAAGGCGGCACAACAACCTTGTTAGAGACCGCACCCTACCTTAACAACAAAGATGCATAGGGACGCGCTAGGACTAATTAGGTAAAGCGTCTCATTAGGATAAGTAATAAACGAACCAGGGACTTTAGGACAACAGACTAATGAGAGCCACTCCTTGTCTCACAGGTCCTATGGTCTCATGAGACTCAGTCCTATGGGACTCTAGGACTCCTAAGACTATTGTAGTATATAGCAAGTAGGAACATAACCCTTATAGTTCGTGTTTAACTTTGTTAATTAAGTTACTTGTTAGAATCTTAACCTTAATACTATAGCTAGTTAATCCTGTTGCCTGTTATTAAACTAACCCCAAGTTATATATTAGACTTTGTCTAATAACTCACCCTACTGTTCTAGAACTAGCACTTATCCCCAAGAACTAACAGAACCTGTATTAGAGGACTTTGTCCTACATACAACTTTAACACTTTGAACACCCCTAAAATAAGTGCTATCTTAGGAACACGCTCTACCCCTAGCAGCTCTAACATAGATGTTAACTATAACCCTCTAGCCTACACTTCTAGTATAAACGTTAATAAGCCTAACTTATACTATAGAGAACATAGCAAGCTTAATAACTAGCTTATTTAGTAGGACCTCTTCTTTACCTTCTAAGGTAAGGAAAGTACCTAAGATCAAGCAAGTTGTTCTTATAGCTAGCTATATATAAGGCAAGGCCTTTTAGTAGATGAAGCCCTTCATATAGTAGTGATAAGCTAGCGATGCCTCTAATAAGGTAGATAAGTAGATAAGAGACTTTAAAATATTTAAAGAAAGGATTAAGCTAATCTTCAAAGTCTCTAATAAACCTACTATTGCTTTATGCAACACCTAACGCATTAGGCAGGAAAAGTTAGCTGCAGATTATGCAGCAGTACTTTAGTAGCTTACTACTAACACTGACTAGAACAACATTGCCCTAATAATAATGTTCTAGTAGGGACTAAAGCCTAAGGTTAAGGAGGAACTTATATGCACTAGCGCAAGTGTTAAAACCCTTTACAGCTTTATTAATATAGCTATTAATATTAATATTAAGCTTTAGGAACTCTCGCAGGAACTACAAGACAATCTAAGAGCTCACGTAGTCTTAACTAACAGACGCCTGCCTCTACGCAACCTATAGCGCAATAATAACTTTTACTGCAGACAGCGCAGCAGTTATTATTAATCTAACACAGGACAACGCATCCACTAGAACATAAACAGTAGATACCACAGACCTAAGGCCATATACCTATTAAACATTGATAAAGGACCTTACAGGTAGAATAAGGATTAGAGTAAGGGAAGTAAGCTAAATAAGTCTAGTGTAACTTGTTATAGATATAGTAAGCAAGGCCACTTTGCCTGCAACTATTACATAAAGAACAAAGTAGTTTAACAGCTTAATGTGCTAACCACTAGCAACAAAGGGACTAGTAATAAATAGGAAGTTCTTACTAATAATATAGGACGTCTTATAAAAGACAACTACTCTAGAAGTAATAGTAATTATATTAAGTACTTGTTGAAGTCGTACGTGGGACGAAGTCCTCTGATACGGGTTCTGTTGGTTCTCGGGGATGAGTGCTGGTTCTGGAACAGTAGGGTGAGTTATCAAACAAAGTCCGATATGCAACTCGGGGTTGGTTCGATGACAGGCGACAGGATTGACTGGCTATAGTATTGAGGGTTGAGATTCCAAGAAGTAACTTGATTGACGAAGTTAAACACGAACTATAAGGGTTGTGTTCCTATGTGCTATATACTAGGGAGATATGCGGGATGCTCAGTGTTATAGGGTCCACTAATCACACTAATCACTAATTATGCTAAGCACTAATTATACTAATTATTGCTAAGGCTTGTTTGCTTAGTATTATATAACGCAACCTTAATTAGCAAGGGCTGTGTCCTGTCTTATCCTTCCTGCATGTAATTACCCCTGTTAGAAATTCTTGCTATGCTGTACTAGGGTATAATTCTTATTGTAAACCTTTGTGTTCTAAGGATCATAACACTATCCCCCTTCTGTCCTAGCTTAGTCCCTTAAGCTAATTTATATAACGTTAGCCCTGCCTTAATCTTCTAGTAAGTCGTCAACAATTGTGATAACCAGCTCGGAACTTAGATCTGAGCCAAGGTCCGATACCTGTCCGACTCGGACCCTGGCCAGATCCTGGTTACTCACAAGCCCCTATCTTGACCCTGGACTATCAGATGGTATAAAGGCAGCATAGGTAGCAAGGTAGACTAACAGCTTTTGAGTATCCTTCGTACAAGACCTATAGGAATAGAGGAATCTCCTGTGTCCCAGTCCCAGTGCTCCCATACACCTCGTAGCGGATTTCCACACGTTTCGGAGCCCTCTATCATCCTGCGTTGTTACAACAACGCCTAAACAACTATCTGAGTTAAGTACAGCCTGTTGTCACTGCTTATACAAATTTGTTAAGTCCTTTAGGGAAACTATAGTCTAGAAATGTTCAACCTGCAAAAAGCACAAGCGCGTGTGTAAGGTTCATATTTGCTTAGAGAAGTGCAGCAAGTGCCTAAAGCGTAGCTAGCGTTGCGATGTGCGCGTAACTTAGTTAGAGTTCACGCGACTCGTAACAAAGAAAGAGAAGTTGCAAGCGCAAATAAAAGAAAGTCATAAAGCGCAAAACAAAGCGCTTAAGGCCTCTAAAAAGGCGTTAGAAGAGTTGCAGATTGCACGCACGCGCAAAGAGCAGTTGCGTTAACAAATAGATTTGCTAGATTATTGCGCTAAAGAGGCAATATCTGTAGAGGAGCAAAGTATAGCAGATCAGGAGTTAGATAAGGGTACTATAAGATTTAATAGTCTGTCTAAGGGTATTATGTTGTCGCCTAGTACCTAGGGCGCCTAGGAGGACCTACTAATAGACTACTAGCTTAATCTAAATATAGCAGTGCCTAATTAGCCTGCTCAAATTCCTTTAACCTCTGCCAGCAGTTTGTAAGGTGTGTGGCTAGTTCCTATGTGTTTTCTATGTGAAAAAGTAGTAGTGTGGAAGGTAGATGAGATAAATTGCTTGACTTGTTTGTATCGTCTGACAACTCCAATATATACAACCAATTCGGATATAGCTTATCCGTTCGGTAACTAAGTATCCGTTCGGTAACTAAGTATCCGTTCGGTAGCTAAGTATCCGTTCGGAAAGTAAGTATCCGTTTAGAACCTTGATATCTAAAGGCTCTCTAAAACACACTAGGGTTTTAGAACTGTTTCTGAGCTTTGTCATAAAACATTTACTGTTTTAAGCTCTAAAGTGCTTAGTTTGCCTAATTGTGATGAGTCTGCTAAAGACTTAGAGTTACACAAATTAATTACAGGCTAGGCTTAGGTACCCTAGGCTCACTAAGCTCGGGTAAGGTGTACTAGTATGTAATAGCTCTGTATTGAAAACTTTAGGTGTGGTTTGTTGGGTCACACACAAGATTATATGAAGTTTAGCTGTTTTCTCTGCGTGCCCTTCTTGTTTTTGAAGCCTGTCTTAGCCTCTAGCTTAGTGAGCTATGGTAATAGACCTTAGAAACTGCTTACACAGCTTTATTACATGTAAAATACTTTAGTCTAAGAAGGCTAGTCTTATTTACGGAGTGTAGCCTCCACCAGAGTGTATTATCTTATTTTTGCGATCTTATTTATTGTAGGTTTTCTGGTTACTACCCTATAGAACTTAGTGGTTTTTACATTCTAAGTCTAGGTATCCTAACTATTTAACTAGGTATTCGGTGCTTTGTCCTTTCTTCTATTGTTTTATTATTTTTTCGACTTCCTACTCATCCTAGCTGTCTGCCTAGTAGTGAAAATGTAAAAACCACTAAGTTTTATAGGGTAGTAACCAGAAAACCTACAATAAATAAGATTGCAAAAATAAGATAATACACTCTAGTAGAGGCTACACTCTATAAATAAGACTACCCTTCTTAGACTAAAGTATTTTACATGTAATAAAGCTGTGTAAGCAGTTTCTAAGGTCTATTACTATAGCTCACTAAGCTAGAGCCTAAGACGGGCTTCGAAAACAAGAAGGGCACGCAGAGAAAACAGCTAATTTTCATATCATCTTGTGTGTGACCCAACACACCACACCTAAAGTTTTCAATACAGAGCTATTACATACTAGTACACCTTACCCAAGCTTACTAAGCCTAGGGTACCTAAGCCTAGCCTGTAATTAATTTGTGTAACTCTAAGTCTTCAGCAGACTTATCACAATTAGGCATACCAAGCACTTTAGAGCTTAAAACAGTAAATGTTTAAAACAAAGCTCAGAAACAGTTCTAAAACCCTAGTGTGTTTTAGAGAGCCTTTAGATATCAAGGTCCTAAACAGATACTTACTTTCCGAACAGATACTTAGTTACCGAACGGATACTTAGTTACCGAACGGATACTTAGTTACCGAACGGATAAGTTATATCCGAATTGGTTGTAACGTACACAACGGGCGAGCGGGCCACACGGGCGAGCGGGCCACTTTTGCCAAGACCACACCAAAACTCACCCTATCATGGCCTAAAACACCACAGATTAGCGCTGCATAAGGCAGAACAAGCTATAATATTACTTAGAGACCTATTCTTCTTTATTCTTGCACGTTTAAGCATTGTGCCTGCCCTCTCTGCACTGTCTACAGTGTTATTAGGAGGGTTTACCTCCTTTAGCGCGCACCTGCTTCTTCCCCCTCTTTCTATTACTACGCGACCTAAACTCCTTTAGAGCAGTTAACTGCTAGCCCTCTTTAACTATAAGGCTTCCCTTAGCTTAAATATGCTTTCTTTTATGCAATTTGTGTTGTGTAGTAGCCTTAGCAGCTGCTTTAAGCTTATGGATTTGTTGTTGTGCAAGCGCAAGCTTATGTGATAGGATAGCTCCCCCCTTTACATAGTGCTTAATTGCGCTTAGAACAGAATTTAGTGAGCTGCCCTGCTCCTTTATATACTTGTCTTAAATTAGGGTTAATTGCAACTCAAATTCTAGAGTATTGCTTGGGGTTTGCGACTGCTAGGACTTGTTATATGTAGAGAGTAGTAGTAATAGGGTGCGCAGCTTTACATTAAGGGTTAATATAACCCGTTCTAGGTTAAATAGGACTAATCTAGCCCCTTAGAACCCTCCCTGGATGTTGCTAGGGGTTATGGCTTTCTTCTAAGCTGCTTTAAAGCATGGCAGGAACTCCTGCTTTATAATATAGTTAATCTAGTTGCGTATAAGCTTGTTGACCTTATCCCTGTACGCCTTCTTTAGAGGGCTAAAACAACCTACGTTAAGTGGCTGCAGGAGGTGCAATAAGTGCGAAGGCATACATAGGCTTATAATCTTCTAATCCTTGCAGTATTACTAGAATTCTGCAGAGCTGTGGCTCTTGTAACTATTAATAATTAGCAAATAGTAGGTGCCAATAGTGCGCGTCTTTGTATGCCTGTTAAAGTGCTTTAACCAGTTAAAACCAAGCTCGTTGGTAGTCTAGCCGTTTTTGGAGATGCTGATAACCCAGTCTTAAGGCAGGGTATTGTCCTTATACTAGTTTAATAGGTGTTAGCGGGCTTTGAAGATAATGTAGGCTGGAATAGCCCATCCTATGGCATTAATGCCCTCAATAACTGTTACCTACTCCTAGTTGCTAGGCTAGACCTGCTTTGCTCGTCCTGGCTTCTCTACATCTATAACAACTACTCTACTGCTTATCTAGCCTATTATAAAGCCTGTCTTGTCGAAGTTGTATGTATTATTGTCTAGGATGCTATACTTGGCTTTGACGTTAGATATAAGGGTGAACTGGCCCCATATAACCTTAGGGTCCTCGCAGAGGGCTTGCTTGTAGTTATACTTGCAATTAAAAACTGTTTTAAGCTTCTCCTAACGCAAAACAAACGTGCTAGCCTAGTTTATGCCAACAGGAGCTAAACTGCGCTCTTTTCGCAAAGAATTAGCTATGTTAGCTACAGCTGCAAGCTAGGGGGACTCTCCTCGCGTAACTAGCTTAAGTATATACGTAACAACTACCTGCTCCTCAGCAGCAGTTAGATTTCGTGAGTTAGGCATAGTATTAACACGTGAAGGCCGTCCAGCGCGTCGTTCCTATAGCGTAGTTCTTGCAAGGCTGTAGATAGCTGCAGCGCGTCACACTAAGAGTTTCGCGTCTTATTCAAGAGCTTGAAGCGCAAGCTGTATTTAACGTTCTTTTAACACGTTAAATTAGGGCAGATGGGGAGGCATTGGTGTAGGAATGGAGTTTTAGTGTAGTCTTGGCAAAAGTGGCCCGCTCGCCCGTGTGGCCCGCTCGCCCGTTGTGTACGTTATATATTGGAGTTGTCAGACGATACAAACAAGTCAAGCAATTTATTTCATCTACCTTCCACACTACTACTTTTTCACAATGTATATTTATTAAGAAGGTGCATTCTTTGATTGCTTCTTTCAAAGCTATATATTTAGCTTTACAGCTACTCAGTGCTGTTGTTATTTGTAGCTTACTAGCCCAGCTGATAGGTGTGTTTCCAAATAGGAATATATAGCCTGTAGTACTTCTTCTAGTTAGAAGGTCACCCCCCCCAATCTGCGTCTGTATAACCTAGTAATATAGGCGTAGTTGAAACCTTAAAATAAAGGCCATTCTCTTTAGTATGATTTAGATATTTAAATATCCTATTAACTGCAGTGAAGTGGCTATTACTGGGATTCGACATATGCCTAGCGCAGCTATAGACTGCAAAGGCTATATCAGGTCTAGTGTGTGTCGTCAGGTATATAAGACTACCTATGTACTGTTGGTATAGTTTTATGTCCTCAAGTATAGCAGTTTCTTTACTCTTTTCTAGCTTTACTCTAGCTTCTGCAGGTGTACTAATAGGTACAAGATTTTCTTTATTATACTTCTGTAGTAACGTGTTTCCCAAGCGAGCGCCCCACCCAAGCGAGCGCCTTACCTCTGCCGCAAAAACGCCTGCGCAGCGCTGTGCTGCAACACCACGCAATTAAATTATAGCTAATAGAACGCAATAATACTATTTAGAAGCTTCGCTATTATCTACGTCCTCTACTTCTACCTTACAGGTGCAGGAATTGTGTCTAATCTTACCACAACGCCTACAGCGTTATCTAGCTCACACCCTCTTTGCAGGCGTTTTAGCCTTACTACAACTACCACTCTCCTTTTCAGCAATCAAGTTAGCTACTTTACTAACTATAAGCGTCTCCTCTACGCATATATAGCGTTACTTACAGGTCTTGCGCTTTATAGACGCTTCTACAGTGTCTTAAAGGCAGCCTATTTCCTCCTGCATTAACACTATATTATAAGCTATCTGCTAAGTGCCCGTTACTAATTATTTAACTTACTTGTCTAATAAACTTGCTAGAGACCCTTAATGAATTTGAATCTGCTTTTAAACTAGATTTAACTACTCCTCTACTTTATAAGTGTTATATAGTGTCTTTAGCTCCTAGGCAACGTTACTAGGTTTTAGTAGCGTTAGCGTGCGCAGGCGCACATTAAGCTTTAATAGCACAGCCTCTAGGTTATATGGGACTAGCCCAGCACCTCTAAAGCCTGCACAAATGTTCTCTGCAGTAAACGCCTTACTAAAAGCTGCTTTAAAGGCTAGTAGGAAGGTTTCCTTGTTAATATAGTTTATGCGGCTGCGTGCCAAGGCCAAAATCTTGTGGCTGTACAGGCGCTTCAGCGGCGAGAAGCAGGCAACGTTAAGTGGCTGCAGCAGGTGCGACGAGTGTGGGGGCATACAGAGAGTGATTATCTTCTTCTCTATACAGAGATCCTGGAAACCTACTAAGCAGTGACTCTCGTGGCTATCAATAATCAGTAGCTGGTAGGAACTAACAGGCTTTGCATGCAAGTTAAAGTGTTTAAGCTAGGCAAGCGCTAAATTGTTATTAGTCCAGCTAGTAAGACTAATATTAATAACCTAGTCCTGTAGGAGGTCCTTAGTAAACTAGTTAGAGATAAGAACCTTGCCTGCAAGGATAAGGAATAGTAGGATAACCTTCCCTATTAACCTAACGCCTTATACTAGAGTAACCCACTCGCAATCGCTAGGCTAGAGTTTCTTGCGCTTCCTAGGCTTCTCTAAGCCTGTTACTACTAGTTGCGACAAGATCTTGCCTATTAGGAAGCCAGACTTGTTAAAGTTGTACATGTCCTTGTCTGTAATACCATACTTCGCCTTTATTGACTAAACAAGTGTGAACTAGGGCTAGATAACCACCGCGTCCTCGCAGGCAGCTCGCTAGCGATTATATAGGCGGGTCTATTGCTTTTGTAGCTTAGGTGTGCGTTTCACAAAGTTATTAACCTAATTCTTGCTAACAGGCTCTGCGTTACGTGCGCGGAGCAGTCTATTAGCTATATCTTGTGTAAGAAGCTTTAATAGGGATATCCCTTGTAGATCTTGCTCAAGTATCTGTTTAACAATTGCCTCCTCTTCTAGCTTTGTCAGGCGCTTTAAGTTTAGCTCGCAGTCGCGTTGAGAGCGTGTTCCGTCACGTCGTCGTTGGATCGTTCGTAATGGCACTTTGTAGACAATTTGCGCGCATTAGATACTTTCAATTTAGTTTTTTAAGATATCTAATAAGGCAAGCTATACATTAGCTTTAGTATAGGGCCTAGTAGCTTATTGTAGTTAAGACATTGCGTGTTATCGTTGCGCAGGCGTTTTCGCGGCAGAGGTGAGGCGCTCGCTTAGGTAGGGCGCTCGCTTAGGAAACACGTTATCTTGTATAATAACATAACAACTAATATACTAACTAACATTAAGCTCTATTACTAACGTTTTAGACACAAAAATATAGATACCATGAGTAAACTGCTTAATATTAAGATACCTAGCAGTTATAATTTAGATTTTATAGCATGCATTAAAGCTAAGTTAACAAATAACATCTCTAAAGGAGGATTTAGATATATTATTTTCTTCCTAGATGCTGCTACTAGATTCTTAGACTTTAAGCTACTTAAGAATAAATTAGAAGCTCTTAAGGCCGTTTTAAGAATTTAAAATTAAAGTTAAAAAACAATCTAATTACTCCATTAAATCTATAGGTTCCAATAATAGACTTAAATTTAAAGATAAGTTGTTTAAAGATATTGATCTTTAAAATGGAATAATATATACGTTTTTAAGTCCTTATACTGCAGAGCAAAATGGATTAACGTGTTTCATAAGCGAGTCGCCCACCCAAGCAAGTCGCCCACCTAACGCCGCCAACCCGCCTACGCAGCGACTTTGCGCACCACCACAACAATTAACTATAGTTTATAGAGTATATTAATGCTATTCAGACGCATTACTAGCATCTACGTCCTCTGTTTCTACCTTGCAGGTACGGGAGTTGTGTCCAATCTTACCGCAACGCCTGCAGCGTCGCCTAACGCGCACCCTCTTCGCAGGCGTCTTGCCCTTACTATAACCCTTACCCTCCTTTTTAGTAATTAAGTTAGCTACTTCACTACCTATAAGGGTCTCCTTTGCGCATATATAGCGTTACTTATAGGTCTTGCGCTTTATAGACGCTTCTATAGTGTCTTAAAGGCAGCCTATTTCCTCCTGCATTAACACTATATTATAAGCTATCTGCTAAGTGCCCTTTACTAATTATTTAACTTACTTATCTAATAAACTTGCTAGAGACCCTTAATAAATTTGAATCTACTTTTAAACTAGAGTTAACTGCTCCTCTACTTTGTGAGTGTTGCATAGTGTCTTTAGCTCCTAGGCGACGTTGCTGGGTTTTAGTGGCGTTAGCGTGTGCAGACGCACATCAAGCTTCAATAGCACAGCCTCTAGGTTATGTGGGACTAGCCCAGCACCTCTAAAGCCTGCACAAACGTTCTCTGTAGTAAACGCCTTACTAAAAGCTGCTTTAAAGGCTAGTAGGAAGGTTTCCTTATTAATATAGTAGATACAACTGCGTGCCAAGGCCAAAACCTTGTCGCCATACAAGCGCTTTAGCGGCAAGAAGCAGGCAACGTTAAGTAGCTGCAGCAGGTGCAATAAGTGCAGGGGCATATAGAGAGTAATAATCTTCTTCTCTCTACAGAGATCCTAGAAATCCACAGAGCAGTAGCTCTCATAGCCATTAATTATAAGTAGCTAGTAGACCCTAACTAGCTTTGCATGCAAGTTAAAGTATTTAAGCCAGGCAAGCGCTAGATTATTATTAGTCTAGCTAGTAGGACTAACATTAATAACCTAGTCCTATAGCAGGTCCTTAGTAAACTAGTCAGAGATAAGAACCTTGCCTGCAAGGATAAGGAACAGTGGGATAACCTTCCCTATTAACCTAACGCCTTATACTAGGGTAACCCACTCGCAATCGCTAGGCTAGAGTTTCTTACGCTTCCTAGGCTTCTCTAAGCCTGTTACTACTAGTTGCAACAAGATCTTGCCTATTAGAAAGCTAGACTTGTTAAAGTTATATATGTCCTTGTCTGCAATACTATACTTTGCCTTTATTAACTGAATAAGTGTGAACTAGGGCTGGATAACCGCTGGGTCCTCGCAGGCAGCTCGCTGGCAATTATACGGGCGGGTCTATTGCTTTTGCAGCTCAGGTGTGCGTTTTATAAAGTTATTAACCTAGTTCTTACCAACAGGCTCTGCGTCGCGTGCGCGGAGCAGTCTATTAGCCATATCTTGTATAAGAAGCTTTAATAGGGATATCCCTCATAGATCTTGCTCAAGTATACGTTTAACAATCGCCTCCTCTTCTAGCTTTGTTAGGCGCTTTGAGTTCGGCTCGCAGTCGCGTCGAGAGCGTCGTCCAGCGCGTCAATCGCGTACTGTTGTTTAGGGAACACTATAGACTGCAGCAGCGCGTCTTAGGCTTTGAAATTAATTTAAGGTATAATCAGAGATAGTAAGCTATATATCGCATTCAGTATATGCCTATAGAGGCTGGCGTTGTTGTTGCATTACGCGATGTTCCTGTGCAGGCGGGTTGGCGGCGTTAGGCGGGCGACTCGCTTGGGTGGGCGACTCGCTTATGAAACACGTTAATACAAAGAGTTAATAGAAGAATAATAGAAATGGCTAGAGCTTTACTTTTTACCTCTACTTTAGATTCAATGTACTGGCAAGAAGCAATTCAAGCTGCAGTATATATATATAACATTACGCCACACTATAGCTTAAAAGAAAGCCCTTTTAAAAGACTTTATAAAAAGTACCCTAACCTTAATAATCTTAAAATTTGGGGTTTAATAGCATATTATAAAGATAAAACAATCTCTCTTACTCAACTAGAACCTAGAGCAAGACAAGCTATTTTAGTTAGATATAATCAGTACAATTATTATGTTCTAGATATTGAAACAAAGAAAATTATCCAAGTAAGAGATGTCATAATACTAGAGGGCAGATTTTGGCCTAACAATAAGAACAAAAACAGAACAATAACTATAAACATTAAAGACCTAGATAATACACATAATAACTATAACACAACCATAAGTAGTGATAGTGAAAATAGCTTAGACGATATTTTAGAGGACAATCAAAATACACATCTACACTATAATCTAGATAATACTCTAGATGATAATTCAGAAAATAATTTAGAAAATAACAATCAGCAATCTCGTAGAAATAGATCAAGAGCTAGTAGCATAGATGAACTCGCTACATATGTTCCAGATACTACTACTAACAGGACTAGTAGTAGTTTTTATAATACGAGATCCAAAGGAGCTTATTTAGATTTAGAAGAATCTGAACATGAATTAGCTCTAATCACAAATCCTACTAGACTAGAACCAGCTACATATAAAGAAGCTATAAATTCAGTAGATAGCAAAAAATGGCTAGAGGCTTGCTAAGTTGAAATTTTAAAGCTAGAAGAATAGAAAACTTAGGATCTAGTTTACCTACCTAAAAATAGAACAGCACTAAAAGGACGCTGGGTATTTAAGGTTAAAGAAGACGCTAGTAACAAGATTGTTAGATATAAAGCAAGATAGGTTATTAAAGGGTTTAGTCAAGTATATGGACTAGGCTACTTAGGAACCTTTGCTAATACAACCAGAATTGAGATAATTAGATTCTTACTATACTTAGCTGCTTTTCTAGATCTAGAAATTGAGCAAGTAGATTTTAAAAATGCATTTTTAAACGCTCCTATAGACACAGAAATATACATGCAACAACTAGTAGGCTTTAAAAAATACAAAACAAAAGTTTATAAGCTAAACAAGGCCATACATAGACTTAAACAAGCACCTAGAGCGTAGTATATCTATCTTAAAACTACGCTTAGTAAACTAGGCTTCTATCTAATCTTTGCAGAACAAGGGATTTTTAAGAATAAAGATATTATACTTATAGTATAACGTGTTTCCCAAGCGAGCGCCCCACCTGAGCGAGCGCCTCACCTCCGCCACAAAAACGCCTGCGCAGCGCTATGCTGCAACACCACGCAATTAAATTATAGCTAATAGAACACAATAATACTATTCAAAAGCTTTACTATTATCTGCGTCCTCTACTTCTACCTTACAGGTGCAGGAATTGTGTCTAATCTTACCACAACGCCTACAGCGTTATCTAGCTCACACCCTCTTTGCAGGCGTTTTAGCCTTACTACAACTACCACTCTCCTTTTTAGCAATTAAGTTAGCTACTTTACTAACTATAAGCGTCTCCTCTGCGCATATATAGCGTTACTTACAGGTCTTGCGCTTTATAGACGCTTCTACAGTGTCTTAAAGGCAGCCTATTTCCTCCTGCATTAACACTATATTATAAGCTATCTGCTAAGTGCCCTTTACTAATTATTTAACCTACTTATCTAAAGAACTTGCTAGAGACCCTTAATGAATTTAAATCTGCTTTTAAACTAGAGTTAACTACTCCTCTACTTTATAAGTGTTATATAGTGTCTTTAGCTCCTAGGCAACGTTGCTAGGTTTTAGTGGCGTTAGCGTGCGCAGGCGCACATTAAGCTTTAATAGCACAGCCTCTAGGTTATATAGGACTAGCCTAGCACCTCTAAAGCCTGCACAAACGTTCTCTGCAGTAAACGCCTTACTAAAAGCTGCTTTAAAGGCTAGTAGGAAGGTTTCCTTGTTAATATAGTTTATGCGGCTGCGTGCCAAGGCCAAAATCTCGTCACCATACAGGCGCTTTAGCGGCAAGAAGCAGGCAACGTCAAGTAGCTGCAGCAGGTGCGATAAGTGTAGGAGGGGCATACAGAGAGTGATTATCTTCTTCTCCATACAGAGATCCTAGAAACCTACTAAGCAGTAACTCTTGTAGCCATTAATAATCAGTAGCTGATAGGTACTAACAGGCTTTATATACAAGTTAAAGTGTTTAAGCCAGGCAAGCGCTAAATTGTTATTAGTCTAGCCAGTAAGACTAATATTAATAACCTAGTCCTATAGGAGGTTCTTAGTAAACTAGTTAGAGATAAGAACCTTGCCTGCAAGGATAAGGAACAGTAGGATTACCTTCCCTATTATCCTAACGCCTTATACTAGGGTAACCCACTTATAATTACTAGGCTAGAGTTTCTTCTACTTCCTAGGCTTCTCTAAGCCTATTACTACTAGTTGCAATAAGATCTTGCCTATTAGGAAGCCAGACTCATTAAAGTTGTATATATCCTTGTCTGCAATACTATACCTCGCCTTTATTAATTAAACACGTGTGAACTAGGGCTAGATAACTGCTGCGTCCTTGCAGGCAGCTTGCTAGCAATTATATAGGCAGGTCTATTACTTTTGCAGCTTAGGTGTGCGTTTTATAAAGTTATTAACCTAATTCTTGCTAACAGGCTCTGCGTTGCGTGCGCAGAGCAGTCTATTAGCTATATCTTGTACAAGAAGCTTTAATAGGGATATCCCTTGTAGATCTTACTTAAGTATCTGTTTAACAATTGCCTCCTCTTCTAGCTTTGTTAAGCGCTTTAAGTTTAGCTCACAGTTGCGTTAAGAGCGTGTTCTGTTGCATTATTATTGATTATTTATAATAGCACTTTGTAGACAATTTCTGCGCGTTAGATACTTTTAATTTAGTTTTTTAAGATATCTGATAAGGCAAGCTATACACTAGCTTTAGTATAGGGCCTAGCAGCTTATTATAGTTAAGATATTGCATGTTGTCGTTGCGCAGGCGTTTTCGCGGCAGAGGTAAGGCGCTCGCTTAGGTGGGGCGCTCGCTTGGGAAACACGTTATGTTAATAATGTTCTTACAATTGGGAATAATAAAAGAGATAACGTACATCACGGGCGAAAGAATCAACGGGCGAGAGGATCACTTTTGCCAAGACCCCACCAAAACACCTACCCTACACCAATGCCTCTACAACAACAACAGTTTAACGCGTGAAATGAGCATTAGATATAGCTTGCGCTTTAAGCTCTTGAACAAGACGCGACTCTTTCCTAGCAACGCGCTGCAGCAATCTACAGAGTCTCTTAAAGTACTATAAGCAAACGACGCGCTAGACAGCCTTTACGCGTTAATACTATGCCTAACTCACGAAACCTGACTAATACTGAAGAGCAGGTGATTGTTGAGCATATAATTAACCTAGTTAAGCGAGGATTCCCTTGTCGGCTGCAAGATGTGGCTAATATAGCCAATTCTCTGCGCGCTGAGCGTAGATTAGGCTATGTTAGCTTAAACTAGGCTAGTACGTTCGTTTTGCGTTAGGAAGAGCTTAAAGTAAAGTTTAATTGCAAGTACAACTATAAAAGAGCCCTCTGCGAGGATTCTGAGATAATCTAGGGCTAGTTCAGCCTAGTAGCCAATATTAAAGCTAAGTACGGCATCTAGGACAACAACACGTACAACTTCGACGAGACAGGCTTCATAATGGGCTAGATCAGCACTAGAGCAGTTGTTACAGCTTCAGGATTGCAAGGACAGCTAAAGCAAA
Organism: Didymella pomorum; assembly: GCA_022225945.1. Classification (NCBI taxonomy): domain Eukaryota; kingdom Fungi; phylum Ascomycota; class Dothideomycetes; order Pleosporales; family Didymellaceae; genus Didymella; species Didymella pomorum. Next base: position 1,853 of record JAKJXN010000107.1, on the reverse strand, counting down.
TCTAGCTAGGCAATAGGGAGTAGGCAACGGTTATCTAGGGCATTAATGCTAAAGGATAGGCTATTCTGCCCTTTATTATCTTTAAAGCGCGCAACTACCTCTCTAACTAGTACAAGGACGAAGATCTACCCTAGGACTAGGTTATTGGCATCTCTAAGAACAGTTAGACTACTAATAATCTTACTTTTAACTGGCTGAAGCACTTTAATGCGCATTTAAAGAGACGTACTGTTAGCACCTACTGCATGCTTATTGTTAATAGCTATAAGAGCCACAACTCCCTCTAATTCTAGCAATACTGCAAGGACAACAAGATTATCCCTGTATGCATGCCTCTGCACTTATCGCACCTCCTGCAGCCCCTTAATGTGGGCTGTTTTGCCCCTCTGAAGAAGGCGTACTCGCGCTAAGCTAAAAACGCCATGCGCAACTAGATTAACTATATTACAAAGCTAGAGTTCCTGCTATGCTTTAAAGCAGCCTATAATACTGCTATTACTGCTAGTAATATCCAGGGAGGGTTCTAAGGGGCTGGCTTAGTCCCATTTGATCTAGAACAGGTTATATTAACCCTTAATGTGAAGCTGCGCACTCTATTACTGCTACTTCCTATAAATAATAAGCCCTAGTAGTTATAAACCCTAAGTAATACCCTAGAATTTAAGTCGCAATTAACTCTAATTTAAGACAAGTATAAGAGAGAGTAGGGTAGCTTGCCTACTTCTGTTCTAAGCGTAATTAAGTACTATGCAAAGAGGGGAGCTATCCTATTATATAAGCTTGCGCTTGCACAAAAACGAATCTGTGAGCTTAAAGCAGCTGCTAAGGCTACTATACAACGCAAGTTGTATAAAAGAAAGCAGATATAGCAAGAAGGGACCCTTATAGTTAAGGAGGGCTAGCGGTTGACTGCTCTAAAGGAGTTTAGGGCGCGTAGTAATAGAAAGAAGGTGAAGAAGCAGGTGCGCGCTAAAAGAGGTAAACCCTCCCAACAACGCTGTAGACGGTGCAGAGAGAGTAGTTACAACACGCAAACGTGCAAGAATGATGTAGAAGAGGTCTCTGAGTAGTATTATAGCTTATGTTGCCTTATGCAGCGCCAGTTTGTGGTGTTTTGGGCCATAATAGGATGAGTTTTGGTGGGGTCTTGGCAAAAGTGATTCTCTCGCCCGTTGATTCTTTCGCCCGTGATGTACGTTACTACTTTGTTTGTCAAATCTAGAGTATACATATTGTTTACAAAGCTAGCTTCTAAGCTAAGTTGCTTATTGACAAGAGTTGCTTTATTTGTACTAAAGTTAACTCTAAAATCTTTTTTTATAAGCTTTATTAGAGACAGTATATTAACTGTAAAGTTTGGTACATATAAGCAATTATTAAGGATAATAAGTGTTTTTTCATGGATAAAACAGACTTTTTCCATTGCTATAGAGTTTATATAGCTACGATTACCCCAGTCAAGTTTCATTATTTTAGCAACTAAACTTCCTTCTAGAAATAGGTTTCTATCGCATATTATATGCTAAGTACTTCCTAAATCTAAGATTAAATTAGTTTTAACGTGTTTCACCATCGAGTCGCCCACCCCATCGAGTCGCCCACCCACTAACACCAAAACGCCTGCGCAACGACTATGCGCAACACTGCAATATCTTTAATAAATATGAATAGCACATAAATATTATTTAGACGCCTTGCTATCATCTGCGTCCTCTATTTCTACCTTGCAAGTACGAGAGTTGTGTCTAATCTTACCACAACGCCCGCAGCGTTGTCCAACGCGCACCCTCTTCGCAGGCGTCTTGCCTACACCACAGCCCCTACCCTCCTTTTTAGCTATTAAGTTAGCTACT
>JAKJXN010000106.1:0-48428 GCA_022225945.1 Didymella pomorum | reverse complement strand
CAGATTTAATGCAAGCTGGAACTGTCAGTTCAGAGGCGTGGTGTGAGTATGACGATCTCCCGAACTAAAAAGTGTCCCGGCACGCTTTGCGTCCCGGCTCGCTTCGATTGACGTTAGCTTTGAAAATGGAGTGGGCTGAATGTTTAGGCTGCAGTAAACCGAGTGTCAGGTGACATGATCGTCTGACCAGATCGACGAAGGAAATGTCACTGAAGCACCAATACTATCTGGGGGCGACGAAGTATCAAGGCACAGAGCCCGACGCTCGCCACGAAACTGGGGTATCATTCGCTCTCTTCATATATTCTACAATCGTCTCCACTAATCCCAGTACTTCAACACGCCGTCCAGATCGCCAGTGATGACCTTCGAGGTCTCCCTTGGGTGCCACTGCACTGCCAGCACGGGCGCGTCACTAGCCTGGATCTTATGCCACATCTTGCACGTCTTCCAGTCCCAGAAGCACACGTAGCCGCCGCTGTCACCAGAGGAGACAAACTGACCATCGGGACTGATAGCCACGTCCGGCGCGTAGCCCGCAACATTGTGCCCACGGTAGCTCTTCTTCCTGTTCTGCCGGAACTTATCTGTGGTGGAGTAGACGGTGATCTGGTTATCGCTGCTCTGGAACGCGGCGTACTTCCCGCTTGGGTGCGGCGCCGCGCGCACCATGCTGAACATGTACGGCTCTGCGATGAACTTGATCGGCACGGGGATACCGTATTCCCACGCGCGCAGCGACTTGTCGTCAGAGGTGGTGACGAATCGCCTGTTCTCGTCGCAGAAGGTGATGGTGTTGACGGGGCCAAGGTGGTGGTCGTACTCCTGCACCATTTCGCCGGAACGCGTGTCGTACTGCAGGATCTTCTTGTCGCTCATGCCGGCGAGGAACTCGTGGGGCGTGGACGGGTTGATGCGGACGACGTGGGGCGTCTTGCCGGTTGTGAATTTGTTCAGGCATTTTCCTGTCTCGGTGTCCCAGAGCTTCATGTAGCGGTCGTAGCTTGCGGAGATGAATTGCGTGCCGGACGGGTTGAAGTCGATGTCGTTGACGGACTTGGTGTGGCCCGAGTAGGTGCGCAGCAGCTCGCGCTGGTGGTATACATCCCAGATAGCGATCTTAGAGTCGGCAGAAGCCGAGAGCAGAAGATGGCCGCTGTCGGGGATGAAGCGAACTTGCGTGATGCTCTTGGTGTGGTATTTGTAGGTGTGCACGAGCTTCTTCGGTATGAAGTTCTTGGGTTCGTACTCGCCGGTGAGCTTGATGTCGAGATCGGTAGGTACGTGCATGTACGTCCGTCCTTGGTAGTCGTACTGCTCGCTGCCCTTGAATTCGGTGGTCTCGGCGTTGGCTTCGGTGTCCTGGTAGTCGGTGCCCGCGAGCTTCTTCGGTGCAGCTTCTGGGTTCTCCTCGATCTCGTCCTCCTCGTATATGATCTCCACCTCTTCATCGCTCGCGAATTCGTCCTCAGAAGCTGCGTCTGGCTTCTCTTCCTCATACCGCGCCCACGGCCCCTTGTATGCGCCAGCTCCTGTCACTACGCTCGAGTCGCCCTTGCCCTCTCTCTTTCTCTTCTTCGAGTTCTGCCCGCTTTCTATCGCTCGGTGCCCCTGGCGGAATGTGTGGTCGCTGATGTACGTCTCCGCTGCGAATCCAGTAGGCACGCGGCCGGCGCCTTTCCCTGGCGCAGACATGACGATGGCGTGGACACGATAGTTAAAGTTGGAATAGAGAGCGGTCCTCGGTGTCTATGCGCCGGCGCTTGTCGTGGTCTTGCAGGGTCGTACCTCGCGTTGAGGTGTGAGGGAAGGGCACGTTGCGCTAGGAAATTGATATAGATGACTAAGCAGGCTGACATCAAGCAACAGTACCTCGAAGATTGACCAGCAAACTTCAAGAAGACTTGATAATAGCTCGAAGAGAACTGTTCAATGATCGCTCTCGCAAGTATGACTGTCGGTCAGGCAGCAAATTGCAGCTGTAGTTCGGAAGCTGTGGCGGTGCGATCTGCGGCCTCGCGTCATCCCACTCACCTCAGCCCAAAAGATGCGCCGGGCTTGTACATTCACTGCCCACCCCCTCACGTCCCCGAACATGAGCGCCAGTGCCTTGTCTACGCCTGACTCACTCGCTGCGCCGCGACCGACCTGCGCGCGCACAATGAATGCGCCTTGAGACTTTGTGCGAACACGCCTGCTTGTTCAGCCGCCCGCCAAACGCACTTTCCCTCTGCGAGCCCGCCAAACACGGTTCCCAAAACCACAGAATCCTGCACGCCTCCACACTCGACGCTCGACCCATTCATAGCCCCCCTCGCTACCACCGCAACCTGCTTGCGACACTCTCTACAACCCCGCGCCCCCAACTACCATGCGCGGCAGCCCGCACCCGCCCCGGGCCACCGCCAACACCGCCGCCATGCGCGCACCCGAGCCGCCCAAGCGCAAGGTCTTCAACTGCATAGTCGACGACACGGCCTTGATCGCCGGCGTCAAGAAAAGCACCCGCGACGGCATCCGCAAGTGGATCTCACAGGGCGCCATTTGCCTCTTTGTCCCGCTGCACAGTATGCCTTGAGGCGCATGTGCTCCTGCCTTGACTAACATAATCCAGCACTCACTGCGCTACACCGCCTCAAGAATGGAAACGAGCGCGTTAACGCAGACGCTCGTGAAGCCGTAAAGTGGCTGGACGAAATCACCTCAGCCTCAGGCGACGCCGCTGACCGCGTCATCTTGGAAGGTGTAGATGAAGCATACAGCACCTGGGAAGAGGTGGAGAAGTTTATGCTGCCGGAGACCCTACTCTCTATGGAAGACAGCTCAGACGACGACGACTACCATGAGGACCTCGAAAGCTCGTTCAATGCGCTCGACATGTCTGATGAGACCTCAATGAGCTCTACCCACAGCCTGGAGGACGCTACACCCAAGAGCCCTGATTCGCCACGATCCTTGATGAGCAAGAGCAAAGTTACCGGCCAGGAGGCTGCCACGAAGAAGGAATACAGTAATGGCACCGCCTCAGAGTCGCCAGACCGTACTGCACGCAACAGCTCAGAATCGACCCGCGGAGCTAGATCGCCCAAGCGCGCTGTGCCGACCTACCTGAAGCCGCTGTTCAACCACGTTCTTTGGCGCATCAACAAAGAGTCTAATCCAGATGCCGCGCTTGCCTCCTATATCCTCCTCACGAACGATCCCACTAAGCAGATGATTGCGTCCAAGTTCGGCATCCGGGCTAAGCGCCTCGAGCAACTACGCGACACCGTTGCCCGCGAGGATCGCGAGTACAAGAACCACATGACCCTGCACAAGATCGAGTCAGAGACCAACATGGTGAAGAAGACCGCGCCAGCAACCCCCAAGGCAGCCGAGCGCCCCAAGTCTAGCCACTCGGCCCAGGACAAACCGGAGGAGGGCTCTGACGATGAGGACGTTGTCCTGTTTCAGCGCACGCCCCGTGGTCCAGCGGCGATCACGATTAACCAGCGTGTCCTTGACCCCAATGACTTCGGTCGAGCAGCCCCTCAACAGTCACCCCGAGGAGGTCGGGGAGGCCATGTTGCGCCTCGGGGCCGCGGTATGCCCTCTCCACGAGGACGTGGTGCTTTCGTGCCCCGCGGCGCCTACGCTCCGCCAGTGCCCCAAGCCCGCGCACCACCTGCGCCTCGTCACGACCCGAATGCGCCAATCGATCCCAACTCGTTCGCTCGTCCTGGCCCTCGAGTAAGCCCAGCCCGCGGCGGAGGCGGACGTAAGCTGTGGGAACCCAACTAGACGTTACGGGATTGCCGTCGCTACCACGTGACGGCCCGATCTTCTCACACTCCAAAACGCCCTACCAACGGTCGCAGCCGCGACTCTTTACCAACGGTCGAAGATGAAGTCAGATTTCAAGACCGGTGAAGCAACAAGTAGCTACGCCTACGTCAGTCTCTCAGGACATTGCTTCGGGAAATGTACAACGAGGTCAGACACAGAGAACGCTTGTCAAACGCTCGCTAGTATCTAGGTGGATGCAAAAGTCGAAAATAGTTCAGGCTTCTGGAGGACTTTCTAGGATTTTCACACGCTCGCTTTGTCGAGTTTGAGGCTTTGCTTTCACACACTAGAGACGGGAATCGCTACCTGAGGTAGTCACCCGCAACGGCCATCTCCTTACGTTTTCATTTTTGCTATTGCTCCATACAAATTGCAGGATTCAGAATACATATATATCATGTGCAGCCAGAATGCAATCTTTCGTTCCTATCTTCTCTGGATGCGAAGCTACAAGGCAAATCTCGAAAACCACGGATGATCATTCGTTTTAACAATCGACAATCGAGCGACTAGACAAGATAGTGTAAGGATCTGTGAAGCGAGTCTTGATACTGCAACTTCCTGAAGCACAAGACATGGAGCCACCGCGTCAGGATTGATTCACATTATTCCAGAAAAACACGAGGCAGGTAGCGCAGCCTTCGGCTTCGCTTACGTATTAGATCCTCTGTTAACGACGGCAAGCTGTGTCCGATGGCACTTCTCTAGGTTATCTCTATAGCAGATTGTCGTTATTGCGAGCGAGGCGCTTCTGTACAACGCCTCAAACGTGAGTGAAGCTTGCTTCCACCGGCCCGGCTGAGTGGGCGCTTGCCATGTATAGGCGTGAATCCCATTTCGCTTACCTAGTTGTTGCATTCTCCCCCTCACGGTGAGGATGTGTCTGACTGAGCCGCTCTGAATGGTCGACTCGATGAGTGCAGAACCGATTCAAACCCAGTAGAGCTGCGATGTTTCTCTGAGCTGAACACTAAGACGAAGCCTGGCCGTTATGCTGGAACAAAGTCGATCATATATCCTGGTCGGCATGCTCTGGCTCGGTTTTCCAACGCACTTCGCCCCCTCCTTTGGGTGGTCGACCGCTTTCCTTAACACGACGGCGAGGTGTAAATTGATCATTGGGAGAAACGAATTGACTATTATTGTCAAGTAGCAGGCGGCCTCGTCGAATGCTCATGTCATCATACGCGCGTCTATGATGTCTGTGGCCTATTTACGTGTGGGCGTGGTATACACGGCCTTATGGAGAGTAAAAGCGATCGTCTTAGGCGTAGTCGTCTTCCCTATTGTATGAGCCGTGCTCGTTTATGTCACCTGGGCCAACGTCGTCGTGCTAGCAACGAAGTCGGCCCCGGAGTACACCGTCGTTGTCGCTGGAGTCGGGTCCACGGTGGATGCCATCGTGGTGTAAGCGGTTGCATAGATCGTTGTTGCGTCGGTCGTGATGGTGGCTGTTCCTACAACTAGACTCGGTGTGATGGTGGTCGTAAGCGGGCCGTCCCCATTGACGCCGTCGGGACCGATGCCTTCTTGCTTTCCAGTGAGGCGAGCTTTTTCGACGGCAAGGTCTCTAACGTGGCGCCGTTTGTTGGCCGGCTTCACGCCGTTGCGAGTAGAACACTTGGCTGGGCGAGGCGTCGAGATACATTTGGCGGTCGAGGTCGTCCTCTTGACCGTCACTGCGACGGAATATTGTTTTTTCGTATAGATTTTTGGCACTGGTTGTAGAGACTGTTGTCGGGTCGGGAGTAATGGTCAAGGTCATGGTCGTGGTAGCAACAGGGCTTGTGACCGTAATTTGGGCCCAAGTTTCGATCATGATCTGTGTAGACGTGGTTATACCGCCTGGAATGGTAGCTTAGGTGCTCACGGTGGCCGTTTGAGTTCGCGTGAGCGCGGTCGAAGTGACTTGCGCGTGAGTAATGCTGAAGGCAACGTCTGCATAGAAGCTTTGGTCGAGGTAAATGTTGAGTTCGTAGAGGCCGGCGGGAACCGAACCTCTTGGGTTGTTGGAGCAGCTGATGAGATGAGACTGTCCGTTGAGTATAAGAAGTAAATAGTGTGAGTGCGGGATATGTGCCAGAATAAAAGTTCACTCGCGGGTAAGAACCGGGATGACAGCCGGAGCTGGTGGCGTAGAGCTCAATGTTCCGTGTATCGCTCGGATCATAGTAGACAGTCGAGCCAGGACTAGGTAGATCGGTAATGGTACATGCACTGTTGGTCTGAACGGTCGATTTGTCAGTGGAATATCAAATACCGTAAGTGACTCGTCCATCACCTACATTCATGACACAGCTCTGAGCGTACAAGGGGTGTAAATCCATGAGAAAAACCAACAATGCCGGCAGCATCGTAGTCCACCCATGGTCGTGGCGGTCAGCCATGATGGAAATCAAGAGAACAGATGATGTTCAATGGCGTAAAGAATGCTTCAGTGGGTCACCACTCGCTTTACGACACGACTCCTCCTTCCAATAACACGCGACAGAGAAGCTGAGAACAGATATGCGTTGAGATTGTAGCTGATTCTCGAATAGGTTTAGCGTGCTAATGCATCTTAGCCCATAGATCCATGCATTTCATGATGTTCCCCATGGTTTGGATCATCATTTACTGACTAGAACTGTCTACGAGTGAAGCGCCTACCCCTCAGCTGGTCTGCTTTATCCAGCTTTTCCCGCACGCTCCCAGCTTGAACCTAATGTATTGCATACCCGTAAATTTTCATCCGCAACGTAAAATCCTCCTTCTTCGGGGACGTAGGGTCAAGCATGTCGTTTAAATCAGCAGCATAAATGAATTGGAAGTCCTGAGCTTCACTTCCTATGCGGACTTAATAGATATACGTTTCTCTTTCAGACGAAATCTCCAGTCGGCCTGTCTCGAGCATAAGTCAATGGGAAAGCAAACGAGAGAACGATCATTCAGGCCGAGAGGGGGTCTAGCCTAGCTACCAAAATACACATGATTCCTGAACTGTTGTCCCGGGTCATAGTTGAGATCATCTGGAGGCGCGATGTGTAATATCGTTGTCGACGTGGCAGGACGTATGCAAGAGTGCCGGCTCCTTCAGCGATGGAGTCTCGAGCTATTGCATTGAATACGACAGTAAAAAACGGACACAGTTCCAGAGTATTGGAGGTAGTCAATGACTGTCCGGCGCTCGTTCAGGAGCGATTGGATCCCCTGTTGGCTACAGTAGATCTGGCTATCAAAATGGGCTTTCTGTGCGACATGAGAGAGCTATGATCTAAGGCCCAATACGCTGCGCGATCACTACGCTCCGCTTCCGTTATTGACCAGCAGATTCGGGCTGCCTTTCGGGTCACCCACAACACCCCTCAGCGCTAACTGCAAAATGCGATCAGCAGCCTGTTTCGGCGTCGTCAAACCTCCCTCAAGCGCTTGTAGATAACATACTAGCCCAGCAACAAGCGGCGTAGCCATACTGGTACCCGTCTTCGTAGCCGTGCCAGTATCAGAAAGGTGACTCGCACTGATGATATCGCGTCCGGGTGCAAAAACGTCCATCTCAGGCCCATAGTTACTGCCGTATATGTCCGCGATGATATTAACCCGTCCACGATCAGGCTGCGTCATGCCTACCGTGAAGGCCTCCGGGAGCCGCGCAGGCGTCGAGTCGCCAATAGGCGCGTTTTCATTGCCAGCGGCAGCGATCGTAAGGATACCCGCGTTGTAGGCGGCTTTCACGGCGTCGTCCATTAGCGTGGAGGTAGTCCGTGCGGAGAGCGACATGCTGAATACACTGCTCTTCTGCGCGCCGCGGGTGATTACGTCGTTAATGGCCCATTGTATGCCGGTCAGCGTTGCGGAAACAGAGCCTGTTGCGCCATCGAAAACCTTGACGTCGACGAGCGAAGCTCTCTTTGCGACACCGTAGGTTCTGCCTCCAATAGTGCCGGCGCAGTGTGTGCCGTGACCATCACTATCTTTGCTGCCGAGACTGGGGTCCGTGGAATTTCGTATCGCATCGATGCCAAAGCGTGCTCTGCCTTCAAATTCCTGGTGCGTGAGCCGGATACCGGTATCGAAGACATAAGCAGTTGTTCCTTCGCCTGCGCCTGAATCGTAGACGTACTGATTGGCACCAGCAGCTTTGTGCGAAAGGTCTCCGAGGCTCCAGATGCTGGGCGATTGAGTGGTCAGGTCGCGGCTTGCAACTATGCACACAATTAGCGAGTTGAACTTGTAAGTTTCCCAGGACATTGTAGCCATCTCAAAGACCATCTGCAGAATATTTCTCGGTTCAACTCTGACTATATCTGTGACTTACTGAGGGGGGGAAAATTCGTCTTCTCAAGATATATGTACTCGTCTGGCACTACTGAGAGGACTTCTTTGAGACTTGCAATCTCGGCGGCGGCCTCTTCGTCAAGGTCACCTAGATATGCGTTCAAGTTGCCAATGTTGAAGGTGCGCTCGATAGGTTCGTGTGTTTCGCTTCGACGAGCTAGACGGCGAACATTGTCATGGTGGGTGCTAATCGCAGCTGCGTTGGCACCACTCTGGAGTTGGACGAGGTATTTGCCAGGAATATACTTGGGTCTGTCTTCCCTGGGATTGATTGGAGAGGCAAGGATCGTAGCCGAGATGGCAAGGATGGAAAGAAGCGACAACATCGTGACTGCTTCTTTCACTTTCTGACAGGAACAGAGCGCGGCAAACACAACGCTCGTAAAGTATCCTCCATAGGTCTTTCTTATAGCTGTACAGTTGTGCGGTCCAATCTCGGTGTTGCACGCTTTTCGTTCGGACTCGCACTCTCGTTGCGGAAGGTGGTCGTGAGATACGATGCCTAAGGTCTGGGCGTAGATCATCAATACTATGCTATCGTTTCAGTAATGCAAAGTTATATGACGCCATTTGTGGGGAACAATGCAAAACACAGAGCATACTGTGGGCCGTCGTGCAACGCACAACTGAATCAGATACATTGTACATCCACAGAACTCCCGAGATGCATCACCGTCAGCAATTATCGTACAACATATCCAACCCCTACATTATGCTCTAACAGCTCACCTAGGCTTTCACTTGCAGACCGTAGGTATCCCATTGCTCCGTAGTCGGCTTGTTGGGACTCTTGACCATCAGATCCTCGCCCTTGCCGCTCTTCGGGAACGCAATCACATCCCGGACACTCTCCCTATGACACATAATAGCCATCAGCCTATCCCAACCCAGTGCGATCCCACAGTGCGGTGGACATCCCGAGCGCAGCACATCAAGTAGATGCCTGAAGTCCTCGACGCGCTCCGGCTTCATCTTCAATACGTCGCGGAAGATGAATTCCTGCACTGCTGCGTTGTGAATACGGCGACTGCCACCACCGAGTTCGACGCCATTGACGACGATGTCATAGTGCGCGGCGATGGCTTTCTCTGGAGCAGTGAGGAGCAGGTCGATGTCCTCGGCCGTCTTGGGTGCGGTGAAGGGGTGATGTGTTGCAGCCAGACCGGCGGTGCCGCCTTGTCCTGGCTCAGACTCGACGGACGGCGAGAAGAGAGGGAAGTCATGAATCCAGACGAACTTGTAATTGTGCTGATCTGGTGCATCCATAAGCCCTTGAGCAATGGCGGCTTTGTGGAGAGCAAGGCGCAGGTTGCCCAAGACCGTGGAACCGCCAGCGAATGGAGCGGTTAATCGTGCTTGCAGGATGAGAAGGTCTCCGTGCTCGATTGCGAGTGCCTCGGGTCCTTCCATAACGTATTGATAGCCTAGAGGTCCGAGGCCCTGCATGGGAGCTGATTGGTCTCCCACGAAGACGCCGGGCTGGCCATCTGGGTTCTCGAGGAATGCTTTGCCATCTGGGCTATCCAAGAACTTCGAGACAAACTTCCGTGTGAGCTTGGGATCATCAGAGACGGAGATCTTGAAGGCGTCCACTGTAGGATGTTCGAGTGGCGTAATCTTGCCGATCAAGTCGGCCGGCAGATACTGGGTGATGTCGTGAATCTTCGAGTCGTACCGCAGATCAGGCTTGTCTGACCCGTACGAGGCCATAGCCTCGTGATACGTCATCCGCGGGAACTTCTCCGGAACCTTCTGCTTCAAGACTCTGTACCAAAGTGCTCTGAGCAGTCCTTCGATCTCCGTCATAATGTCTTCCTCTGCGGCGAATGACATCTCCATATCCAGTTGGGTGAACTCCGGTTGTCGGTCGGCCCTCAGGTCCTCGTCGCGGAAACAACGCGCGAACTGGAAGTACCGAGTGAAGCCGGAGGCCATAAGGATCTGCTTGTACTGTTGCGGGCTTTGAGGAAGCGCGTAGGCAAGACCCTTGTTTCGTGTAGGTACAAGAAACTCTCGTGCTCCTTCCGGAGTGGACTTGAAGAGAATTGGTGTCTCAATCTCTTTCCACCCTTGTTCTGCCAACTCCAGTCTTGCCCTCCTTACAGCCTTCTGTCGCTTGATGATGTTGTTGCGCAGCTCAGCGTCAGTGCGCAACTGGAGGTGGCGCTGTTCAGGTCCGAAAACAGTGTCTTCTTTGATGATGATATCATTTGGAATATCGTTGAGCGGAGTGACACTTGTGAGCGAGATCTCTCGGTCTGTGATCATTTTCATTCCCAGGAAGGTGTCGTTCTTGGCTTGCTTCCTCTCCAGGAGCCTGCCTCGAATCACGACAGGCGTCCACTCTCTCAACGTTCTGAGACGCGCATGAGCTTCCGCTTCCTCGCCCTCAACGTTCGCTGTTGAGACAACTTGGATGCACCAAGTCTGATTTTTGCTGCGAAGCATTGCGAAAGAGAGCTTCTGATTCACGTCTCGCCTGGTGCTTAGGTAGCCACAGATCTCGACCTCTCGACCTGCCCTGTTGTGGACCAGGTTTGCGGCTTGCAACTGAACCCAGTCATCATCGAGGTCCTTCCAGGAGGTTCGCGCTGCAAGCTGTGAGCATTTGATGGAAAGTCTCAAGTGCGTGCATACTAGATTCCTTGTAGTCGTCTAGTGTCTTACGCAGCTTCTGCTCTGGCGACAGGTCGGCTGCACCGGGCTGCAGAGTTGCGAATGATCGTGCTGCGATTCTCAGACATTGCGGTGCACGATTGAGCGTGATCCCGTGATGGCGTGTTCGGACAAATCGTGATATCTCAGCGTACGAGCTTCTTAGGGATGCGCCATGATTTACAGCATGCCGTGAAGCATGTGCTAAGCTCATCTTCGTACGAAAATACCTCCAATGGATTATTGTCTCAATTCGGTGTTCGTGACGATGATGCTTCGACTGATCGAAAAGTACGAGCGTTGCCAAGCCCTGGCCCAAGCGCGCTGGCCACAAAAGTTTCCGCACCTCCAAACCCTCGTTTCTTCTTCATCCTTCCAGTTTAACTACTGTAAGCCACCCCGCATTCACTCTCGCACTGCCCGACTAACGAATGCGCAGATGATGAAAGCTCAGCGTGTTTAATTTGAGCAGCCCTCCTCACCCACCTTCGAACTCTCCCTTTACCGGGCTTAAGTGGTCCGCTGGTGGTCGTGGAGGGGTGCATGACAACCGCGTTCGGCACACCCTTCTTGTTACAAGAACGGACGCTTTACAGCATCTCTGATTACCAAACTGGACGGTGTCTCTCCGCCTTTGCGCGACGCGATTACGACCGACATCGAATTACGAGTTGGATGGGCCATGTACTTACCTCCAATATACCAATGCAACAATTATCCAGCAACCCGCGCGCAGTGATGTGGGCATGAAAAACACGAGTGGGAGTGCGCAACATCAGGCACCCGAAATCAAGATCATCGTTGTATACATTTGAAGCTGCAAGGCCATCCACCTTCTCCTTCTTAACGGAACAGCGAAAGAGCAAACTTTCACGCAATGCCAATCATTCCTCTTCCGCTTCTATCGAGATTTGGAACGTAAAGCAAGTGCTACATACCAACCTCGAGTCAATATGCCTTCCAACTCGCAAGATCCTTTGCTTGAAGATGGGCGTTGTGCATCTGCTTTCAACGTCACGTCAGTCGAAGGTCCAATGTATACCATCACCAATTTTTTTGACACCTCTACTTTTGCTTTGTATGCACTTGAGTATCGTCTGCCTCAACGCCATGACGTCATCAATATTCGAAAGAGCAAGGACGACTAGAACACCAGATACCGCCTATGTAATCACAATCTTGGTCCAAAGGATGGGCCAAAGTCGCAACGCCAATACTCCGTAAGGAATCCGCGACGCCCAACAACCCAACCTCAGCTCCTCCGGAACCCAGCCAACGGTCTCCACTCATCCATCCTCGTCCTCTTTACCCTCCTCCACCTCACCACCCTCTCGCCATCGAACTCCCTCTCAATAACCTCGTTCCCATCGCCCCAAAACCTCTCCCTAGACCGACTCTTTGCCCGCTCCCTCGCCTCATAATCCTCGCTAACACATCTCTCCCGCCTAAACAGCTCAGCACCCCATACCCGCGGGCTGACCCTCTCATCATCAGACTCAGCGCGGTACCTCGGCCGCGGACTGAGTCTCTCTTCCCTCTCCCTCTCCCTTAGTCGCGCGACCCGGAGTCGGAACTCACGCTCCTCATCCGCATCCGCGTCGTCTCTGTCGGCGAACGAGACTCGCCTAATCCTTCTCTCGCGCTCGCGACTCGCTTCCTCGGTCCCAGAGTCGGCGCGAGAGCGGTCTGGCGACGACCATATGTTCCAGCGTTCGAGCTGGGAGGGAGTGTTGCGCGTGACGAGGGCACGGGACGGGCGGTGGGCGCCCGAGTAGGGGTAGTCGTCGTACTCGTCGTCCGAGTCGGAGGGGAAGAGGCGCTGGCGCTTGAATGATGTGCGGCGTGGGAGGGGTGGTTGTGTGCGCTCGCGGCTGCGGCTGCGCGAGCGGGTGCGCGTGTGGTGGTATGTGAAGGACGACATGGTTCTCTCGCTACAAGCGAATGTATGGAAACTGTCGCTACGTTCAAGCTATACGTCGAGTGTTGCGATAAATGAATGCAAAGCAGTGACTGAGGGCAGTGGTGAAGATGTCTTATACTCAGCGACGATGGAGGACAAAGCATGGCAAACATTCAGAGTCATTCATTCACCTTGTATATCCATATTCCTCCATGTCTCACTTGCCTAGCCATGCGTTCACGCACCATCCCTACACCCACATTTCCACTGCGCCTTTGCGCCGCAAGTGGCTGAGCGCGTGGCTGGGCTCTTTTGACGCGATGTCATTGGTGGGCACTTTGGCGTTTGGTCGGTGCACATGAACATCTTGACCGCACATGCGAACATGTTGGATGCCTGACCGACGCCTTGATTCGAAGTCACGATGAGGTCTGGTTGGAAAGGGTGGTCGGTAAGTTGAACGTGGTTCTCGTGGGTGTGTGACCGTCGCCACTGGTGGCAGTGATTCTGGCAGGATTGGGGGCCGTCTGACAACGAGGGTGCAAGGTACGAAGCATGGTGTCAGGAACGACCGTCTGGCGCAAGGAACGCGTATGCAGGTGTGTCTGAAAGTCTTGGTGGTCGCCTCCCGCCATTTCGTGGTCGTCGCGCGAGTTCACGCAGAGCCCCGTTGTTCGTCCGTCTCACTGCAGATCGCTGAATGCACCGAGTGTTATAATATCAATAATTATATTCGTCGGCTCGGTCTCTCCATGACCGTTGGTTGCATAATCAACTAAGCTGACAAAGGAGCCCTCCCAGTATCGCTGGCTCGTCTATCTACGAGCTTTCTTAATCCCACTCTTGCCTATTGCGCTGTGCGTTGTTGCAGCTTGACGCGGGTGTATCTCCCTCTAACATAAGCAGGCAACTGCGAAACGTAATAGACCCAACGCCGTTCTCAGCGCAGCATGGTACACCGATAGTCACATTGATCAAAATCACATGACCGCATTATTCCTTCATGCATGATTACACCACCTCTTTCACCCCACCACCAGATCTTTGTCGGTGACTATCCCAAGAAGTTCTGCTGTTGCTGTTGCCCTGGCCTCGGAAACACACCCTGTGTGGGCACTTGATCCATGCTCATGCCGCCAATTGTACCGCCGCCAGTGTTCTGCCAGCCTTGACCGGTCTGTTGGTTGACAAATGCGCTCTGCCTAAAAGGATTTGTGCTTCCGGTTGCATGTACAGTGAGACCGCCTGGTGGTGACGTGGCGTTCTGCGGCGAAGCGTTTCTTGCAAACGGGTTCGTGCCTGTGGGTGTTGGCTGGAGTGGTTGTGCTTGCTGTTGCGGCGCGAACGACGACTGGAATGGTAATGACCCAAACGGTGACGAGCCCGCTGGTGGCGGCGATTGCTGCTGGAAGCCGGTAGTCTGCTTCGCGAAAGGGTTGGTCGCAGAGCGACCAAGTGAGCTTGCGCCAGTCGGGTTGCCGAGCAATTTGGGCTCCGCCGCTCCGGGCATGCTGGGTAACATGGACTGGCGGAAGGGATTGGTGGAGGTTGGCTGTTGCTGTATTGGTTCTGCAATGGTAGGCAGCTGCATCTGCTGCTGCTGCGAGAAGTCCGGCACGCCGTTTTGAGGTATCGGTGCAAGGCTGTTTGACGGGCTGAAGGGCTGTGGCGTGTAGCCACCAAACCCTGCACCTGTGAACTGCGGCTGCAGTTGCTGCTGCGGTTGCTGTTGTTGTTGCATCTGGAACGGATTCGTGCTTTGTGCAGTCTGTTGCATGAACGGCTGCTGTTGCTGACCGAAAGCCATCTCGTTTGCAGTCTGCTGAGGCATCTGAAACGCTGGTTGCTGAAAGCCTTGTTGCTGGAAGCCTTGATCGAACCCTGTTTGCTGTGGATATTGCTGTTGCATAGGAGCTTGTGTAGCCATGGTCTGCTGGTTGTCCTCTAAGGACGCGAACAGGTCAATAAGAGGCGCATTTGTGTTAACTTTGGGTAGTGCTGGTGGCTGAGCACTTGGCTGGCTGGCGAGTTGACTCGATGTTGTAGGTCGAGGTTCTGATGCTTTGCTAGTGCCGTTCGTTGACTTTCCTCCGCTCTTCTTGGCCTCCTTCTCTGCTATGTACTGTCGGCGATTGATTTCGAAGTCCTTATCGTTCAAGTATTCCTCCAATGACGCCGCAAGACTCGTCGGGGCGTGCTTAATCTTGGGAATCTCTAATCTAGTCGAGTGCTCGTGTGAGCGGGCTAAGCTGAGGTACTGCACGACAGCCTCGGTTTGACGAGCGAAAGTTCGGTAGATGGCAAGGGCGCGGGTTGCGTCAGGTTTCGACATCTCGAAGTAGTGTTCTGGTCTGTCAGCACGTTGGCAAGCTTCCGAGCGAACGGATGACTTACCAAGGATGTTGATGGTACCCTCGTTCATTACGTGGAACAGAACGAGCAGGTCCATGGTCAGTAGCCGGAATGCAGTCAGTGTGATCTCGTTTTCCGGCTCATCATCAAATGGCTACCATGAAATCAGCACTGAAGCTTTGTGGAATTACGCTCATCCATACCTGGCACTTAAGCAGATATCTGATCTGCTCTTGAACACTCTCTGCCTCTCGAAGCAGGCCCTTGTCGATTGTCAACCGCTTGAGACGACCTTCGCCGCCGCGCACGTAGTCGACCTTTGTCGCGCCATACTCGATAGCGCGGCGAAGCAGGTATTCGGTGTAGGTTCTGATGTTGTGGCCCTGAGTCTGCACTGTTACACATACGTCAGCACAGTATCAGCAGGCAGTCTGGTGCCCTCTTTGAAGCCTGAGTAGCACGCTGATGTAAAGTGCAACGCCGCCAACTTCCCCTGTCATGGATAGACGTACCCTCTGTAAACGAATTGATCGCAAGCTTTCTTGTTGGGTTTTGCGCCAGGTATTTCAATGTGACTTCGGGTTCGCCCTCCCGTATCATAAGGTGTACGATGATCAGACTCTTGAATACTATTGTCCACGTCGAGTCGCGCAATCGATTGGTGAGGGCGCGAAAGATCTCGGCGACGCCTGCTTCGCCCGCATGGGTCGCGACGAGGATATGCTCGACATACTTCGACTTCGGGGCAGCAAGCTGTGTGTACGCGTTAGCGTGTCGCCTCGGGCAGCCGCACAGTATGCGCCAGCTCTTCTCAGACTTCGCAGTACCTTTATCTTCGTCCCGCCCTTCACGCTCTTCTCGAAGGAGCTTGCCATGGGGCCCGAGTGGTGCTGCAGCCGGGGTTACCGGGGGTCGCAGGAGACGGCGAGGTTTGTTGGGTGGTCGCGGGCGGTCGAGGAGGTTGCGGCGGTGCTCCGCTGGTCTATCGCAGCATTCCGGCACAGCGAAGTGAAAGAATACTGAGGCGCGTCTATCAATGGGCAAAGGGATACGGCGTTCGGGCAGCGGCAGCACAGATACGTGGTTAGCGGAGCCGGGGTGCTTGTAAGTATAATGAGCATGGATCCACAGGCGGAGCTGCTGCTGCCAGCTAGGCGATGACGCGCTTGTGCCTGCCGAACGCCCGCCAAATGTTTGGAGGGGATCGACTGCGAAACACTCCCCGCCAAACAGCTTCAAACATAACACCAGCCACACAATATGTCCAGCGAACCGTCGCCCGAGGAGCAGAAGAAGCTCGACGCCGAGACCAAGGCCAAGGAGCAGGCCGAACAAGCGACTCTGCCCTACAAGTGGGACCAGACGATCAAAGACCTCGACATCACTGTTTCCGTCGAATCAAAGTACAAGGGCAAGGACCTGGATGTCAAGATCGGCAGGAACACCCTGAAGGTTGGCGTCAAGGGGCAGGCACCAATCATCGATGTGCGTAGTGTGACCACACGATGAGAAATTTCTCTGACCATCACCAGGGCGAGCTCCCCCACCCCATCCGCGTCGACGACTCCACCTGGACCCTGAGCACCACAGCTACAGGCAAGGACATCGAAATCCACCTTGACAAGGTCAACCAGATGGAGTGGTGGGCGCACGTAGTCACCTCAGCTCCCAAGATCGACACTAGCAAGATCCAGCCGGAGAACAGCAAGCTGGGAGACCTGGACGGCGAGACTCGCGGCATGGTCGAGAAGATGATGTTCGACCAGCGGCAGAAGGAGGCGGGCTTGCCCACAAGTGACGAGCAGAAGAAGCTGGATATCCTGGAACAGTTCAAGAAGCAACACCCCGAGATGGACTTCTCGAACGTCAAGATGGGATGAAGAAGTAGAATGCATAGAGAAAGCAGTATTTGACTTGCATAAGATACCCAATTGTATAACGGCTTCATTCAGCCCTCAGAAATAGTGCACTTCCATTCAGATGGTCAAGATCACAGTCCATGTGCGGAGCCTTGGAAGAAGTCGCAGCACCGTACTTGCCAGTCTCACTCGACAGTGGACCCGCAAACAGTGATGTGATGGGGCAGATGCTTGACACATCAAAATTTCACATCGCCGTCGTCACTCTGCTCTCACTCACTCTTTGCTATTCTTGCGTCCCAAGGCGCCACTTCACCATCACGAAAAGGCCTCAGCTTAGTCAACTCAGAGCCATACATCCACAGTCCAAAATGGGATCAGTCGATGAGATGTGGCCTTACTCATGCGAATGTGGCTTTCGCTTCAAGAGCTTCAATGCTCTCAATCGCCACAAACTCAACCAGTGTAAACTCACACTTGCCCAGCTCGATCCGCCAAAGGATTCGCGGTCAATGTCGCTCACCACGACCATGGCCAACAAACACTATCCGGCCAATGATACAATGAAATCAGTGGACGAGATAACCCATGCTGATCGTTGCGAATGTGGCCGTCACTTCAAGAACTACCAGGCTCTCCAGTGCCACAGGAACAACTTCTGCAAATACACGCTTGCCCAGCGTGAGCAAGGAGACGCAGGCCACATAGCTCCAACGCAGCACGATAAGCCAGCAGAATCATGGTCAAAGTGGCATACCTTCTTCAACAATCATACAGGAAAGCCTCCGGAGAAGAATTGGCCACACCATGAGGAAGTTGAGATTCTCGCTGCGGCGAGGGATTCAAGAATCTCTAGTCCCTCAAGTACTACCACGCTTCCCTCTGCAAGCCCGAGCTTGTACGAAGAACGATCGAGGGTGAGAAGCCTCACCGCTACTTGTCATGTAGCGAGAAGTTATATCATAGCAGAAGCAGTCTCAGTTCGCATAACTCTCGCAAACCCAACTGCTTCGCCGGGTCGCCCAGTCAAGGCGTGAAGATGCAGGACAGACACTCTCAGCACGGCACGAGATGCCGAATGCCTCCCAGCCAACCTCTCCCACTCGTCCTGGCACCATACTGGAATCGAGGTTGAAGATTGAAGTAAACTGCAGGCATATCAAGATAGACTCCGAAGCGCGCCGCAGTGAAGGAGGCTACATTAGTCTCAAGTGAGAGAGAGCTCCAAGCGTACCAGGCTGCGATGACGGATGAAGAGGCAATCCTCCGGGACCTCCCGGCTATAGCGGCGGATCGCGAGGCAAACGCCTGAGATCTCGAGACTGATATAGTAGCCTGGGACCAGACAGAATCCCAGGACTACCCAATAACCATCGAGTACCTCCAGCGTCCATGATGATGTGGATTTCAGGAGTTCAGCTGAGAGAATCACATGGCGTATAGGAGTGTCTCAAGCACAACAATTCTCATTACTAAGTCATAGCTACCAATACTCATCACTCATCGCTCCATCACATCGTAAAGAGTGTCCCATCCAAATCCACCATCAACCATCCACGTGATCCGCGTGCCGCTGCAGGACTCGAGTAACCACGCACTTGCTCACCACGCCAGTCACGTCAAACAGCAGATAGATCAGTATCCCTTGTACCAACATCCCTTGGGATGACACTTGACCGTCTCGCACTTCTGCTCCGTCTCGGTCTTGTACTTGGTCGTTGGCACGTGCGTCTCCTTGGTCTCGGTCTTGTACTTCGTGGTATAGGTCTTTACGTCTTCGACCTTGGTCTTAGTCACGGGGACGTGTTTTGTCTTTGTGACGCTGGGATGATTTAGCAAGAATGGTGAGTGAGTGGGGTGGTTTGGATGGGAGCTGGAGAATCTGGAAAGGGCTGGATAGGTGGTGATCCTGAGAAGGACTTACGGCTTCTTCTCAACGGGGTACTCGGTCTTGGTTTTGTACGCTGGGTATGTCTGGTAGGTGTAGGTTGTCACTGGGACCTTCTTTGTCTCGTAGTAGGTTTCGGTCTTGTACTTGGTCTGAGGGCGTGAGCACGAATTGTTCAATTCATGGACTACAGATGGGGACTTACGTTTGTCTTGTACTCAGTCTCGGTGTAAGGTTGATCGGTCTGGGTGACGTAGGTCTTGGTCACGTGGGTCACGTAGGGCTCCGTCTTGGTCTCCGTCTTGTAGTAGGTGCTCTTGTAGTAGTCCTGGTACGTTTTGGTCTTGTAGTACGCCTTGCAGGTGGTTTGGTATTCCTCCTTCTTATGATCGTCCTGCTTCTTGTGGTCCCAGGTAGGGCCGGGGAATGCTGCAACGAGGGAGGCAGAAGCTAAGAGGGCGATGATGGTGGATTGGAAGAGCATGTTGATTGAAGTGAAGAGGGGTTTGAGTGACTGAAGTGTAGTGAGAGAAGTGTTGATGCTGAAGATCTGCTGCTGCTGGAGGCCTGCTGCGCTGCTGATGATCCTTTTCGCTAGGATGTTCTGTTCCCTTTATAGTAGTTCTTTCGGTATACATTGTGCTCACCCTCAGGCCTCAGTCAACTCTTACGCTCTGTGATGCTCGAGGGCGAACATTTTAGCGCCTCGCGCAACCCTATCAGCCGTTTTCGATAGTCTGATTCTGCCCATCGAAGATCGTACTGCAGGATGAGTTGTGTCCCGGTCTGAGGCTCGCGTAGATGCGACTTGGCGATGGTGGTCTCGCAGTGCTGCGTCGGTGAGCGTGCGGTAGTGGTCAGCTAAACCATGATTGGTGATCTTGTTCTCGATCTAGAGTCATCGCTTGTTCCGATTGGCATGAGTAGATGTTAAATCTCGAAGTAGTGTTACCCTTGACATCGACAGGGCTGAGGTCGCCCAGACACGAGGCGAGCATGGAGTCTACTCTTGGGTAATGCTTGACCTCTTCAGGATACCGCAAGCATGGACTATCGAAATTATACAGTAGCTCTGAAGGTCCCGCTGTCAAGTCAAGCTATCTTGGCAAACGCAAGGCGTAGCTCCGGAGCCCGCCACTGCTTTCGCAAGTGGAAAGTGTGTCGCAGATCAAGAATCCTGGAGTGAAAAAAGCAATGTCTGAAAGACAGATGTTGAAGATGATGGAAAAGGAATGAGGTGTGCTGTTCAAAATGGGCCTCTGCAGGGTACTGGTGCACGGGCAGCTGTTGTGTCCCTAAGCAAAGGCGAGAGGCTCGTCTTAATGCAGTGATGACGCATTTTGAGCGGAGTGCGGATAATCCGGCCAAGGGATCTCATCAAGCCGAAGCAGTGGACGCGAGCCGTATTGGCGTTGAGTTGCAGCGCGCGGGAGATCTTGGCGTGCTGTCGAAGTCAGTGTTAGCTGCGGTCCTGACGATGGGCAAATGCAAGCAACATCGGTGTTTCTCCGGCAGAACCCGCGGCGTGCCTCTAACTTTTTCGTGAAGGGGGACGACAGACTGTCACAACGCGCCATTGCGCCCGCAAACAATCGCCTTCACACTGTCTGAAATTACCGTACGACTCATCACGTCTTCAGATTATCTGCACGACGTTCGATGACCGGCAAAGAAGCTTAATCATCGTTACACGTCATCTCGGGGGTCCGCACGCTTTGCAGCACGGGAAGCTTGGTCTGCAGCCTACCGAGCAAACTACCCCGGATTACCTGCATAGCCACTACCCGGACTCATGGAAGCCATCCAGAAGCTCCCAATCATCCGAATGATGAGTCGATCATCGCCTCCGCCGGTCAACAACTCGGCGCCTCAGAACAATCCTCAGAGCGACCCATCTTCTGGCAGCCCGCCGCTGCAGTCACCACCTGAGGCTGCTTTCGAGCGCACGCCTGTCACATCACCACGATCACTTCGCCAACTGTCGGTCTTAATGATTGGCTCTGCTTGTCTGCTAGCGACAACCGCCATCACGCGAAAGGCCGTTTGGAGGCGGCAGCTCCGAACAAAGCCATCCTTCTACGCACCGAATACGAATCCCCACGAATTCTTCAGTCCCATGTCCGATGCGCTACAAGCACTAAATTTGGCAACTATGAACTGCTTCAGTGTGGGCCTCATGCTTGTAGGCGGCACAATGTGGACACTAGATATCGCGAACCTGAAAGAGGCACGGTTCATCCTGCGAGGACGCCTGAACTACGATTCGATATACCGATCAGAAGACGACGTGCCGAACGGACTTGGCGAGACGCTTCTAAGAGCGGGGGAGACAAGGATAGTGGAGGGAGACGAAGACGGCCACGATACAAAGTCTCAGTAACTACCAGCGTATTGTAAGACTAAGGATGTAAGAATAGTGTACAATCAGCCGAGCTGCAGTATGTGTCCAGTGAGCATGTTGATCGAACGCTGAGGAGCGCCTCGCACAAGCAGGCCAGTCCCTGGCGGGATTTGATCGCTGCTATAAGCACACCAAATCAAGCGCAACATCTTGGCACTTCGAGTGTCTAACGACCAACAACACACATACATATCCTTGTTCACGGAGGACTGAAATCTTGTAGGACAGAGTATCAAGTCTGACGGGGACTGCCACCTGCGCCGGCACTGTGCACTCCCGAAGAATGTGTGACAAGTTGACATGCATATGTGTAAGTTTTGTCCAGGAAGGTCTCCTTGGCAAGGCGACGGAAGCTCCTCCCTCGATGCCTGAACATGAACATGGTGCTTCTTGGCAGAGGCATTGAGCCAGGCCTTACACTCGCTAAGCTCATCTTCTCGCCCATTTGGGCGTAACCGAATCCTTGGGTAGGTTGAACGGCATCAGCAGCCCCGGTGCCGACGGCGAAGACCTAGGTCTTTCACTGTCAGGCCACGGGGGTCTCTGAATTTTCCGACGGCGAGCAGTAACAAGACGGCGTTGAAGCCTTGTGCTACGACTAACGCTTGATTCGATCACGATGCCTCAATTCGCCTGACGCGCTTGTGTGCTGGCACATCTGCAAGAACTTCTTCCTTGGTGTCCACTGTCCATGCTGCTAGCCAAAGTCCATGTCGGAGAGACACCTCGAAGGGCCAGCTTTGTTGCTGCACACAAGGTTGTATTCTTTCTTTCCTCCACAGACAATAGTTGCGGTCGACCATTGACGTTGCGCCGGCTAAGCAGCCGTCAAGGCTACAACAGCATTGTTTTGCCACACCTTGAATCTATTTGCGACCTTTTCTCCACATTCTCGCTTTTCATAGCTCGAACCACGTCACAAGAAGCCTTTGAATGAGCCAATAGAAAGTCGAGCTTACATGCAACGATCCATAAAGTCGCTAGTTTAGCATCCCGCTTCGCGGATCCATGGATCGGTTTCCGTACCCCACATTTGGTCAACGTTCGGCTCAGCCAGCCTTGAGCAAACCACCACAGCTTGTGAAGCCTTGCCAAGTGGCATCAGCCTTCCCAAGGCGAAGTGCAAGCCTTGGATTTAACTAGATGAGCTTGGCATCGACAAATCCAGAGTCTTGAACATGCCAGCCCTACCGGCCTTGTCTCTTTTGGCTCGACATCATGTAATGCACCATCATCAGGCCCTGAACAAGGCCATTGTTCCGCGCCAGCCTTCACCTCTTCCCCAATCCATCCCTCTCCAGACTCCAACCCACCTAGCTCGACGTACCCCAGATCCAGACCTGCGCCCTAGACTACACTCCAGACTTACACCCTCGGCAGCTCCTTCTCCTCCTCTTTCGGCACCTTGGTGCCCATAACGCCATCTCTATTCGCTCTCCACACGCCCTGTCCACCCTCAAACCTCTCCAACTTCCAGATCTCAGCCTTGTCCTTGGTCAACTCCAGCGCCTCCTCGCCCGCCAACCACGCCGCCTTCCTGTGCGGCGCGCTGACGGCTATCACAATGCTTTCCTCGCCAATCGGACACTCGCCCAGCTTGTGACTGATGGCAATCTTAGTACATTTATGCTTCTCCAGCATCGTGGTCGCGATCTTGAAGAGCGTATTCTTGGCCAAGGGTGTGTAAGATGTGTATGCTAGACTGGATACGGGGAGGTTGTTGAAGGAGTCGCGTGTTGTGCCGATGAAGAGCACGGTTGCGCCGGCGGAGGGCGAGCGCACGAAGGTTGTCAAAGCCCGGGAGTCCAGGTCGTGCGGGGTGAGCTCGATGTAGATGTCGTCTGTGGCTTTGATCACGGCTTCTGTGGGGATGGAGGGGGTGAAGGATGAGTCTTCTGTTATAGAGGGGTTGGATGCCATCTTTACTTTGCGCTGTGTGCTCGACGAGTTGAATATGGGCCTGGAGATGTTTTGCGTGTCTGGTTCCAGATGGCGTCGGTGGCGTAGGATGACCTGGACTTCGTCAGTGCTTGGTTTTGAGGATCTTGTCTCCCAAAACATCAATTTTGATGCTCTATGCGAATTGTGTGACAGCGCATCCGGAGTCACATGTCATCTGCTTAGCTCTATCAGATGGAACGGAACTACCGATCCGGAGCTGCCCCGCCAGGAGCTATAGACGATGGCGGCCATCGAACAAGGCAATTGAGACCAACAGATGCAAGGCTTGCGCTTTCGTTTCACTCACAATTAAATCCTTTGAACTTTGTATCCGGTGTTGTGCAGGTGCGTCTGCAGCGCGTCGAAGATGTAATGGTGACTAAAGGGTGGGGCGAACAGCCGGAAAATCTGATTGGCCAATACCGCGAGGTCGTTGAGAGCGTGGAAAGGCGCAACATTGTGATGTGTGATGTCATAGCAACGGTGACTGCAGTCTAGTGTTTTGAGATGGTATCCAACGGCCGTAATGATGACAAACAATGAGACGCGCTCCATTCTACCCAAACATCCATGCAACGCAAACATCATACGCTCAACCTTCTGCGCCCCACTGCGCAGCTGCAAGGCTCAGGGCAGGTACAGTCCTCGCAGCCGAAATTCTAGTATCGCTGCCTGTGGTTGGGGTACGACGGCCTCGGTGCAGGGCCATTACCAGCCATCATGGCAAGTCGAGCAGGGTGGATGCCGTTATTGTCAGGCTCAGCAGCAGCCTCCTCCTCGCCCTCGGCGCCCTTCTTGCCCTTGCCCTTCTTAGCTGCGCGCTCAGCCTGCTTCGTCTCGAGCTCGACCTTCTTCAGGCGGTCGTTTGCGCGCTCGTCGTGCAGCTTTGTGTTCTTGGTCGCGATCTTTTCACGTCGTGTGTCGCTGTTGCCGCCGCCGCCAGCACTGGAGTTCGTTAGCATGTGATGATTGATTGTTCTTCTCAGGTCTGGCTCACCTCAACTCGACGTTGATCTTGCGGCCCTCCTTCTTCTTGCCGTCAGGGAAGATCGAGTGGTGGTAGTTCTTCAGGCACTGCTCCATGCGGTCGTAGCGGTCGAACTCGACGAAGCATGTACCCATAAACTTGTTGTCCTTCTTGTACGTGCGCATGCGGATCTCGGTCGGCTTGATCTTGGCGAAGTGCTCCTGGATCTGCTCCTTGGTCGCAGTAAAAGGGAGATTTCCTGATTCGGTCAGCAAGAGTCAATACCTGTAGGACGCGTGCCAGTTACCAACAAAGACAATGAAGCGACCCTTCTTGCCAGTACCCTCTGCAGCCTCGCCCTCAACACCGCCTTCGACCTCGTCGGCCGCGGCCTCGCCGTTGATCTCAGCAGCAGGCTCTTCTGTCGCTTCGGCTTCTCCGTTGACTTCAGACTCCTCGGCCTTCTTAGCTTTCTTATCTTTTTTCTCTTTCTTGTCCTTTCGGTCCTTCTTCTCCTTCTCGTGTTTCTTCTCTTTTTTCTCCTTCTTCTCGCTCTTCACTTCTGTCTCGGCGCCGTCCTCCATTTTGACGTCCTCATCAGGTGCGCTGAGCTTAGACTTCTTGCCCTGCTTGTGTGTCTTCTCTTTCTTGACCTTCTTAGACTTCTCCTTCTTTTCTTTTGGTGCGCACTCGTCAGCGGCGGGAGTTGCATCGGTCATTGCGACATCGTCTTCGACTTTGGTAGGCTCGGTGCTCTCTTCGGCGGTCTTCGACTTCTTCGACTTCTTGGACTTCTTCTCGGACTTCTCCTCAGCAGGCACAGCGTCTGCAGCGGCCGCCTCTGTAGTCTCCTCTGTGGCGTCCTTGGATTTCTTGGACTTCTTGTCTTTCGACTTCTTATCCTTCTTCTCCTTCTTGACTTCCTCTACGGGCGCATCGGTGGGAGCCTCGGTATCCTTCGACTTCTTCGATTTCTTGGACTTTGCGGGCGCCTCGGCGCTCTCCTCGGCCTGCCTCTTCTTGCTCTTCTTCTCTTCCTTGAGCTCTGATTTAGACATGTTGGGCGCGTAACAATGTTGTTTACTGAAAGTGAAGGGACCGGCGCGAGCATTGTCGCAAATCCCAACTTTTTGCGGCAGAACCTCGCGCTAGCTTGACCGCCTTCCCGGTCGCGCGTGTGGCACCCCCGAAGTCATCTCTCCCCAACATCTACAATTGCGCCTGCAGTAACTCATCAATGCCGCCGCCGGTCCGTCGAACGCAGCTGCCTCGGCAGGCACTGCGAACGTCCAATGCACGGTCAGCTGAAGCAACATGTCCCCGCCAATTCTCGTACAAGCACCCCCGTCAATTCCTCATCGCCCACCCAGGCTCGTCACGGCCTCAGCTCCCTTTCCTGTACCCCTCAGGCCAGCACCTCTCGAGTGGCCAGGTCGCACGATTGTTCTCGATAAGCGCCAATCACAAGAAATTCATCAAAGAGACTGCAAAACTCAGCATTCGATATTCGATCCTGATCTTCCTGGCCTCGTCATGCATCAGTATTGCTGGTATGGGCATCTTGAGCGAGCAGCAGGAGCGCGCGTTTCCATCGCCACATGAGTGGAGCTTGATCACAAGATTCCGATTCAGGAGAGGGAGATGGTGGCAGGTTCCCGAGAACAATGAAGAGGAAGGCTTTCCCAACTGGGCGCGTGTCTATGACGAGCTTGACCATGCGCTCGGCCGGCTGGAAGATCCCAACATAGACGGATCTGGCCTGCAAGACCAGGAAGAAGGAGGAATTTTGGTTCCTGGCGTTGGCAAGGCAGGCTTTGACATCACTGCGAAGAGCGATGAGTGGATACAAGGTTACTACGAAGTATTAATAGGAATGGCAGCGGCCTCAGAGCGGTTGGAAGGATGGGTCACGGACGAGCGGCGCAGGAACGTGTGGGCGCCCGAGTTTGTCGAATCGAAATCCAACCCTCGACCGAAAGCCGTCCTGCCTGGCATGCCAGAAGTACCTGATGAAGACAAACGAGTGGCTGCCAGCGACTCCCCCGAGAGCTTCTATCTGAAGATAATCACAACGAAGGGATTCACTACGAACCAGCGTGTCACAGCAGCTCTCGGCTACGCAGACTGGCTGAGTTTCAAGAAGCTGCCTGACTCTGCTGAAGAGATGTACCGCTGGGCACTTGATATCGCGATTTCAGGCTTGTCAGTCGAAGACCCATCGGCAGTCATCGATCGCCAGACTGCCGTGCTATCTGCAACGGCGCCTAAGGAATTCGTCACACCTAACATCGTTTATGCGGCTACGAACTTGGCGACATTTTACGCGTCGCAAGGTAAGGTAGGGTCTTCCTTACCTATTCTGGTCTCGCTTCTGCGTGCACGCCTTTCAGCCGATGAGGCGCCGCCGGCACCGAATACCAACATAAAGGACCCAAGTCTGATGGGCACCATCCTTAGCTTGCTGAAGGAGCCCGCCTACCCAGCATTACCGCCCTCCGGAGATGAGCCGCTTCTGCGCGACGAGAAAGATCGCTGCGAGGAAGCTGCGCTAAAGAACTACATCGGAGAGATACTGTTCGCTACCGCTGGAACGTACTCTGAACAGCATCAACAAGGACTGTCCTGGGTCCGAGAGGGTGTTTCGACCTCGAAGATCGCGCAAAGCCTGGAGCCAATCAGCACTGACGACGACCTTCGCAAGAAATGCGAGAAGTGTGAAGAGGTGGGCTTGGAGTCATGGGGCAAGATCATGACTTATCTTGCAGCAGAGGCCCGTGACAAGCGCGATGCTGCTGTGAATGGAGGACTTTTGACAAGACTGATATGGAAGATTCGCGGCACTCAGAAGCTCGAGGAGGATGTTGAGAATTTTGAGGGTGAGGAGGAAGGCGTGGTGATGAGGCTGAACAAGCTCAGGAGTAAGATGCTCAGAGATGAATACGCCGAGTTGGATCGCAAGTATTCGCGAACCTTCGTCTTCTAGATATGTGGCCTTATCGCAATGGCGAAACTGTACCAACATACCCAACATGCATAACAAGGTCCTCATATTGCGAAATACACCAGTCACAAGGCATCAGAGCTAGTGATTGCTTCACAGTCTTCTTATCTAGATTTACACTCCTACAATTTGCTTGCTTTGCAACTTGATGGCAAGGCTGGACCGCCACATGTCGGAATGGTCAGATCGAGCTTCAGCGGTGGATCTCGAAGATGACGTCCGTCAGACGCTAGTGATCCGTCCATCTCCACACGTGGTAACTCCCGCGATCTCCGCCCCGCAGCTGCATCGCGCCTGCATTCATTCCTCACCGCAACTGTTCTAGAAACCGCGTTGTTACTTCTTCTTACTGATATTCTGGCTTCCACTTTGAAAGTCATCCACCTATAACCAGCTCAATGTCTGCCAAAATCCCTTCGTGAGCTAGGATCTCGCGCTACGACCGCATTCGACCCGCATCAAGGTTGCCGCGTGACCGAGCCAAAGACTACCGCCGTCTCGCCCGCCCTATAGACAGATCCCGTCGACCCAAGTTGCCCGGTTGCGATTTCGACACGCGAACTTTGCCGATGCCGAGCACACAAAGCAACTGAAACAGCTGGCAAGATGAGCGGGGCTGGATCCTGGGGATATGGAACATTGTTGCAGACCTTCCTTTGGGGCTACCTCATAGGAGGGCTCACATTACTACCGACTGTCGCGTTCTTTGCTTGGTACTGGACCACAACACAAACCGATGCGAAGCCTCTCGAAGAGCCCCCGAATCGCCTCGCAGACCAGACAAAGCGCATGAAGTCGAACGGATCGACCAAGGAGAGCAAGGACGAAGAGCTCAAGAGTCTGGGAGCGGGTCTGGACGAGCAGATACTGGAAAGCTTGAAGGGCAGGACCCACGAAGCAGATGTATTTGCTGGCTATTTCGCGGTTTGTCGCGAGTATGTACCAGGTGGAGTGAATGGCAAGCCACCGGAACGCACGACTCCCGCAGGAGCTGTAGTAGCCACGGAGAGCCCAAGCATCTACCAGTCTATGTACAGCAACATCTTCAACAGGAACAAGACTATGAGTCCTTCGCTGGACGCTCCAAACACGAAGACAAAGAAGGCTCGCAATGTCTTCTACGTTGTCCTGAGGTAAGCTATGTCCTGGATTATAGGGCTGTTCTGGAAGCTGATCTGGTGTAGACTGGGCCACCTGATGCTCTACGACAACGAAGATCAGCTTGATGTACGCCATGTGATATCGCTCGCGCGTTACGAGGTCGACATATATGGCGGCGGTGAACGGCTACCAGAAGGAGAGCTTTGGATCAAACGCAATTGTATGTGAACCGTGTCGGTCATACTATAAAGCTCACAAGCCTAGGCATCCGACTGAACCAGAAGCTCGAGAGCGATCCTGACGCCGAAGCAAAGTCGTTCTACCTATTTTCTGACAACTGTTCTGAGAAAGAAGACTTCTACCACGCCATGCTTCAAGCCCAGGATCATCACCAAGACCAAGCCAATCGGCAACCTCCAGTCCCTCTCAAATTCGACACGCCAGATCTTGTCAAGCTTGTGCAGCAACTGCACGCGAATGAAGAAAACTTGCATACACGATGGATCAACGCGCTGATCGGTCGAGTCTTCCTTGCGCTCTACAAGACTCCAGAGATCAAGAACTTTATAGCGACGAAGATTACAAAGAAGATCGCACGTGTGCCAAAGCCTGCCCTGATCAGCAGCGTACAGCTTCGCAAGATCGACATGGGGACTTTGCCGCCATTCGTCACGAATCCGAAATTGAAAGAGCTAACTGTCGACGGCGACCTCGTTGTCGAGGCGGACGTCAGCTACAAGGGGAACTTCCGAATCGAAATTGAAGCCACCGCCAGGATCGATCTAGGTCAAAGATTCAAGGCCCGAGAGGTCACGCTAGTGCTTGGCTGCTATTTGAAACGTCTAGACGGTCACCTACTCCTTCGCATCAAGCCCCCTCCGAGCAATCGACTGTGGATGACGTTCGAGACACCTCCACGTATGGAGTTGTCGGTCGAACCTATCGTCAGCACAAGGCAGATCACATACGGTCCCATCCTCAGAGCGATCGAAAGCCGTATCAAAGAGGTCTTGAATGAGACGCTGGTTCTACCCAATTGGGACGATATGCCCTTCATGGACAGTATTGCACAGACCATCAGGGGAGGCATCTGGGAGAGCGCGGCGAAGGGCAGGGACGAACTTGAAGTGAAGACTGATGATATCTCCCGTCTAGACACTGCATCGGTCGAAGTGGAGAAGCTCGATACTGAGTCCATACATTCTCACCTCTCCGTACCCTCGAGTATGGAATCAGAAGAGGTCGGGTTGGGCGTCACTTCTGCTACCGACTGGAGATCCCTGCCGATGAAGGCACGCTCGTTACGTTCTGCGCCTTCCATCAAGGTTGGATCCAAGAACGCTTCTACAGAGACTTTGGAACCAGGTTCGAAGTCAACACCGCAGATCACGCCATTGGCTTCGCCGTTACGATCAAATACGTCCGAGTTTGCATCGATCTCGCCAGACAAGAGTGCAGAAGACGTCTCAGTACCTACACTCTGGTCGGAATCTTCACATTCGGCACCAAACCTGTCAGAGATACACCACTCTAGATCAAAGTCAAAGGAGGACTTGACTCCCGAGCAAATCGCTGCTGCAACTGCGGCAGCACATAGCGCTCAGACGTCCGCAACCAAGAAACAGACTATCAATCAGTCTTTCAATGCCGCCGCCGGAGTTGCCAGGAATTGGCTCGCCGCCAAGCAAAACCAAGGGCAGGCTCATCGCAAGAAGAGTAGTGTTGATGCGACTAACCTTCCAATGGGCGTGCACATCCGCAATGGACAATTTTACGACGGTGAAGCACCTGCCGATGCGCCGTCATCGCCCCAACCTCTCAATAAGTCCCACACAGAACCAATGGGTCGTGGCCAACCTCTGCCACCTCCAGGCACACCTTTGCCTCCGCCACCCGGCAAGCAAAAGACTTGGGGTGTCCCCATACAAGCGGCATCAGCATTAGCAAACCTGGCGAAGCGTAAGCCTGTTAGTGGCGGGCCTGCTACCAGCACATCAGCACCAGACAAGAAGGACCCTGAGCGACCTGGTACATCACAATCATCTTCGAACAGTAGTCTCCATCAATTGCAACAGCATGAAGATCACGAATCTCATACAGCAACTGCGAACACACAGGATCGAAACATGCCGCGCAGGAAGTCATCGTCCGCTAGTACAGCGAGCCAGCACCCTCCACCGCTACCGAAGCGACGACAACGTCAATCGAGCGCAAGCCAGCATTCAAACTCATCGATTCGTCACAGCGCGTACCACGATGGAGCAGGCGAAGAGGTCTTTGTTGTAGAGGCGCCATTGGCCGAGGTCAGTGCGCCATCGAGTCCAGCAGTGGGAGTGAGCAAGCAACTTGGCGATGATAAGACGGATAATGGAGTTACGGGACGTGTGTCTAGAGGGTCGAGTCTCCGGTCTACGAAGGCTGAGGATGAGGCTGGGCACGGCACGTTTCCGTTTGCATAGATTTGATCAATACATAGACATAGTATACCATACATCAGCTTATCATCTTCAGTCAACTTCGACGTGCAGGGTGCCTGCAGCCATATCGCAAATCAGCGGTCTTGCGTGTCGTCGCTGCCGGTAAAGTTCCAAGCAGTTCCATGCCACTAGAGACAATTTGCGCTGCACCGATAGCCCAACAGATCTAAGTCCGTCCTGACACCGGCCCTTTGTCCGACCAAACTGGCTGACTCTCCAACACAACGCGTGATCCTCTTCAAGTAGTACCGGCCATGTCTTCGTCGCTCTCCTTGACGCTTGGTGCGCCGATGATGTTGACCTCAGTCTGTCGTGTAATGCCTCCTTCCTTGACAATTGCTTGCTGGCTTTCAGTGCTCCCAGTATCAGAAACGTCATCAGCCCTCAGGGACCGACTTGCTGCGATCCCTCTATCGAATTTTATGTCATTTTCCCCAAATGGCATATCTTAAACGTGACCTGACGTTCCAGGGCCAGTGCCTGCATGGTAGGATCTATGCGTTGTTTGCGATCCATACATGGCTCCTAAGATGCTTCGGAACAAGGGTTTGAAGCACGGCAGATTACCTACGACGATACCTATGTTCCACTCTGTCACCGTCTAAATGGTTACGTTGCGTGATGTCCACAGCAAATCGGGGTCTCGGCCATAGTTTTGCATGTAGTATAGTCGAACGCACGCTGCTGAAATTGCGAACAGTCCAAGAGACACGATGGCTAGTATTGGTGCTTTTTGTCGCTTGCTCATTTGGGAGTTCCATAGCATGGGTATCTGTGCTCATGTTAACGACGCGTGAACATCTTCGTGATTGACGTACTGAAATGACGAGCGAGAACAAGAGGTCAGTGACAATGTTTGTAGCTCAGTAAGTCAGCGCAGGCCTATGTTTTACTATAGCTGATCACTTACAAACGTTCATGTAGACTAGTCCAAGTAGAACCTTCATGCCCCAGCAATGACCGGTTGCATGCGAGTCCCACATGATAGCAAGGTTCGAACACTGTAGGAGCTTGGTTAATCACTTTCCCAGTTGTTAGTCAATCGCGGAAGATTCAACATTCTGTCTCGACTCGACTTTTGCGTGTGAAAACGCACACCAGTGACGGCGAAGGGAGACTCAAAGAGTCGAACTTGGACAACTTGACGGCCTTGGTGTCGCCGAAGCCGAACGATGTTACGCTCCGCAGACCGCAAGCAACATCCTTCGGGAGAAGTAGACCACCGGGTCGTACGGCATACCGCCTGAGTATTGTTCTGTAGCTTTGCACTACCTTCCATCATCATACAAGCCAACGGCGCGATCGACTCCATTAGAAAGACTCGTTTGCCTTCAGTGCGAGACTTTCCTATGTACCCTTGCTTGCGGGTGGTGGTACTGCAAGGGTTGATAGCGTGACAAACATCCTTCGGACCAATTTAGTCCTGTTCTAGAGCTGCTTCTTACTTAGAAGCTTGTGTTTATCGAGCGCAGAGCGGGTGCATAGCTCCATACTGCGCCAGCAGGAAAAATGATTACGGCTGGTCGTGGAAAGTCGACTTCGCAGGAGGCACAAATGCTGTATCTTCCGGGAGATCCAGTGCTTCTCAGCTAACGCTTTGTCCGAGTGGCGCAACTGCTCTTCCACAAAAGGGTCATTGAGCCTTTGCTTCAAGTACATCCTTGCTAGATCATCCTTACCTATGCAAAGCAAGATGTGTTTCAACATCCCAGCCGCAATGTGCCTCCTGGTAAGCACCTCCATCAATGCCTTTCCCGCGCCTCAAGAGAGTCCCACTCTACCTTCAATCTCTGATGAGGCTTCGGCAACACTGCCCTCTGTTGCTTCGATGGAGGCAGCAGTAGTTTTGGATCAATTGGCTCAGCTCGCCAATTTTGCCTTAGATGCCAGCCAGTATGCTCTCTACAGTACCGTCAAGCAGAAGCATGGCCTTTGCAAACCCCTCCGACCTATCCCTTCGCAGACAATGGTAAGACACAATATCAATCTCTTGTAGAACCAGTGCTGACACGACTCCCTATGGGTACACTCTCGAAGAAGGAGCGAAAAGCATCCATTTGCGCCGTCCAATGCCTCA
The DNA here is from genome assembly GCA_022225945.1 of Didymella pomorum. Taxonomy (NCBI): domain Eukaryota; kingdom Fungi; phylum Ascomycota; class Dothideomycetes; order Pleosporales; family Didymellaceae; genus Didymella; species Didymella pomorum. The sequence goes on along the minus strand of JAKJXN010000106.1, from coordinate 15,667 downwards.
TCAAGAAGCAGGCGAAGACCCCCAAAAGCCTGGTCCCCGGCGCTGTTTCCAGATTCGACGACTGGGTCGGCACTCATATCAACCAGACCGATTACATTCATTACACAAATACCTTCCTAGCCTGGCACAGGTACTTCACGTTGGCACACGAACATGCTCTTCGCAAGGAGTGGGGATACACTGATAGGTACCATGTCTGCATACTCAAGCTAGGTAGTGCACCTTGCTGACCAAAGGATTTTACAGGACTCAGCCTTACTGGGACTGGAGCAAGACTGCTGTCACCGGTCTGACAAAATCACCAATTTTCAATGGTAGCGAAAACTCAGTGTCTGGTGACGGTGATTATATACCTGGCAATCAGCTGGGTAGACTTGACCTCGGGGGCCGTAGGGTACGGACCTGCCTCCTCTGTACCTAAATACCGGCTATGGCGGCGGCTGTATCAAATCAGGCCCCTTCAAAGAAAATGTGTGGCTGCAACTTGAACATTACCCTGCAGAAAATGCTGAAGGTCTCAGTGAGACTCAATCTTGGCCCTGTTTGTCTTCCTCTCGTCAACGGAAGCATTGAGTCCAACGGTAACGGCTTCGGATACAATTCACGCTGCACCAAGCGCGATCTGACTGATGCCATCAACCAACGCTTCGTCAACGCTGCTTCAGTAGTCAGGAACATTTTGGTATTTGACAAGGTCTGGGACTTCCAGATGACTATGCAGGGTACTCCAGGGACTGGAGACATTGGCGTTCATGGAGGCGGTCACTATGCAATTGGAGGGGACCTAGCGCGTGACCTGAGCTGCTACTTACTAAACATGCGAGACACATGACTAACTAAAATAGTTTTACATCTCACCGGCCGATTCTATGTTCTACCTTCACCACTCCATGATGGATCGTGTGTGGTGGATCTGGAAAAACCTGCATTCCGAGACTGCGTTCGGTGCGAAGCGCATCTCCGGCCCAGGTAAAGAAGTTTGATAGTGAATTTAAGTCAAAATCTTCAACTTGGTCATCTCACCGCGTCACCAACAGTACTGCAGCGTCAGTGGACATCAGGCCGCTCCCAAAGCGTCTTGCTGTGATCTTCATCAGATGTAGACCCACGTCGAGACTCAGACCACCAAGCGCTGCATTTGATGATTGAGAGCTCAAGAAGTGCCCAGTGGCGCAGTGCCACGTCCTCTTTCCGCAGGCCCTAGAGCTAGAGATTAGGCATAGGGCGGATCGCGACGACAGAAAGTGGGACGAAAGTAATTGTCATCCGAAGTGGGACGAAACGCTCGCACATCATAACAGAGAGTCGAGAAGGAGGTTCTCGCTTCGCCTGCGCGAGATTGTTAATGCGGCAGGAGGTGAGGTAAGCCACGCTTTGAAGGGTTTTGAGCAGAGGTAGAGATGTGTTCGTCGCGATCGTTGTGATTGGTTCGTTCTATAGCAAGGATACAAAATATTTGGGTCCTGGTTAAGGCTGAATGCGTGCGCTGTTGTTTGCACTGTTGTACCTCGGACAGTAGATGCCCCAGACCAAGTTACCAACGTGACATTGCCTCACAGCATCCAGATATCGTTGAATATGCGGCGACAAACCCAAAGCCTCCGAATTTTCTACAATGACACAGAATTGCTCGAATCGCTGTTGCGTCGTTTCGTGGCAGATGCGTAAAGCAGCCTCTTCATCGCAGCCCTACTCCTTGATCACCACCCATACGGCATTACAGTCCGGCCAAGCTTCCTGCGCCTCAACTTCCTCCTTCGGCCAAGAGTAAATGTCGCTGACAAGGCTGATAGCTTCATAGCCGGGGTACAGCGCCTACGAGACATGCTTCAAGAGGTTACACTGAAGCTGGAGTCCCGACTTCGAGATTTCGAAGGATCTTGCAAAGTCATACGACTGGATCATGCTTTCAGTGCATTCAGCAGCGACGTAAGGTGTCGACTCTGTCTTGCCGGCGATCCATATGGAAAGCAAGGGGCCCACTTTCTCGACCATGCCGACTTCTCTCCTGAGCGGTTCAACTGCAACAATACCATGATTACATCTATGCCACTATTCAGTGGCTTTTCCTGGATCATCCACATCGTCAATCTAATTCCCACGAGTAAATTGCTCAGACTTCTGCCTGCAGGAAAAGTCTTTGGAGACGTTCGTAAGTTCTCGCTTGCGTGCTTACACCAGGCTATCAGCTTTGAGAAGGTAATGGCCGCAAGGGCATCAAGACCGAGGATCATGGTTCGGTATTTCTCCACTTGGCGACTAGCGAAATGCCTGCAAGCGAGAGGGCGCCTGAGCGACTGTTGAAAGAAGCACAGGTGTTGCTTGCGGGGGGGACAGCAACCACGTCACATACCCTAGCGTACGCACTGCAACCCTCCAGCCAACTCTGACATCAACCACATCTCACATACTGAGATACGCTGCGTGTTAAACTCTCGCACGATCGCAGCTCAGGCAGAGGCTCCGCGCAGAGTTGCTCCACCCGATGGCGGGTCGGCCTTCGCAAGCCCCTTCGCAGGCCGAACTCGAGAGGCTCCCCCTTCTTTCTGCAGTCATCAAAGAATCACTTCGGCAAATTCCTATCAACGAAACATGACCAAGGTACATCATTGACCAATACAGTCTCTCATACGGTGTGATGCATTGCCTACCTCGCATTTCGCCTGACATGCCTATACAGTATAGGCAATACACAATACCTCCTGACATTCCAGTGGGTATGTCGAACTGCTTCATGCACACGGATCCGGGTGTCTTTTTCGATCCGTTAGAGTTCAAACTTGAGCAGTGGATGGCTGGAGTCACTCCAGAAATGCTTCGCAACTATGTGCCATTTGGGCGAGGATCGCGAAACTGCCTCGAAAAACAGTACGCCGTGCTTCAGCATTACTCGTAGCTCTACTGACGAGGTCCACTCTAGGGATTGCAGAGCTATATCTCGTTCTCGCCATGCTTTTCAGACCCAGTGGCCTTGCATTAGAACTATTCGACACAGATGAGAGTGAAGTTGTCCGAGCGCACGACTTCATCATTGCGCTTCTGAAGATCGAGACTGAGGGGGTCAGGGTTACTGTCGGTTGACTTCGAGATTCCATGTCTCAAATTTGTAGCGTGTCAATATGTAGAGCGATCACGACACATGAGCAGATTGAACGGCAAAGGTTCATGTGGAAGTTGGTGTGATGAAATAGGGTGTCTACGCGCTGGTGCATGCCGCTCCTGTGCTCTTATGCTTGAGAATCTCTGCCTTCGTTCTGGCGCTGCGCGTCTCCTAACGCTGCTCTTCTCCATCCACCAGCAAATCTCCACTGTATAGCGACGCCTATCAAGGCTACAATCTGCGCAATCATACATAACGTGAAAGCCAGGCCGACTCCGATGTCGTTGACCATCGGCATCACGAAGCTAGTGCCGCCTGCCGCAAACAGGCATCTTGCTAGGTTCAGACTCGCACTTGCTGCTGCGCTTCGATCCGAGAAGACATCAACAAGATACGTCATAACGACAGATTGCGTCGAGACTGCTGTCCATCCAGTGACGAAAGTAGATGCAATCGGCACAGCGATGTGCATTTGTTGAGGGAAATTGATCGTCCAGCCAAATACGAGAATAGAAGCGCATTGGATCAGTGCAAAGGCAGGCACTAGGCGCAGTCGGGCCTTCTCAAGTGGGAGATCAGCAATCAAAGTGTTGACTTCCCGACTGATACCTTGTTGGTCGTGAGCTGCTTTTACTTTGCGGTAGTCAGCGTCGAGAATCTTGCCCGTGAAGAGCGTCCCTATTGTTGTCCCCACGCCATTTGCGATGAAAGTCAGGCCAATCTCGGTCTCAGTGAGCCCATAACGGGTTTCGAAGAGTGAGGACATGGCTGTGATACTCATCTGCCAAACAGCATAGTAGACGGCTAGGAAGGCGATAACTGGGAATGCTTGTTTGCTGAAGAGGATTCGAAGCGGTCCAGTGATGTCGACGCTGCACTTTATGTGTAAGTTTGGCTCGAAATATCTCTCCGACTGCTGCCCGGTCTTCTGGTAGAAAATCAGAGGAAACCGGGCGACCGCGCTTGACGGCCTGCGGCTTCCGTTACCAACGATGGACCGGAGCGTTTCTGGTAAAAGAAGAACCAAAAGCAGTAAGAAAACTCCAGAGTAGACTGTCAGGAACCAAAAGACAGATCTCCAGCCCAAGGAACCTGCAAGTGCGCCGCCAATCACCGGTCCAATCGCCACTGGTGCGAGCAAACCAGCTTGGAAGAAACCCATGTAGCCTCCTCGCTCTTCGCGCGTAGTGATATCACCAATGACACCTGACCCGATCGCGATGGTACTTGCGCTCCCGGTACTCTGCAGGCATCTAAGTACCACTAACGCAGCATAGTTTTTGGACAGCGCGAGACCTATGCACGCCCCGAAGAACACCGAGAGGGTCCCAATGTATGCCACTCGACGGCCCCGCACATCCGAGATGGGGCCCCAGAGGCTAGGTGCGACGCCTTGGAAGATGAGATATGAGGTGACCGTCAGGGTGATCAGCTCTACTGACACATTGAGGTCTCGAGCAATTGACGGTATGGCTGGGAAATAAATATTCGAGGCAAACCCAGAGACTAGACCGCATAAGCAGATGGGAGAGGAACTTTGTCAGGTGAGAGACTTACAAGTTGCAGCAGTGGAAACGATCGCAACGATGCATGCCTTCTGCCGTTTGTCGAAAATACTGTGAGGCAGGCCAGGAGCCGGTGTTGGCCCCAGACTTTCTTTTGAAGAAATCATTGGCAGTTGCAGTATACCCAGACTTCGTACGAAGGGAGTGTCTTTGACAGTTTCGTAGTTATCGTCGGTCCCTCACGCACTTTATAGCAAGGGTTCGGGGGAAGGCGTCGCGGAGTTGACGGAGTTGAGGCTTCAGCTGTTGCGGAGGTCAGCCAATCAGAGATCGACCTCGCGATGAGCGGGTCTGATGTCGCGGAGTTGAGCTGAACTCACCGGCTTTTGCGTGTTCAGCCTCCGTGTGTACAGCTTGTCACTGCATAAAGCATGGTACCATACTCGTCCACTTCTTGCAACCACCGGTCAACTCTGGCTCGTCTACGAGCTACGCTAGCACCATCCAACCCATCCGGGATTGGCCAGAGTTCGTCGATACGCAGACCACGCATTGGATCAGCCAAGTACGTATTGTAGGCCACTTTCCACGCATCGCGTGTCTGTGCTTGCCAGACGTGCTTGCTTGAAGGAGCCGGCAGACCCGTGAGCTCACTACCCAAAGCAGTGGGAAGGCCGTCATGTGCGGAAAGGACACCATCAAACAAGTACATCGTGTACATGGTTCGTCTCTTGGCCTCGACGAGACTCCATGACTCCCACTGCGGACGCGCGTGCTCGGATTCAAGGATGCACATAAGGCCTTGACGGGCAGTTGCACATGCCAGATGCTGCAAGTTCATCATGGCTTCCCGAAGGACTGGGCTCTGAGCCTGCCCAAGGTGAAAAAAGAGGAGCATGCTGTAGAGCAAGTATGCTTGAAATGTCGCAAGTGAGCCTTGCGCATCATGATCGTCGTGCTCATGGAGAAGGCGACTCATCTCACACTGTAGTATCTCGACCGCTGCGCCTTCAGTACCCGGGAGTGGCTTCTCACACATGCGAGCTAGCATCAAACACGTCGCCAGCGGTGGACTGGTCGAACTCAGACTGAGCTGTGTTGAATGCACGAACGGCGGGACGCCATCACCACGTGTCACAACCGCGGCGTAGGCTTTGAGGATGCGGAAAATGTAGGCATTGATCGACGGAGAATATTCCTTAGCCTTCTGCCCCGGCACTGGCAGATACAGGTTCAACCAGCGGTTTCTGATTGCCTCAGCATCTACCGGGCAGTACACGTCGTTGTGCGGACTGATATGATCGAGGATCTGCTCTGCAAAGCCAGCGTCCGAAGATGACGTTTCATGAGCGACTGGCTGCGATCGGACCGAGCGTGAACCAAGTCCAGGCACAGGTGGGCAATCACCGCCAACGCTCGTAGAAGACGCGTCGGTCGCAATGCGGCTGCCGTTTGGCATGAGTGCCACAGCAGGTGGACTTGCAGCAGCTGCATTATCAACACAGCTGAGGCTCGAGGCTGTGCCCTCAATTGGATCTTGTGCGGTAATGGGACTGCGGGATATCGAAGTCGCGTGGCTACAGGGCAAGCCTTTCAATGCGCATCTCGCACAGCCCTGCGTCTTTGGGTCACACTTGGCTTTTGCGGCCGAGCAGCGGGTGCAGGCCTTCTGTCGCGAGGTTGCGTACCGGCTGGTCTTCATCTGGACAAGAGCATCGCCTCAAGCCAAGATGTCTCCGTCGACAGAAGGCGGCACCGGTGTTCAAGGTAAGATGTCGCGATGTGATGCAAAGGTGGTGAAGTAGCTGCAGGCGGCAGAAACGTCGGTGTTCCGGCAGATCTTCGGCAACTTCGCAGCACCTACCGCTACTCAGGCATGGCGGCAGGGAACACTCCCTGCTACAATCTGTAGCCATTGAAGGAAATATCCGCATATTCAACTTCCGCGGCATAGACACTACATGGCGTTGTGTTCCTGCTCTCAACAACCAATCACGGTCAGCGCCAGTCTAAATCTATCGCAACAACTGTGGCACACAATCGTGTTATGTAGCCAGCGATTTTGTGGAGACTTCTTCTCTACCTAGTGCAAGCGCTGCTTGAACATCACACGATATGCACTCGCGATGTTTATACTCAAATACATTCCGAGCCCTTATGCCATCAAGAACGATGCAACCCCGCATTCCGCAGATCAGCCTCATGAACTCGAGGCGTCTGCTGCATGGTGGGGACCAGCATTCACCGACTTGTTTATGACCTACGCTTTTACTCTACCAGCATGCAGTGTCTTTCGCGGTTGCTCACCAGACTTATTCTCGCAGCACTGGCTGTGGGCATACCGATTGTGCATCCTGTTCAAGGCTCTCCGGCTAATCTCGCTCTTGACCAACATGAGTGCGGGCTTGACAGCGTCGTGGATGAATCGGCTACCCACCGCCTGACACGCGCAGTATCCTTAGTACGTCTCATTGAATCCTGAACCGTTGCGCTGTTGAACCTGCATTTGAACTTGTAATAACTGTCCTGCTAATACTTTGTACAGACGCCTAACAACGCGTCGATTGCGAATTACACCTATTCTGGTTGCTATGCGGACACCGGATCTACGTTACCTGGATCCACACAGTCTCTCCTGGGCGATCGGTATTACACCTCAGCGACGGGCATGTCATGGAGCATCTGCACGGCCTACTGTGCCGGGTACCAGTACGCCGGGATTACCGCTGGATCTATCTGCAAATGCGGGAACGTTTTTGGTTTCTCCACGATTCCCGTACTGGATATGCTTTGCTCGACGGCCTGCACGGGAAACAGTTTGCAGTCTTGCGGATCGAGTAGTCTACTGACCATTTTCCGGAGTTCCAGCTATGTCCGCGCGGCTTCCCCATCTCCGGCGGTAGTGCCCAGTAGTGCTGCGGTCTTGTCACCGATGGTAGTAGTGCTCGCCGCTCCGTCGACGCTTGCCTCTATTGTGCCGTTGGCGTCGCGACTATCAACATTGGCTACTGTTACCTCTCTGGGAGCCGCTACGACCTCTTTGACTACACCATCGCATGTTGTGGCGCCTAGTCTGAGCGTGTTGGTGTCGTCGCTTGGAGCTGGCGCTGCGTCTCTGCCTTCTTTGATATCTACGATTTTCCTGCCGTCTTCACCCCCTTCGATCTCGTCACCGCCATCTGCAGTACCTTCCACTTCACTAGGCTCTGTTTTGGCTGTGGCACGGACTCCAGTCTCTCTAGGCCTTGCACCTCCCGCCCTTGTAGGCTCTGGTCTCAATCTCGTCGGGACCGTTTCGCAAGCCATCACTGGATCCCCATATATGCCGTCAATATCGTTGGGACCTCTCCCGACTGAATCCATACCGCCTGTTCAATCTTCAGCTCCCGCCACTCCTTCTTATGTCGATGCTCTGACTCTGTCAACGTCTCCACAGAGTACAGCTTCCCAACCACCTGTTTCAACCATGCCATTGAGTCCACCAAATCGGTTCGCGTCCACTAGCGTAGCCTCCGACCGCTTGTATCCGGATGCTTCATCAGCGCCTATGATTGTGCCAACCGTTGGCTTTGTTGGGTTTCCTTTCATCAGTGGAGAAGCTGTGCCGATATCAACTTTACTTCCACTTGTTGCCTTGGCCGACATCCAACCGCCGACAGTATCCCAGGCACTATCTCAGTCAATTCTGACAGTACCTTCGCCGGCATTGTTACCAAACTACGCCACGAGTACTGTGGCAACAATCCCACCGTGGATACCGGTTTCTTCGATATCAATCGTACCACAAGCACTGGCACCAATGGCGCCCGTATTACCTTCACATGCATCATCGCTGAGTATTGCCTCACGCCCGACTGTAGCGACTCCGACACCAGTCTCTTTACTGCCGCCATCTTCAAACTCTGTGGTCGGAGTGCCTCTCGGTGTGGAGGCTCCACCCTCTGCCACGTCTATTCCAGTCGCACTAGGTACTGGAGCACTGACTTCTTCGGATGGCTCATCAACCAATCCCTCAGCTGTTCTCCCAATAACAGCGTCACGCCCCATTTTACCAACATTGAGACTGCCCACCTTGCTTCCGTCCAGCGTAGTGCCTGCAGTTCAGCCTACGTCGAATATGGGTCTGCCCTCTATTTATCTCACCACTACAAGTCTTGGTACTGCTTTTCTGGCATCTGCGAGCGTTGAAATACCGGAGGCGCTATTGTTCGGCGTCTCGGATGACTCAGCGACAACACGGCCAACATTGATACCATCGTTAGCAGCAGCTCTTCTTCCTGCAGTCCCAACACTTCTCCACGCGAGTCCAATTTTAGCGACCACATTTTCGTCTCCGATTCTTGTGCCACAACCTGTCCCTCCACTTGCTACAATTACCTCTGCACCTGCTGCTCTAATCCCTGACCTTTTACCCCTCGATCATCAACTGGCGCAGCCTTTGGAGAGCATGACACCCTTGTGGGTGGTCACCGAATCCATTGAGCCCGACGGCCTGTCGACTGAGCCCTCGCACTTACCTGTTTCGCCACTCCCGATACCAGAGTCGATCGCAGCACAAAGTCAGGAAATTCTCCCAACAGTGACCGATCTGCTTGGCCCAGCCTTGGCACCAGAGCTGTCACCCATCGATCTAGGTCCACTAGCCACAGATGGCCCTGTTTTATCTTCAGATGTCTTTGCTTTCGATCCAGACGACCTTCCCTGGCCATTCGCGCCGCCCTACGTACCTCAGGCCCAGCCTCCCATTCTCTCTCCTTCTTACAAGCCTGACGCCCAAGGCATCCTCCCCACAAAGAAGGACATCACGAATCGATACGCAAGCAGCGACTCCCCGGACTCGGGCGTCATCGACACAGGGAAGCTTATCGCAGATGCCTGGTCATATGAATTCTACGACACGGGCCTAGTGCGCATCGATGATACATTTCTCAGTCCATTGACGAATATATGGGGGTACTTGCCGGATGGAACAAGGATTGGTTTGGATAGCGCGGGGGTTTACATCGGATGGGAGAAGAGGGTGCCGTACGGGCTGGAGATGCGGGATGTTATGAAGGCATTTTGGCTGCCGGAGCCGCAGTGGTTCATCTGATGAAACATTTAGGAAACGGAAGGACAGTGTAGTTGAATAGGTTGTGCAGGAGGCTTACTAGACCTTTGGGGTTGGGGAAAGGCATTATGCTTCACTTTATCGTTGCGACAATAGCCGGCCCCTTTCGGTTCCTTATCCGTGCCAAAATTCCACACGTTGTGTTACCCTCTGCCGTCCGTACCGCTACCCGCATATTTCTAATCTACCAAGCACTATTTCAGCCTGCCGCAAAGCCTACCTCTAGGCAATACCTGTATTTGTCACGATTCGGCCTGTTACGGAGCCCTACAGATCCTTGCAGACCCCTTTGGCCCTATATAGCCCCCAACTGCCCCCGTAGAGCTCCTCAGCGGTTCGATCAATCTATACGCATACAACATACTGCTATCATCCTACCTGCCTGCATAGTCCAGACGCTTTCTTTACAGTATTTAAGGCCTAACAAATGTTTTTTCATTATCAAGACTACCTTTGCTTCTACTTCAGGCCTTAGCCTCAGACTAGTTCTTGCTCTTATTCTTTTCTATGTAAGCTTAGCTAAACCTTTCAGTGGAACTGATAGGTTGTTGCAGTTCTTTAAACACAAAAAGTTATAACAAGTATTACACCCCAGTATAGCGTAGCAAGAATTACTAACAGAGGTAAATATAAATAACGCAGGTTACCAGCAAGGGAACTACATAGACGAGCGGGTTACTTCTGCTAAGAATATACTAAAACTCCCCCTACTATAGCTGGAAAAAAAGATGATTTACTATAACTCTATACAAGGCAAAACAAGCAATAATATGACTTTAAGACCTCTTCTACTTTATTCTTATGAATATAATATTTAAACATTATTCCTTGTCACGGCGCTACGTGAGCTGTTGGTGTTCAGCCCTGTTCTGCTCTAACCCGCTCTGTTCTGCCCTGTCCTGATAAGTATATGTATGCGAGAACCGCGTGAAGTGTCTGACTTCACGTTCTAGTCTTTTGCCTAGTGCAGCCGGTTAGCGCATACAGGTTCCTATGCGCGACCCTGTGACATTCCTACTCATATATACTATTAAAGGTTTTTAGTTTACCTTCTTCAGCGCATACACACTTCTTTCTTTTCTTTCTATGACTATATAATCTAAACTTCTTTAAAATAGCTTACTACTAGCCATCTTTAGCCTTGAGGCTTCTTCTAGCGGAAATATAGTTTGGTTTACATGATTCATCATATAAAGTAGCCTTAGCAGCTGCTGTAATCTTATAAATTGATTCTTATATGAGGATAAACTTCTATAATATGATAGCTTCTGCCTTTATACAGTGCTAAATTATAGACGAAATAGAAGTAGCTAAGCTACTTTATTCTTTCTTATACTAATCTTGAATTAAAGTTGATTATAAAGTGTTTCACAAGCGAGTCGGCCACCCACCAAGTTTAGTCAACACACCTACTTCCTCTTACTGTGGCTCCGCAACCGCGTTTTCCTGCGTCCTATACTGAATCTGATCTAATTCTTGCATCTTCAGCTCTTAACCGTTAGCAGATGCAACGCCCCGGACGCGCTGCCTCTACGTACAGAGTCCTAAAGTCAACGCTAAATAATTAACGCGCTAGAAAGCTTGCCTAATAAGATTGCTAGCCTGACTTAAAAGAGCTTACCTCGCTAGAAGAGGAGGCAATTGTTAAAAATATACTTAACCTTAACACACATAGATTTGCGCCTACATACTGTAACAGCCTAGTTACATGCACTAAGCAACATGTGCTATATATATTATACTACGCAAGGAATTCTAGCTTTAGAATTCTTGTGCTTACCTTTTGGTGAAAATAGAGAGACCTCGTAGTATAGGTATCGAAGGCAAGGCACCTATCTATTACACATACGCAGCTGTACGCGATATAGCAAATAGTCTGCTGGCTGCGCGCGGCGCTGGTTAGGTCAGCGTCCACTGGCCGCAAAACTCTGTTAAGCGTACAGAGAGTCTTATAACGCGTTTTAACTGAGCGTACAACAGGCAGAGAGCTCTGTGCAAGGATTCTGTTCTTATCTAAGGCTAGTTTGTGTGATAACCAGCTTGATACTTAGATCTGAGCAAGATCTAATACCTGTCCGACTCAGACCCTGGCCAGATCCTGATTATTTACAAGCCTCTATCTTAACCCTAGACTATTAGATTATATAAAGGCAGCATAGGTAGTAAGGTAGACTAGCAGCTTCTAAGTATCCTTTATATAAGACCTATAGGAATAGAGAAATCTCCTGTGTCTTAGTCCTAGTGCCCCTTTACACCCTATAGCAGATTCCTACATATTTTAGAGCCCTCTAGTATTCTGCATTATTATTTTATACTTAAAAGGAAATCCTAGCTAATGACAGCCTCTAAAGAATATTACGACTTGTTTAGTTATTACTTTAGACTAACTTAGAGCACTCTGTTACCTAACTTAGTGCTGCTACTATATAATATTTAATAAAATAGTTAGGATACTAGAGACCTCCTAACAACTAAAGCCTTTAGGTTTAGACCTTCCTATGAACCCTTATTACAGGAGTACTTTAGCAGAAGTCGCGTGAGATTGCGCTAAGGTAGAGACTTAGAGACTACTAATAACCTACCTAACTTTAGACCTAACACTAATATTAGGCACTAGTATAGGACCTATATTCGTATAGCTCTAGTATAGGGTTACACCTTAGGATGAGCTAAGGAATACCTAGAACCCTAATACCTATCTAATAATAATACAAATTAGTTCTACATAGTAGAAGAGATAATACTACTTCGTAAATTATACTTTCTTATAGGAAATAAGCAAGCAGAGAGCTAAGTAGTTTAATAAGCTATAAATAGATAAGGTAGAGATGTTCCCTACCTTTAAAAGCAGGTTCCTTAGCGTTACTATTAAGGGTTAGGTACCTTAATTAGAATAGTTTCACTGTCTCTAGACTAAACTTACCCTAGGCCTCTAAATGCCTAATTTTAGTTTAAGCAGCAGTAGCATAACTCCTTCTCTTATATAGTAGAATACCTTACCGCCTATAATATAGAACAAAGGAACAACCCCCTCCTTTAGGGTTAAGATATCCTGCCTCTATTATAGCAAGCAAGAATAAGTTCAGATGCTAAACAGATACCTGCCTAGACATACTTATAGGAGAACTTAATACTAAATTACAATACGTTTATTTATTATCCTATCTTGCCTTATTAGACTCCTAATACTGTCACGGCTGGCTGACGATATAGTACTGTTCCGGCAAGGGCTCGCCATGAGAGTGAGTCGTGATACCTTTTGGGCTTGCTTGCCGCAGTGGCCGGAGCTGGGGCTTGACAATCGACTCACTCTCATGCCTACAGTGTGTGTGGATCGAGCGTGTGTTCGAGTCCAGAGGTGATCAGAGTGTGGTTGCGGGCAAGGTCCCCTCACAGGTTGATCCTGGGTCTGTTACCCCGCACGGGTCTAGGTTTCAGCCGAGAGCCGGCCCCGCTCACGTGAGCTGGGCTGAGGCACGTCTATCTGGTCTAGTATAGACCAGTTGGTGCCGATAGCTGCTGGAAGGTCCAGTACAGGGCTCCTATAGGGCGTGCCGGGACGTCACGCGCCTAAGAAGGGAGATATTGTCACGGCTGGCTGACGATATAGTACTGTTCCGGCAAGGGCTCGCCATGAGAGTGAGTCGTGATACCTTTTGGGCTTGCTTGCCGCAGTGGCCGGAGCTGGGGCTTGACAAATACTCCTAGTCCTATACAAGAAGCGCCCCTGCCTACGTGCTATAACTGTGGCAAGCTAGGTTACTTTTCAAAGGAGTGCACTGCTCTGCAAGTACGTGAAATTAAGGTGCAGCATAAGGAGTATAAGAATACTATAGAGGAATTTAAGGATAACACACCTGTAGGAAACAGACCCGCCTAGGGGCAAGACTCCACCTAGGCCTAAATTAATATAACTTGTCTAACCTTTCATTATCTTACCTTTTTAGTAGACCCTACTTCTTAGTATCTACTATTCTTTATAGCTAAGGGCTTAGAGTTTAACTCAGAGTTTAACTCTACTCCTTAATTAACACAAGAGCCTAAGGTTTCTTATTTCTTAACTTAAACATTACTTATTCTATTTCCTAAGCTTTTTAGACCCCTCTCTAAAAGCTACCATTTTAGGTCCAGGTAAAAAGTTTTTAAGACTAAATTATATCTCTGGTAATCTAGTATCTTTAGTTTTATATAATTATTTGTAAAAACTTTAAAAACGACCAAGTTTTATAGGGTAGTAACTAGAGAACCTACAATAAATAAGATTGCAAAAAATATCTAAAAATAATACACTCTAGTAGAAGCTACACTCCATAAATAAGACTAGCCTTCTAAGACTAAAGTATTATACATATAATAAAGCTGTATAAGCAGTTTCTAAGGTCTATTACCATAGCTCGCTAAGCTAGAGTCTAAGACAGGCTTCGAAAACAAGAAGGGCACGCAGAGAAAACAGCTAAACTTCATATAATCTTGTGTGTGACCCAACAAACCACACCTAAAGTTTTCAATACAGAGCTATTACATACTAGTACACCTTACCCGAGCTTACTAAGCCTAGGGTACCTCAGCCTAGCCTGTAATTAATTTGTGTAACTTTCAGTCTTCAGCAGACTTATCACAATCAGGCAAACCAAGCGCTTTAGAGCTCAAAACAGTAAATGTTTTACAACAAGGCTCAGAAACAGTTCTAAAACCCTAGTGTGTTTTAGAGAGCCTTTAGATATCAAGGTTCTAAATGGATACTTACTTTCCGAACGGATACCTAGTTACCGAATGGATAAGTTATATCCGAATTGGTTGTATATATTGGAGCTGTCAGACGATACAAACAAAAAAAGCAATTTATCTCATCTACCTTCCTGTCACGATTCGGCATGTTACGGAGCCCTACGGATCCTTGCAGGCCCCTTTGGCCCTATATAACCCCCAACTGCCCCCGTAGAGCTCCTCAGCGGTTCGATCAATCTATACGCATACAACATACTGCTATCATCCTACCTGCCTGCATAGTCCAGACGCTTTCTTTACACTTCCACACTACTACTTTTTCACAAAACCTATTTCTAGAAGGAAGTTTAGTTGCTAAAATAATGAAACTTAGCTGGGGTAATCACAGCTATATAAACTCTATAGCAATAGGAAAAGTCTGTTTTATTCATGAAAAAACACTTATTATCCTTAATGATTGCTTATATGTACCGAACTTTACAATCAATATACTGTCTATAAGAAAGCTTATTGAAAAAGATTTTAGAGTTAACTTTAGTAAGAATAAAGCAACTCTTGTCAATAAGCAACTTAGCTTAGAAGCTAGCTTTGTAAACAATATGTATACTCTAGATTTGACAAACAAAGTAGTACCTATGAATACAAAACATAATAACTACATCTTATACAATAACATAACAAACAATATGCTAACTAACGTTAAGCTCTATCACCAAGGTTTTAGACACAAAAACATAGATACTATAAGTAAGCTGCTTAATATTAAGATACCTAGCAGTTATAATCTAGATTATATAGCATGTATTAAAGCTAAGTTAGCAAATAACATCTCTAAAGAAATAACTATCAAGCCTAAAGACTATTTGCAAAAGGTAGTTATAGACCTATGCGGTCCTATTACGCCTATGCGGTCCTATTACGCCTAATTCTAGAGAAGGATTTAGATATATCATTTTCTTCCTAGATACTGCTACTAGATTCTTAGACTTTAAGCTACTTAAGAATAAATCAGAAGCTTTTAAGGCCTTTCAAGAATTCAAAATTAAAGTTAAAAAATGTCGCAGAGCAAAATAGATCAATCTACCCTACTCTGCGGCTAGAAAGTATATACAGTACTTAGCCAAAAGTCTGTTCGCCCGAAACGCACGGGCCATAACCACCCCACAATCCTCAAGAGCAGCACCTTCTTTAACACCCTAATACTCCATCCAAATGAGATCTTTT
>JAKJXN010000105.1:0-49046 GCA_022225945.1 Didymella pomorum | reverse complement strand
CTGATACTTGACGGCCACGAGAGCCACAAGTCGCTCTCTTTCCAGGAGCTTTGCGAGCAGAACAAGATAATTACCCTCTGTATGCCTCCGCACTCGTCACACATCCTTCAGCCGCTTAACATGGGTTGTTTTGCCCCCCTGAAGCGAGCGTACAGCAGAGAGATCAGAGGCTTGGCATTAGACCATATTAGCAGAATTAATAAGAAAGCCTTTATTGCGACCTTTGCAAAGGTATTTAAGCAGGCGTTTTTAAAGGCAAATATTATAGCAAGCTTTAAGGCAACTAGATTAGTGCCTAGAGATCTATTAGTGGTGCTATTAAAGCTTAATGTTAAGGTCTGCACGCTAACACCGCTGCTCTTAGAGGAGCTCTAATAGAACCCTAAGACACCCACTAACGCCAATGAGATCCAGGCTTAATCAACGCTGCTTCGCGATCGTATTCAAAAGCACCAAGGATTGTCACTAACTCCAATGGTTGAGATCGTTGATTAGCTGCAGAGAGGCACGGCAATGCTGCTGCATGGGCAGACGTTATTAGCAGCCCAAGTGCTGCAGCTTAAAGCGTTAAATAAAGCAGCCTCTAAGCGTAAATTACAGAAAAGAAAGCGTATTTAGAAGGGCAGAGACCTGTTAAAGGAAGAGGCAGAGGACTTAATAGCTTAACGCAACGTTAAGGCGCAGGTTGAAGGGGAGAGTCGTAAGGGTAGGGTTCGAATAGGTGCAGGTAAGAGCAGTAAAAGGCACTGTAAGCGCTGCGGAGAGATTGGTCACAATTCGCGCACTTGTAAGAAAGATGTAGTAGAGGTTAGCGATTAATATTCTGTACTGTAAGCTATAGTACAACGTTGTGGTGTTGTACTGTTGCAGTTAGTAGGCCTAACAGCTTGTTAGGGCGCGTCACTCGCTTATCCGCGTCACTCGCTATGCACTCACGTTATAGAATTAACAAAACACTGATCATTACAATCGATCACCTGAGTATAGTCTCGCAAGCTCGTCACAATAACCTAGTCCTATAGCAGGTCCTTAGTAAACTAATTAGAGATAAGAACCTTGCCTGCAAGGATAAGGAACAGTGGGATAACCTTCCCTGTTAACCTAACGCCTTATACTAGGGTAACCTACTTGCGATCGCTAGGCTAGAGTTTCTTGCGCTTCCTAGGCTTCTCTAAGCCTATTACTACTAGTTGCGACAAGATCTTGCCTATTAGAAAGCCAGACTTGTTAAAGTTATATATGTCCTTGTCTATAATATTATACTTTGCCTTTATTAACTAAACAAGTGTGAACTAGGGCTAGATAACCGCTAGGTCCTTGCAGGCAGCTTGCTGGCAATTATACAGGCAGGTCTATCGCTTTTGCAGCTTAGATGTGCGTTTTATGAAGTTGTTAACCTAGTACTTGCTAACAGGGTCTGCGTCGCGTGCGCAGAGCAGTCTATTAGCTATATCTTATATAAGAAGCTTTAATGGGGATATCCCTTATAGATCTTGCTTAAGTATATGTTTAACAATTGCCTCCTCTTCTAGCTTTGTTAGGCGCTTTAAGTTTGGCTTGCAGTCGCGTTAAGAGCGTTGTCTAGCGCGTTAATTGCGTACTGTTGTTCAGGGAATACTATAGACTGCAGCAGCGCGTCTTAGGCTTTAAAATTAATCTAAGGTATAATTAGAGATAGCAAGCTATATATTATATTTAGTATGTGCCTATAGAGGCTAGCGTTATTATTGCATTGCGCAATGTTCCTGTGCAGGTAGGTTAGCGGCGTTAGGTGGGCGACTCGCTTGGGTGGGCGACTTGCTTATGAAACACGTTATACTTAACTTAGATAGTTGTTCAGGCATTATTAACAACTTACTAGAAGATTAAGGCAGGGCTAATATTGTATGAACTAGCTTAAGGGACTAAGCTAAGACAGGAGGGGGATAGTGCTATAATTTTTAGAATATAAAGGATTATAATAAGAATTACACCCTGGTGCAGTATAGTAAGAATTACTAGCAGGGGTAATTATAGGTAGAAGGAATTGGATAGGACAGCCCTTGCTAATTAGGATTATGTTATATAACACTAAGCAGATAAGGCTTAGCAATAACTAGTAGAATTAGTGCTTATTGTAATTAGTAATGAGTACAATTAGTGGACCCTATGACACTAAGCATCCCGCATATCTCCTTAGTATATAGCACATAGGAACACAACCCTTATAGTTCGTGTTTAATTTCATTAATTAATTTGTTTCTTAGAATCTTAACCTTGATACTATTGCTAGTTAATCCAGTCGCCTGTTATTAAACTAACCCTAAGTTGTATACTAGACTTTGTCTAATAACTCACCCTACTATTCCAGAACCAACACTCATCCCTCAGACCCAACAGAACCCGTATCAGAGGACTTCGTCCCACGTACGACTTCAAAACTAACCTAGCATTTTTAACTAGCAGACTTGCTGTTAGTTTAGAAACTAAGTAGTTGTGAATTATACTAAGTTCCTATAGTCTATATATATAGTGAGCTCTGAGCAGCTTTCGACATGGACTCTCTAATGTTGCAATAAATCAATAGTAGCTATAAGTTCTCTATGATATTTATCATCTTATTCTTCTAGTGCTATAAACCGCCTTCAATAGTAGGCAATTAGGTGCTTTTATCCATCTTGTGTTTATATAATACAAGCTTCTAATACTAAATCGAAGGCATCTATTTTGAGGCGCGCAAGCTTGCTGCTTCTAAATACAATTAATGTAGGTACTTTTATATATAACTACTTAGGTGATTAGAAAGCGTGTTCTTACGCCTTTTCCTACTTTGATAGTATATCCTTCTTGTAAAACAACTAAGTTTTATAGGGTAGTAACTAGAAAACCTAGGATCAATAAGATTGCAAAAAAACATCTAAAACCTGATAATACACTCTAGTGGAAGCTACACTGTGTAAATAAGTCTAGTCTTCTTAGACTAAAGTATTTCATATGTAGTAAAGCTGTGTAAGCAGTTTCTAAGGTCTATTATAATTGCCCACTAAGCTAGAGTCTAAGACAGGCTTCGAAAACAAAAAGTGCACACAGAAAAACAGCTAAAACTTTATATGATCTTGTGTATGACCCTGTAAATCACACCTAATATTTTCAATACAGAGCTATTACATACTAGTACACCTTATCTGAGCTTACTAAGCTTAGGGTACCTAAGCCTAGCCTGTAATTAATTTGTGTAACTTTGAGTTTTCAGCAGACTTGTCACAATTAGGCAAATCAAGCACTTTACAGCTTAAAACAGTAAATGTTTTCCAATAAAGCCTAGAAACAGCATTAGATAGTACAAAACAAGGCTTAAACAGTTAAAACAGTTCTAACACACTATAATGTGTTTTGAATAGCCTTTAGATATAAAGGTTTTCAATGGATTGTTACTTTTCGAACGGATACTTCGTTACCGAACGATAAGTTATATCCGAAATAGTTATATATATTAGAGTTTTCAGACGACACAAATAAATCGAGCAATTTATCTCATCTACCTTCCACACTACCACTTGTTCACACTAAGAAAGGAGTGAAGTAAAGTATATCTCATTATAAAAAACCTACGCACACAGTAACTAACAAAAAAACTAGATAAGGTCTAGGTTAGACTATTTTTTTCTCTAAATAAATTAAACTAGCTAAGTATAGACTTATCCTGCCTAAGAATAGAAAGATCTATCCTGCGTTCTATATTTCGCTGTTAGAACTAGCTAACCCTAGAATGCTAATTTAGCAGGACTTTCACTAGTAGGTGGATAGCTAGGACAAGTAGGAAGTTAAGAAAAAAAAAGGAAAGGCTAGGGTACCAAATACCTAGTGAAATAGTTAGGTGCGCATTGCTTATACCTTAATTACCCCTTTAATATAATAGATTTTATTATACGTCATCTGTTGTTAACCCTGAATTACTGTATTAGACTTAATCTAGGTATCTCACCCTACTGTTCCAGAACCAGCATTCATCCCCGAGACCTAACAACTAACTAGTGCAATATTAGACTTCGTTCAGGTACGACTTAAACAGATTCTCCGTATTCTGCGGATCGTAACATAATAGTAAAACTGCTAATTCTTGCTTAATGCATCAAGCACAATGAGCCCTAGAGGTAGATAATGCTCCACTACAATATATGTGTGCAAGTACACGTAGGGCGGGTTTTCAAAACAATCTAGGTAGTACTAGTACTAAACCGCACTTACTACTATAGCCTTGGCCTCTACCTCTTTACCTGTCTTCTCTCTATCCCTGCTTGTGATTAGAGAGCTCTCAACTGCCTCGACACCATCGACAAACTCAAACCCAGTAACTGTCTCAGACACCATCGAAGTCTTGTCAGGGAAGACCAGGTTCAAAGAGTAGTAGAGAGCGATTGACAGAAAGAATCCATATAGCCAGTTGATCTTGAACAAGTTTTTAAGCCCAGATGCAAGATGAATTCTCGGGTTGACTTTGTTCGCAAGTGCTGGCAAAAGCGGGATGATAGTGACGAACGTTGCGGTGACCGCGCGCCAGTTCGTACCGTACTTGCCATAACGATAGATACCCCGAGGATTGTACAGTGCAGGAACATCATAGTGACGACGTTTGACGAGCCAGTAGTCGGCAAACAAGATTCCAGCAATCGGGGCCATGAAGATGGCGTATGCGCTCATGAAGTTCAGGAAGGCTCTTCCCGAGGAGACAATGATCCATGGGCAAAGTGCCCAACTTCCAACGAGAGAAACGAGAATCGTACCACGTCGTACGTTCAGCCATCTAGGAGCAAGGGCAGTGACGTCATTTGCGAAAGAAACCGCATTCGCGCTGACATTGACACTGACCTGGCTGAGAAGCCAAATAGCTGCGCAAAAGAATGCTGCCGCACGACCGCCAGGAGTTCCTTGCCACTTGTCAATAATCTGTATGGGCGTCCAGTATGGGGTGCCCCAGATCTGTTGCGCAGCAGAAGCAGAGATTATGCCCATCAGGGCAGTGAGGGTCTTGAGCAGCGGAATCGTAGGGATCTGCCAGTAATGCGCATGGCGATCTTTGCTGAATCGTGAGAAGTCTGGAATGTTGACCGCGAGTGTGCTGTATCCGCCAGTGATACTGGTCATACTGGAAAGCCACAACCACACTCGCTCAGATCCGTGCACCTGGCTGGACTCGTTGAAAAATGCGCCGTTTCCGCCTGCTTTCAGTGCCACCCATATTGTCTAATTGCACATGTCAGTCTCTTCTGCCAAATGAGGGGCTCAGTGGAAGGACATACCATGCCAATTGCTACCGGCGGCATCAGCACAGTCTTGACCCAAAACAGGTACTGAAGCTTGTGGGTCGGAACGAGAAGCAACGGGAACTGGATGAGCCAGTAAAGAAAGTAAGATATCATGCCAGCAGAAGTCAGTCCTGCCGACGCGGGTAGATGATTCGGCAGTGATGCGAAGCTGGGCCAGATGGCAGTGAGCATCTAAGAGTCTTGGTCAGCAATGGACACTATTTGAGAGCGAACTACGCTTGAAGCGGTGCCAGACGTACAGCAGAAACGCAAGTTCCCCCATATCCTGTGTGCACTCCAAACCAAAACATGGCCAGAATTCCCCTACTGACGACAGCAAAGTAACTGAACCAGTATCCGTGGCTGGCGCGAGACGCGATTGGGAACGGTATGTGCAAGTCGGCACCAATTGCGCCATTCAGTACTGTTGGTATAGCATTGCAGATACCTGCAACGAGGGTGATGATTACAGCATCAGTTGCTGTCAGTCCTGGTAACATAGTCCACGGTCAGCAAATCGGATTGTCATGAACATGAGGCGCAACCAACCCAGGGTGATAATGGCCGATCCAGAACTCCATGTGGAGATTGTCACAAGATCAGAGACCCAATACGTCACAAAAGCGCTCTTTCCCCAGGTTCTCCTCTCCGGGGGAACAGGATCCATATCAGCGTTGGTCCAGACATCGGGCGGCGCAATGCTGCTGGATTGCTTGGGAAGTCTCCAGCTGGAGGGTTGCGCGACGCGCAGCTTGGCCTTCTCTACAGACCTGCTGGCCCGCTGTCGAAGCTCCAATATCTCGAACATACTGGCATGAAAGATAATAGCGGACGAGTGATAGGGCCAAAGCCATCATATATGTAGTGAGTCTGTGTAGGCATGGTTGAGAACACGAGTGATTAGGTTAGACGTCCCTCTACTATTGCCAGTGTATCGTCGTTATCTGAAATGCATACAATGGCGGGAAGACGTTATCAGTACCGCACGGTCAGCGCATGGAAGGTTGAGATAGACGCCGATTAGCAGCTCGGGAACAAGAGTGGGCTGCCGAATGCGCTATTTCGCAATCGGTTAGATCCTGACTTTGCACCTGCCCAAGTGGCGCTCTGTCGATAGCAATCGCTCCCCGTCGAACACACAAAAATCTTCGGCCGACATGCTTCAAGGTGATATTCTAATCTTCTCCATCCACGTCCAACATGACTGCACCAAGGACACGACTGGCATGCACTCTTTGTACCCGAAGAAAAGTCCGATGCAGTAAGACGGTACCTTGCACTAACTGTGAGCGAAGGTGACCCACCTGGTTGATTGTGTAATGTTCTGAAGTGCTGACGCTATTTGCAGAGGCGAAGAAAGTCTTTGCACCATCGAAAGTGGTCATGCAGCGTACCAGGCGTCTCCTGCGCCTTCTGTCACGTCGTCGCGCAATGAGGAGCTTCAACTTCTGCGCAGCCGAGTCGACGAGCTGCAGCAACAGATCGCGCAGCCGCCATCAGCCGGTCTCGTTGACCCTAGACACTCACCAAATGTGACTGGAGGTGCAGGGGACCCTACGAGTCTCCAAACCGGGCCTTTGCTTCAACCAGAACAACAACCCGAACGCCAGCCGGAGATCGACACTGACGAGAATACTTACCATCCCGTTCTCCAAGATGCGGCATCAATTCTAGAGTTCCTAGCATGGGGCCGTAGAAAAGACCCGGTTGTTCACTCGATCGGAACTTCTGCAGAAGAAGCTCCTGTGCGTGACGACCTTGATACCGATCTCTTTTCAGACTGTAGTTCCCTCGCTGTCGTTCAATTGCTGATACCCGATGCTGCGCACGTGCAAATGCTAGTGGACTATCACTGCGACTCCTTGCTGTGGTATCATGGCTCATTCTTTGCACCCACCTTTCGAACGCAATTACAGTCCTTCTTGGGCCACCATGCGGGCAAGATAACGAGTAAGGGGCTGAATTTGCAGTGGGTAGCACTCCTCTTTTCGGTCATGGCTGGAAGCTTGACCTGCGCGTCTTCAGCCCAGGCGAAGGCTTGGGGTTACCGAGACGTTGAGCAAGCGACACTCACGAAGCGCTGGTTTCGAGCCGTCACCACCTGCCTGAACTGCGCCAACTATACGGCGCGCCTCAGTGTACTTTCGTGCCAGACTATCGCTACTGGCACCATAGCGGCGCACCTCCTAGGCTTCAGTAGCTCACAAAGCATTCACCTTGCGGCTGCTGTGCGCATAGCGCAGTCTCTCGGTCTTCACAAACTCTCCCTGGGAATCACTGGCAGCAAGCAAGAGACGGAGATAGGACGTCGCGTGTGGACCCAGTTGTGCAGTCAGGACTGGTTTGGCATACCTTTTTCCGAAAGCTATTTCATCAACCCTCTGTATTCCACCTCAGCGCCGGCCACACACTGCCACGACCATGATCTGACAGCCATACCGCTCCACGTCCCGACCATCACCAGTTACTGTCGCTTTTTATACGACATTGCGTCGATCATGCCGCAACTGCAGGACGACATGATGTCCTGCAAGACACCATATACGCGCTATGAGCAAGTCCTCAAATGGGATGCTCGTCTTCGAAGTTTAGCTACACAGGAAAGACCCGCTTTTCTAAACAATGTCCCTTTGGACCCGTCTTGGCCAGCGTGGGTCCCATGGGCACGTCGTGCTTTGGCGATCAGTTCAAGTCACAAGATTATAATGATCCATCGATCTTTCCTCTCGGACAGCTTTGCCAACAATGCATTCGCATTTACCCGCCGGACTTGCTTAGCTGCCTCAAAGACCATCATCAAAGAGTACAGACTTGTTGCTGCGGAAAGCGGTCCAGTGTTATGGATCCATCAGGCATTTGCTGTCGCTGCCGCCATCATTCTGTCTTTGGATATCCTGCATCAGAATTGCGTGGGGCCGATCAATGCTGAGTATCTGCAGTTAATCCAGACCGTGGTTCAGCTGTTAAGATCTTGCCGGAACAGTATGATTGCGTTGCGTGGCATCAAACTCCTGGAAGCTCTTCTGACAGAAATTCACAAATCGAGTACGGCTCCGCGCGGCTTGAAACGACATCGCGATGGAACCATGATTCACACCTTCAATGTCCCCGCTTTTGTCAGATCATTTTGCGAGGGCACGAGGACTCTGCATGGAGAAACAACCTCAACGGTGCCGCAAGAGCCGCTATCAATCTTTAGCACCAACGAGATGGGTCATGACGAGGGGGCGTGTTTCCCCGAGTCGATCCTCGATATCGAATCTGCGCCATCTATGCTAGAGGGTGCGAATGGATTCGAACATCTTCTATATCTAGCCAATCACGACTTTGCAGGATCTTGGACCTAGGTACAACCTGGGCGCTGCTTCGGATGCTGGGACCGAAGCTGATGTCTGATTCTATCTACACCTTTTTACTAACATGGGGCATCGGAGTGGTTAGGAACATATCGAAGCAGCCTTTGGATAGCTTGCTGGACTCCTGCTAGATCCTCCAAGATGGGTTGATGCCCACTCTTGACTACTTCAACCCAACTCTTTCCGCTCGTCAAGGTACTCAGATCTTTTGATCGCTCTATTGGACTAATTGCGTCCTTATCGCCTGCGATAAAGACCGCTGGCGCCACAATCACATCGTAGGAAGGGTCCTTATGTCCAACGTCGACCAAAGCTTCACAAGTTCTCGCGTAAGCCTCCGGATTAGCCTCCAGAACTGCCTTCCGTACCGCATTGCGCGCCTCTGGACTTACAGTGCGCTCATTGCTGTGGTCTCTGGTCAGTGTGAAATGCCGGCATTGACTCCAGTCTCGGCACACCTACGTATCCTCGTAGAAGTTTGACGTCGCGGCAAGATCCGCCGCGAACGCTATACCTTGAGTTCTCACCGAGGCAGCGAGATCCAGCATACGTCGTCGAACCGCGGGTATGTGGGCGGCGGAGCGACCGGAACCAATAAGCACGAGTCCGTTGACATTATTTGGGTGTTGCGCAGCGTATTGCAGGGCAATGATCGCTCCCAGGGAGTGGCCGATGACGATGATGCCCCTTGGCTGCGATAATCTCGAAGGCCTTTGCACAGCGGCGATGAGGTCACCCATGTCGGCGACATGACGGGCGACGGAAATTGTGTTTGGCGATTTTATCAGCGGCGACTTGCCGAAGCCTTGGAAGTCTACGAGGATGATCTTGTAACTTTTTGGAAGGACTGGCAACAATGGGAGAAAGGTGTCACGGGAACCGCCAAGTCCATGGAGACAGAGTAACAAAGGTCCTTCTGTGCTTCCGAACTGAAGATAATGCAACTTGGTTCCGGCGGTAGTAAGGTGGAAGTGTGAGGTCGGGCTTTTGACGATCGCCATATTTCCTCGAGATGTCTGCGCCCTGGGCACACTTCTTTCATTGTCGCCTTCTTTACCCTTGAAGTTGCTCTTATTATAACACCGTCGTTGACGGATTCACACCTGAGATGAGACCCACGCGAAGGCAGCCGGGTATGCCCGTGACACGTTACAAGGATACTCGGCCGAAGCGGATATTAGTGAACCAGATTGTTGGGGCTACAATCACCCCCTCCGACAGCGTCTGGCTCTCGGGACGATGGCTCTCGCGCCACTTTTCAACCTGCACTGATTCACGATGGGTGGATTTTGGAGCTGAGCACGGACGCCGAAGTCAATGGAGTCGAAGCTGACGTCGGCGTACGCTGGTCCCGGCCGGGGACGCTATCAAAAGCCGTTCTGCACCAAAGTCCGAGCAACTTTCAGTAAAACGCAGAAACACAAGCAGCCGTCGAAACAAGCTCTTGAAAGCTCACCATGGTTATCACTGCCACTATTACAGAAGATGCACCGTCTCTTCGCGTCGCAGCATCCACATGGAAGGGAGCCATCCCACATGCCAGAAGCACTACGGGGCGAGTTGTGCCCATCGAGCACGCTGCACCAAGCAAAGTCAACTTTGGTGCAGAGGTTTACGGTATTGATCTGAACGACTTCACTGATGCCGACTTTGACTTCATCTCCCATGCGCTCCACATTCACAAACTTCTAGTTTTTAAAGAGCAGCCCCGCATGTTGACCCCACAGCAGCAGTACAGCCTGACTTCACGGTAAGCTGGAGTGAACTCTCGCTACTATTACAACTGACTGGGCAATATCAGTTTCGATCCCGACGAAAAGACGGGCGGTTTCGCTCACGGCCACGATCCTTTCCTTACTCACCATAACGGCACAGACTTCTACGGTATCCCCAAGCGTCCTGCGTTACCTGTTCAACCTCAAGTCCATATTCTCGGACGAGGTGCTCTTCCAGAAGGTCACTTTGGGTTTCCTCCCGGTTTCGAGGTCCAGGGGATCGACCACGAGGAGTTCCATCTTCCCCCACACATCCCGCCCGAGGACCGCGAAGCTGGCGCATCACGATTCTACCAGTGGCATTTCGACGGCTCGCTCTATGACATCCCGCCACCACGTGTCGGTTGTCTGCTTGCCGTGCGTACGCCGAAAGGACCAGATGTTACGGTGCGCTGGGAAGATGAACATGCAACGTCCATGAAGATGGCGCCGGGTGCGACGGCTATGGTAGCTGGTAGTCAAGCCCTCAGTCTTTTGGACGAAGAGACCGAGCAGATCGTGACGAACAGTAGGATCGAATACGCGCCGCATGCTTTCGTGTGGATGTCCAAGGCTCACAGTTCGCGTTTGGGTCATTTGATTGAGACGGAGGGACTCGAGAAGTCACTCGACTCTTTGCCCGAGTGGGAGAAGAGTAAAGTGTGCATCTATCCAATGGTATGGACGAATCCGAAGACGGGGGAGAAGTCTCTACAAGTGCATGGACAAGGTGCTTTCAGACTGTACCTCAGAAGTACCCCTGATGGGGAGGAGACGGTAGTTGAGGACCTAAAAGATGTTCGGTCATTCATGGATAGGTGAATCTTTCTCTCTGGATTCCGGACGGGCAGTGACTAAAAGAAATTTAGAATCATGCGTCCGGTCCTTAAGCCTGAAAACATCTACGCACATCCGCATCAGGAACAGGATGTTATCCTGTGGTACAACAGAGCGCTTTGGCACAGCATTGTAAGTTTCCCACATGGTGTCGCTGCCGGCTGACTTGAAAGCTAATTAATTTCTTGGTAGACTGAGTTTCCAAAGTCTTATGGGCCTAGGGTGATGCATCAATGCAACGTGGCCGCAAGTGATCATCCTTTGTGAGACTATGATAATTCTGAATCTCTTTAGCAAAGTATTCTCCCGGCAGAAAAGTTACCCATCGCTCATTGAAACTCGATTGGTCAGAGAAACACATCCCCTGGCTTGCTACTTCAATTTTCCTTCTGAGGAGTCGACAGTGGAAACTTGAAAAATAAGCGGCTTTGTAAGCTGAAAACTAAGCAAAACCGGTATCGAGTCGCATCAATGGTTTTGGGACTTCTCGGCCTTTCTCACTTTGGAGGTGTAATTCTTCCGTCCAATGGCGGTGGGAAGAATGGAATCACTATGCCTACAGGCTAAAGCCAGCCTACAGCAGCCTTTGACTGTAGAATGTCACTCGAGGGTCAAGCAAGAAGGTAGAGCTTTCGCAGTGTTATCGGCAGGAGCGTATATCTGCAACTAGAAGCTTCTTTTCAGGCTGTAGATTTTACCGGAGGTGCCATAACGTCATTTTTCATGTTGCTTTGTTCTCTCTCTTTCGCCGCCAACTTCTCCTTGAGTATGCCAAAATTCCTGGTCATAGCCGCACGAGTAAACTCCTCGCCCGTCACAGCAGGGTATTTGTGGTTCGGCCCCTGGATAATGGCATCCTTAGCCGGCTGGTTGAAGAAAGCTATGCTGTACCTTTCACCAAAGTAATCATCCTCTTCACAAGGTGCCTTCACCCGGTGGTATGTGCTCTTAAAGCGGTCGTCGCTCCAGCTCATCAGGAGATCCCCAATGTTGCATACGATGACTCCTGACTCAAACTCTACTTTGGTCCATGCATCCCCGAGAGCGTGCTCGGTGACCGCCTCCCGGCCCGGACAGATTTCAAGACCAGACTGCCCCGTGCGTTGGAACAGGAGTGTGAGAAACCCCCAATCGACGTGCGCCCCAGCACGATGCCTGATGACGCCGTCGTTCATCTTGGGTGTCTCGTAGTAGTGGAGTAGTCGAAGCGTAGATTGCGAGTCTGGTCGGTTGGTGTCATGAAATTTGGTGAAATAGTCGTCCGAGAAGCCGAGACCGCGCGCCAGGCAGATCATTACTTTTTCTGAGATGCCCTGCACGCGATGCATAAAAGCCAGACTGTCTATCTGAAATCCGGGAACATCTTCGTCTCCGATCCAGAGATTCTGCATATTTTCACCGAACTGAAGTTGATACGACTCTTTCGTGTCTGCCTCTCCAGTAGAAGGGCGTATCTGGGACATCTTTTCCCAGCCCACGTTTTGAGGCGACCACGGCACATTTGCCTTCTTGGAATCGGGAAGCTTGAAAAAGGCTTCGGAAACTGAGAACATATGTTGGACTTCAGCTTCCGTTAGACCATGGTCCTTGACGGCGAAGAAGCCAATTGATTCGGCCGCGTTGCAGATTTGCACTGAGATTTCGTCCACGCGTTCCTCAAAGTCGCGAAGGGAGATCTCGTGGGAAGTCAGCAGGATGAGTGCAGCGGAGAGAATGCTTGTTTACCTGTGGGATCTCTCGATCCACGTACTTAGTCGCGGGAACCATCGTAAGCGAGTGAGTGGGTGTGCGAAGGTCAGTTTGTCGTCGCGAGAAGGCAGCGGCTCTGCAGCTGTAAAGTTCACACGACAACTCTATATGATTACCCCACCTCAATCGCATCCATCTATGCTTTCACTAATTAAAGACACAAGCGGTTGGCGAATCGTAGTCTGACGGCTTCTCCGCGTCCGGTCTTACCCCCATTCTCGGTCGAGGATCCTGGTCGCACTAGCGTACAGGTTGTATCTCGGCCGAACCGGCCGAAGCCGCAATGCCTACGTCGATAATCAGCATTGGATGCACAGGCGATTATCATCTCGCAATGCAAGTTGTCGAGGTACTAGAAGCTGGCTGCTGACAGGCATGACGTCGGATTTAAAGTGTCGCCATTGGCTTCGGGATGCTTATGAATCAGAAGCCTCTAGAGGACAGCAACGGACATGCATACTTGACCCGGGTTGCTGCGTGAATTCTATTTACTCGAACGCCATGACTTCTGGAACTTCTCCCGTCGATTTTCCTTTCACAGTGACGCCATTCGTCAAGACAGCGAGCGAAAAATACAACTTCGGAGCTGTTGTTGAGAACATAGACCTTGGCAACATAGATGGTAATTACTGTAAGCATTGAAGTCTCGATAACGCTGACAGCTCGTGCAGACTCGAATGTCAAAGCTCTCGCGGATGCCATCTGGACGCATAAGCTCGTGGTGGTGAAAGGACAGCAGAGCTTGAGTCCCATCAAGCAGTGGGAGTTAGTCACCAGATTCGACCCAGAAGCGCCGTTGGTCCACTCTCATGGGGATTTGAAGACGTTCAACAAGCAAGGGGGCTTGCTTTCTGTAAGACCATCTGTACGTTTCTGTTGCATGCCACGCTGATCTCAAGCTTAGCGGGGACGCGACGTTTATGGAGTCCCAGGGGCGGAAAATGTTCGAATCATCGGAAAAGGATACCAGGGTGAGAATCACTTCGGCCTGGAGAATAAGACGATCAAGAAAGAGCTTGCGCATCTCTGGCACAACGACAAGCTACCCGACGAAGACTTCGCCGCGGGCCACACCCGATTCCAGCGATGGCACATTGATGCCCCACTCTTCGCGCGAGATCCCGCATGGTTCACGACTTTGCGTTACTTCAAAAGGCCCACCGAGCCGGAAGTGACCATACACTGGGACGATGGTAGTGGGCAAACCATGAAGACTCAACCCGGATTGACAGCCTTCTTCAGTAACGTGCAGACCTAGGATCTCATGACTGAGGAAGAGAAGCAAGTTGCCGATCACTCGTGGGTGGAGTATGCTCCACACCCTTACCAATGGATGGGAGAATGCAAGAGCAAATCCACGGGTCTCGGACTCGTAAATCAAGGCAAGGAGAAACCTCTTGAAACGCTTCAGCCATATGAGGAGTCGAGCGTGAAAAGGTATCCCATGGTGTGGGTCAATCCGGTCACAGGCGAAAAAGCATTTATGGTGCATGGCATCTGCGTCCGTCGCATCTTCTTACGCTCTGGTCCGACTGACGAGCCCGAGATAGTAGAGAATCTTGTCCGCATTCGTGAATGGCTTGCAAGAATTCAGGAACGCGTACTCAAGCCTGAGTACATCGTGTTACCAGAGGTGGTGGAAGGCGACATAATTATGTGGGCTAACCATCAGATGTTCCATACCGCTGTAGACTACCCAGACAGTTGGGGGCCGCGGACCATGCATCAGGCGAATATCGGAGCTAGCATGGGGCCTGTCGGGCCGGTTCCGATACCAGTGTAGCCATTGTTACTAGTTCCATATTGCACGTCTACCTCTGCTAATTGTTTCCGCCCATACTGTATGGCGGTGGTCCTTCCTCCTGTGCCTCTTCTTTCAAGCTTAGCTTCTTGTGCACTCCAGTCTGGTTGTGCGCATTCTCGAGACCACTACAATCTGTGCAATTATGGCAGTTGACAAGGTCAGTACAGTTCGTGTTGTTGTGCCCGCCACTGCATCCCGTACAATTGGTGCTGTTCTTTTCGTTGGTGCAGTCGGTACAGGACGTCAGGTTACTGCAATTTGTGCAGTCTGTCTCACGTCAGTGAAAGTCAGCGAGCAGAGTCAAAGAAGAAGAGGCAGTAAGCTGGGGAGCTTGTGGTACATGGCGCTTGTCCTCAAACAGTCACAGTGAGTGATGTGAGCGGATGGAGTGTAGGAGAGACAGAGACGTCGTCGAACCTCTGCAAACTTCTGCAAACCACGCAAGATTGACACTAATCATAGCCAGCGTAATTGTAGCAGCAGCAGCAAATCAATGAGCCTCGAACGCCATTGAGCATTGAATGCAAACAGAGCTGCACCGCTGAAGATCAATTCAAGGAGATTGTGCAACGAACAAACGCATGTACAAACATACCAGTACAGTCCGTGCAATTTCGGCAATCTGTGCAGTTCTTGCAGTTGGTGTTGTTGCCGCTTGACGAGCACTTCACGCTCGATTGATTGCAACCCATAATGATAGAATGCGATAGTGACAACGATGAAATCGAGAAGGTTATGAGGACTGCGCACTGGGTCGTCACTGAGATCCGTGCCGCAATAAGAGCTCTTCGCATTCAGATAAGCTTCGCGTTTGCAGTTGGTGGGAAAGACGGCTGCCTAATTCCAAAGGATGCAAAACACGCAACGTCATTGTGGCTGATGATAAGCTGGGGTTGATCCCTGCGCAGGTGACATCGAATGACGAGCGGGAATCTATCCTATGGAAGAATTG
Organism: Didymella pomorum; assembly: GCA_022225945.1. Lineage (NCBI taxonomy): Eukaryota > Fungi > Ascomycota > Dothideomycetes > Pleosporales > Didymellaceae > Didymella > Didymella pomorum. The sequence goes on along the minus strand of JAKJXN010000105.1, from coordinate 33,309 downwards.
TTGCGCATATGACCGAAGAATTGCGATTGCAGTGGGAACTGAACTCCGCTCGGTTCCCCTTGAACACTGCGTAGAGTGCGTTTAGCGAGTCGAAAGCGGCTAACGTGCGGACGTCTCGAGAGCAACAAGGGTGGTACTAATGCTGCCATCGATGGCTGTGACTTCCGCAACATACTTTGGGTCAAGCTTGACCGCGACTGAGTCCTGCAAATCCTCAGAAATCTCCAGCTAAGTCGAAGGTCCAGAAGTCTGGGAAAGTCCACCCGCTCAAGTCCACACCCATGTCCTCCAGAGGGTCAAAAGCTCCGCTAAGAGCGTCCATGCCCTTATCTCCGCTGTTGTTCATAGATGGAAACGGCATGTCCCCAATCATGTTGTTGCTCGCAAAAGCACCCACCCCCTTTGTCCCAAAGCTGCCGGCGGCCCTACTCGATAGAATCGTGCCTCGTCTTTCGCTCGCAGCACTAGGCGTCCTCACATCGCTAGGACTGCTCCCGCTGATGCTCTCTCTGAGTCCGGCCGCAAGGCTGTTCGATGGGTCACGCTGCATCGCAAGAACCCGAAATGCTAGACTCGTGAAGCGGTCGAGTGCGGTCTTGCAGCGCTCGCGGATCTCGTCCTCATTCGTCGTGCGATGCGCGATCGATGAACTGGGACGTGAGACAGGATTTGCAGGGGGGAGCATACCGATGGCTGCACTTAGAAGCCAGTATTCCATATAGCCTGTGCCGAGGCGCATGACCTTGCGTTCGAAAAGCTGAAGCGTTTGTTCTAGGATGGCGATGCTGGCCTTAATCAGTGTGCAAGGCAACTTTTCGCGCGGCAGCGCTGCAAGATAGAGGTTCGGACTGGGAGCAGCGAAGCCACCCTTGTGCATGAATGGTACGTGGGGTTCCTTCATGTCCGCAATATGTGTGTTCGGATCTGCGAAGTGGGTTTGAGTATGCAAGGAAGGCACAGCAGTAGGCTTCACGCTGTGTCGCGCACAGTTGAGGGCAGCAACCTGGGATAATGTCATGCCAACGCGAATGACATCGTTGCGGAAATGATTGAGAACAAGAATCCCTTCTGAAGCCAGATCGTCGTGAGTGTCCATCATCAAGCCCGAAGTCTCAATACATGAGGTGAACGAGTATGCGAACCGTTTTTCTTCGGACGCCATCTTCGCGTACGGCTTGTGGAGCACGAGTAGGAACTGGAGATGTTGGAGATTCAGCAATGCCGAGGGAATTGTTGCGCGTGGATCTGACCAAATGGGCACGTCGGAGAAAGCTGATGTGATTTGATCATCATAATGGAGGACATCAGTATACTGCAGCTGACCCGACGGATCGTTCAAGAGTTTGGTGAGATGGATACGAAGGGGCAGCGATCGCAATGCGGTAATCAGGTAGGATGTCGATGTGTAGCATTTCTCCGGTCGGCTCGCTGGCATCTCTTTCGTCTCGAGTGAGAATGCTTCGTCCGGTATGTTTGCAGGCGATGGCGTATCGAAGTAAAGCCCGGTCAAAGACGATTGTATGCCGCTGTCGATCGATGACTGAATCTCAAGCTCCGCGATGGTATACCACAACCGCTTTTTCATCTCCTTCTCGTATTCGGAAATGCGTCCAGTAGCCAACAGCGAAGGGTCTCGGTGCATGCCGGATGCTAAGGCTAGCCGCATAACATCGCCGGCGGTAAGCCAATCCTGCTTCAGTTTGACGCAATTTACCCGCTTGGCGAGCAGAGCTAGACACTGGAGCTGAAAGTAGGGAAGCGTCAGGCGTTTGCGTGGCTGTCTGTTGAGCCACATCTCACATGTCTCGATGAGATTTGATGCAGCATCCCGGTCACAGGAGACGTCTCCAACAAAGACGTCGTCCTTGACCGTAGAGCATTTTGTGGTGGCCACAATCAAGACAAGTATTGCAGCGAACCCAGCTTGCTTCTCATCTCGTCGCTGCCAGAAACTGTTGTACTCTTGCCAGAATGTGGGTTCATGCAGGATGCGGTATGTGCTCTCCCAAGTGCGGAAGTAAAGAGCGGCGTGAACGTCGACTTCGTGCTTCGGTGGAAGGAGTGCGAAGATTTCCTCGTCGGTGCCATACGTTCTCGCGATTTTCTCTTTCATCAAGACCTTTCTGCGGTCGCGAAAGCCCTTGAAGTCTTTCTTGACCCGGGACATGGAGTTGTCGACCGCCAGCGTCTCACGTGTGAAGGCTTGTAGGTCTCGGTACTGCAAAGGTCAGCATGCGCAACGATACTCGAACAGCCATGCTTGTGCCGTACCTGTGAGATCATGCTCATCACGCTGCTCGTTCCGTGAAACTGCGTCTTGAAGCCCTTCCCACGAAACATCATCTCTTCAGCAATGTCTGGTTCCTTGGTGGGTAAATCTCTGAGCTGCGATGGACTGGCGTTACTGCCGTTGGACGCCGCAGCGAGCTTCTTCTCCAACACCTCAATCCTTCGCTCTTGCATGCGCAGTTTCCAGCGCAGGGCGTCTGACGAGTTTTCTTTGGCGTACTGTTCGTTCACGCTACTGTCGTGAATGCTGAACATGGTGTTGTTGCCATTCGTCGTCAATGGCAGGCCATGCTGCACTTGCGCTTCCTCGAGCAGTCGCGGATCGTACGAGCATTGATCGGTCCTTCCAGTCTTCTGACAACGCCCGCACACTGGATACACGCGATCGCACTTCATCTTGCGACTGCGACACGCGTAGCACGAAAGCACCTTCCGCTTCTTGCTCGTACGCTTGTCTGCTGCGTCATCCTGGTCTGGTGAGTTCTCGCGCGAATCGGGCTCAGCGCTTTTGGTCGTCATCTCGAGTGTCGACATCGTGAATCCTGCACGTGACACCCGACTTTGTGGTGGCCCGAACGATTTCGGCGTGTTGTTGCGTTGCTGGGCAGGGTCGGAGGACGCGGAGATGGGAAGGGGATGAGCCAAAGCGGCGCGGGGATGCTTCCTTTAAGTTTCGGACTTCGGCTCGGACATTGGGGACGAGCCGGCGTTAGTGCCGAACTCACCATTAGCTCTACGCTATCGTGGCAAATATCAGGTCCAATCGTGGCACCGTCATCTTAAGCTGACGAGAGCAAGGTATGGTGATGGCACGACTGAGCATAGCTGTAGCATTGATGTCATGACTGTCCCACTCGTAAGATCAAAGGCCAGATTGAATTCACGGACGTAGATGCAATGAGAAAGGCAAGGCTGCGCATGGGTGGTTGCGTTCAATTGACATTTATATTGCACAGCAAGCATCTAGGTAAGCCCCTCAAGGAACATGTCAACATCCGTGGCTCTCTGTCCACGCGCAAAAGCAATTTTCGCCTGGGAGACCGCAATCCTGGCATGTCTCGACACCGCGTCGTTCGCGCATACCGCGACCATCGAATTACTGTACTGATCGCTGGACAGCGCCGAAGTGACGATACAAGATATGTCAGGTCGTCTGCCATATGAGGAACTGTCGAACAAAGGTCGTCTTGAGCTGTGCAGTTTCTCACGCTGATACTGAATGAGGGCGCATTCACATGTCTTCTTCTTACGCATATCGTGGCGTGGCTGCAGCGGAGAACATACTGGTGGTGATAATGATGAGCGTGAATGAGTCAGGGCTGTGGTTTCATCCACAGTCAGCCGTACTTCAGCGCAGGTGTTGCTGTGACTGCGCTCTCGTTGCTCGTCCGTCCCGTCGAGTAATGTACTGCACTCAGAACTTGCGTAGCCTTCGCCGTCGTAGCCTCGTGCGGTAGCATCATCATCGCAACAGACTGAGCTGACTTCGTTCTCATCCTCGAAGGGGTCGACCTGATGCATCTGCGATTCCTCCAGGGCCTCCATCTCCGCCCACTGTCTCTCCTCCTCCTCCCACTCATCATATATCTCGTCTGGATTTCGAATAGTAAGGGATCGATCGCCGGACCCATAACGCGGGAGACGAGGGCGCAGGTGCGCAAACTGATCTACCTGGAGCACGGTAGTCTCAAGTTCAGCTTCTTGGCAAGTAACGTATAGCTCGGTTTCGATCCGTACGCCCGAGTCCTTGAGTATCGTGCTAAAGCGTCGTAACATCTCAGCGACAGTTGCTTCGAATTGGGGATCGATATGCCGCACGGTCCATACAAAGCGGATGACTTGAGTCCTCATCTCAGACTCGTTGGACAAACATAACTGTTCCAGATAATCCAAGATCGACAGCGCGAATGACACACCAGTCGAAGTGACGACAAGTATGAGGTTTTCACAGGACTCCCAGCTTGGAGGTGTTCCGTATGGGCCGTCGACATAAGCAGTCAGTGTCGTGGTTGGCGATATTGTCGCGTTCGGACAAGGAAGGCTCAGCCATTCTGTGTGGAAGTTCTTGAGCCGCTGAGTGAGGCCTTCGTGAGCGCGGATCATCAACAAAATGTCGCTGGACTGTCTTGAAGGCGGCATAGAAGACGGCGATCCTTGTCTTTCCAGGTCTTCACTTCTACGAGGCGGCAGGGGTGGCGGCACTGCAATACTCGGACAATTTGCTGGCGTAAACGGATGCAGCTCGAATGCGCCCATGGCGGGAAGGTAAAGTCTGATATGTTGTCCTGGACGCCACTGCAGCGGAACGTTGCAGATGCGGATGGTGGTTGCAGACTCCACGATTTCAGCTGAGGCACTGAGTATGTGTGGCTCCAACATCTCAACTTGAAAGCCGGCAATCAACCTGGCTCGTCCCGGGCCTCGTCGGAACTTGGCCAACCGTGACTTCATTGGCCGTACTGAGACATTGGTCCTGGCGAACAACACGAGAGTCGAGGTCTTGTCAATAGCTACAAACCCAAAAGCCACGTAGATTGGTGTCATCGCATGCTTTGGCACATGTTGGATGACAAGCATCAGGAAGGCCAATGTGGATATCCAGTGATTGATGTAGAATGCCCTGTAGCTCCACCTTCTGACAGGGAATATGCTCGAAAAAGCAATCCAGATGAGCAAGAAGTAGGAGCCGATTCCATAGCGGACAACTGTGGCGCCTTTGTCTTGCGAGAATAGTATGTCCATGATTGAGATCGAGGATTTCATGATGACCACATGAGTCGTGGCTGAGACGAAGATCATACGGCCGGCCCATCTGTGCAGGTAGGATACTCTTTCGTAGGATACATTCGCAAGGACATTGAGGAAGCCATGTTTGCTGGAGAGTAAGAAGACCAAAGGGATCTGGGTGACCGTGACCCAAGCCGCGCGGAATGCCACATCATCGACGAAGTGTGGCGTGGACTTCGGGGCATCGACGGAGAGCAGAAGTGCCACGACGGTCAGCGAATAGGCGACGAGCGCAGCGACCTTGCCGACAGATAGTCTTGTGGGAGTTCGCCGCAATAACTGCGGGATCTGTAGTACCGCAATCGCATCGATATATGCTAAGGCTCGTCTACTAGCAGACGATCTGGCCGATGCAGGAGTGTTGACTCGATGTGCGCGTGATCTACTGAGGTTAGGCTTATGCGGTCTACGCGTCCGTGATCAAATAGTGACATACGTTCGTCTACTCCAGAATGCAAATGCTGTTCGCCCAGAATTGATCAGCAGGAAAGCCGAAATGCTAGCCCAGACCACTAGAAAGATTTTCTGATTGGCGCTTCCTCGGTGCTTGAGGTGGTGCTCATACCGAACGTCGTCAAGGTCGTTACTCTTGTTGGGCATGGCGCAAAGCGGTCGTACGAAGCGCAGGGGCCTGCCAGCAGGTCTGCTATTAATATATCTGTAAACAGGCTATTGCAGTTACAACCCGGAGGCGGACGGGAGTCGTAGAGCCGTCAGCAACGGGTGTTGCTCTCTGGCGGTCGGGCACAGTGCCTGCCGGCGTGAAAGAAACAATGAAAAGTGTGGGATGTGGTGAAGCGTTCGAGTAACACGCTCAATGCCATTGTTGACAACTCTAGCGCGGTAAAACGGTGTTCTGGTCTAAGAAAGGACGATGTGTATCAGCCACGATGGTCTGAGACGTGATCCGCTGGTCGAGGCTGCTGAAACCGAAGCGCTCGACATGGCGTTGCGCACCTGGAGGGTATGCGGAACACGCGTAGACAACACTCGCCGCTGCGTGGCCGAGACCGAGGCAGCTCCACTGTCTGCTCCTATCGCAATCTCCTGAATCTTGGACCTGCTGCAAGCGTCAGAACGGATGCGAAGTAGAAGATGCGCTGTGGGCGCCTGGGCAGTCGTGACATCATCACGTTTCAGATGGCTGTCGCAACGGCGCGACGCGCCCTGAAGCCCGCTACCGCAGCCAAGTAAACCTCAACGATAGAGGCGATCGATCATTTGAGGCGAAAATGAAAGGGCTGGATCTGAAGTGTTGTTGAGCTCGCAAGAAGGTGGGGAAAATTGGAAGTGACAGGCTCTGGCTCCCAGCGCTCGGACCCCACCTTCTCCAAACTTCGAGCAGACGTCAACACTACCACACCAATGCACCGATGACACCACTATGCCAACACGCCGTATGCAGCGAAGCGCCAAGTAACGTGTGAAAGAGATATAGGGCGTGTAAAGCATGAAAGACGACGGGTACGCAAGCTTGGAGTGCTTTAAGGCTCGATTATCTAACTTTTGGCGGGTATTGCTGCTAGCCTACAGGTCCCCAAGGCCCGAATTATGGCTCATTGAACGGCTGTCAACTTGTGTCTGGACTCCAATTCTCTCCGCTGCTTCTTAGCCAACGTACTACCTGTGCTCTTACTTCTCGGGATACTCCTCGATGGGAAAGAGCAGCTCGTATAGGTCCTTGACCATCTTGAAACCGAAGTTTCCTGAGTCGAAGGAGCCCTTGACGATACGCTCCCAGTCCAGGTGTTCCTCTGTGGGAATCCAGCTGCTCCATTTTCCTTCGATGACAACATAGAAGAGGCTCACCCCAACGGGCAGCCTGATAATCGCGGTAGTCGTTGCCGGCACGGCTCTGGCGGCCAAACATTATGGCTCGCTGGTGGAGACGACACCAGTCGAATTTTTGTGCTCGCGGAAGCACTTAATGTCGAAGGTCGGGCGGCCGCAGGCGCTTCACGATGGTCAGCGAGGAATGCCAGAATTGCAACAACAGGGTACGTACCAGAAGCGACGGCCACCATCAGCCTTCTTCTGCGACGTGACAGCGATCTTCTCGATGGTCTTTGGCAGAAATGCTGCGTTCTTGCCGCTTCCCATGTTCTTTGGCGGATGCCCACCACCGCGGGCTGGATGATGCACACCCTCGTTCGGCGTGCCGGAACCAGCTGGGTCCTGAGCGAATAGAGAGGAATAAGGGGTGAAAGCAGGAGCTGGGGTCATAACCGGCACAGTGTTGATAGGCGGCGGTACTTGAGCATTTGGACGGGGCTCGCTGAAGCCAGGCACGGTGTTTGGATGCGGCAAGAAAGATGCGCCGAAAAGCCCTGATCGCAGGGACACACGAATGAGGTTTCTCACGGTTTCCTCGCAGCGGCGCTCAAGCTTGTCGACGTACAGCGCCATCTCCACTCGATACTGCGCGTAGTCATGTTCCAGCGCCAAAGGCCTCTGGGCGAGCTCAGCTGCGCTCATGGTTGGTTCCAGATGCATCCTTGGCACTGGGTATGGCAGATCTTGGGTAGAAGTCGGTGTCAGTGGGAGTTGGCCGAGGGTTTGTAGTGTGGCTTCACGCGTGGGTGCGTCGAAGGCCTGTGAAGCGAGCTTGGTCAGCCCCGCCTAGCGCCAACAGGTCCGAAAAGGTGCATCAGGAACTCATGGCCGAGGCTGATACCGCTTTATGAATGTTTCTCAGGGTTATCGATCGTGAGCTTGCATACGCGTTTCAAACGCAAAGCAATCGCTTGTACAGGAAGCATACGTTCAAATCGATGACAAAAAAGCTACCGCTTAGTATTGCAGCAGCCGCATATGTCTCCTTGGGCTCGAGAGTCTTCCGAGACCTCTCGATGAGATTTCTTGAACCCGCAGCATACTGGGTGCAAGCGTACATCAGGACTGCTTCCTGGTCTGGCTCGCTCTTGGATGCTACATATTTGACGTTTCACAGGCAAATACAGGTGTATGTCAATCCGCGATCATCGATGTATCATTCGAAAGGTCGTTTATCGCTATCTATCTGGATCGGAGCCCACGCTGATACCGCTGGCTACGACACAGTCATTACCGCTGGAAGGTCGACATTTCTTGTATATTCCCCCTCAGCACCACCTCGTATCGGTTGTCTTCCCCGCCTCTCCGTAGACCATCTACTGCCAGTGACCGTGCGGATAAGGACCCTGGGGCAGACCGGTCTGTCACGCATCGTAGACGGGTGAGAACAGGAGCGCGTTCAAGTCAGCCGGTCTGAGGGCTTTGTGGCCAATCTTGCCCTCGCGATAGGCACGGTTGACGATGTCCACCCAATCGTCGCATTGCTCTGCGTTGTGATCAGTCTACATATCGAGGTAGGTTCAGGCACCGCACCTACCCCACCATATAGGAATGCAGTCACCGCGATCCTCAGCCTTGACCGAGCATGATATCCAGTTGCCTGTGACGATGCGGTTGTGGGTTCGGCACCACCCCATATGCCCCGCCCGGAAACACATCTGCTCAAAGGCGTACTGGTTGCAGTGCAGTTGCGAGATGCAACACTAGTCAGCATCGCATTGATGAGAGTGTACAGAAGATCACTCACCACTGCTTCAGATTACCTTGGCGTTGGAAGAGGTCGCGCATCACCGCAAGGGTTTCAACAACAACTGGCAGAAAGAGGGTGTTGTCGCTGGGCGATGTGTACACGCGATTGGAGGGCGGTGGCGGTGGAGGCGCAAGAAGGGCGCGCAGGCGTGCATTCTCGACCTGGAGGTTGTCGACTTGTCCACTAAGGTTGTGGATCTGGCCGTTGAGGTGGTTGACTTGCAGTTGCAGAGAGTTGTTCACTTCGCCCAGGCGGCTCATCTCATCCTGGTGAGTCTGTGTGATGAATGTTTGGGGCCATATTGCGGACGAGGTTACTGATGTATATAGTAGGATGGTTTGTTTGACGAAGGAAGAAGAATTGATTGCGGTGAAAACTGGGCGACGAGGCACTGGGCTTTATAGGGGGCCTGCCGCAAACTCCGCCAAGCTCCCTTCACTGGAAAAGCGCAAGCGCCCCACGACGTCTTCGACCACCGTTCTATATGAGATAAATAAGCACTGGAAAAGTTCGTTACGAAGAAGATTTGGTTAGGTGGAAATGTACACGCATGGTCATTCATTGGCTACAGCACAACCCCAAGCAGCGTGTGACGCTGGTGTTAAACCTGGTAAAGTAATCTAATTCCCCAAGTTCCGCCAAATGGGCATCAAATCTGGAACGCCTGTCGCGCCAGACTCCACACCTCCTCCGCATCCATGCCTCTTCACCTGGATTGGTGCATGTAACAGCTATTGATCTGATCAAGAATGTTCGCGAAGTCCAAAATGAGTGTGACTTGCTCGATGATGGCATGTAGCCCAGCGCTTGGTTCAGGCACTGCCAATCGACCCGCAACTTCTACATTTCGGCCTTGACGTCATTCTCAGGATTGGTGTGAACGAACACCTCGATGTAATGGGGGCAGACCTTCAGCCGCCACTTCTTCTCAAACAGGAACATCTCGTGCTCGTTGTTCCGGTGGTCGTCGCCCTCCCCCGCCTGAGTTCAGTTTTGCAACCCTTTCGTCGGTATGCGCCAGATGATCTTTGCCTCGGCGTAGGAGGACTCGAATGCGAGTCTCCGGATTTGGCAGAATTGCGGGTCAGTAGAGTTCGGGGAGGACTGCAATGTGTGAGCGACTGGCGATTGACGGCATCTTGAAGACGTGGCTGGGTACGATGGTAGGGTTACGAGAATTGGTGAGTAATCGAAGTCAATAAGCTATTGAAGGATATGGCTCAAGAGAGGAGTTCTAGTAGCTGCTCGTGTAGCTGCTCGTGAAGGTGACAGCATTCAACATTAAGCTCACTCAATCCGGCATAGCGCTGCTACCTGCCCCGAGGTCACCTGGTCACTGCCGCCTCGAACAACAGTGGGTGACCATCAAGGCCCGAACATACATCGCAGGGCAGGCTCAGCGTGTGGTCTGAGCGCGGCTTCCGCGCAGAAACAAGTAGCTTGACTCCCACTCCATCTTCCTCTTTCTCTTCTTATACACGCGCAAGGAGCCGAGTGCTTATCATTGCTCTGCGGTCTGCCGCCTTTGCGAATTTTCAGATCACTTTCCCCTTTCAGAAAGGTGTCGTGCTAGCCAAGATGTGCGAGGATCTATGGCTATGAAGTGGTACATCCCATACGCGTCGAGGACGACTTCAATGATTTATCAATGTCTGTCTCGTTCTCAATCAATCTGAATGTTGCTTTTCTTTTCCATGGTGACTGCTTGACTTCTCACCTCTGCTGCATCCATGTGTGTCGCTCTTCCTCAACTGCAGTGGGGGTTTTCTTTAAAATTCTCTCCTCATGTTGCGCCGTGACATTGCACACGTGCCCTCTCCGAATTCACATGATATCCAGTCTTCCGGAAGCCCTGATCATTTCTTTTGGGCGGAAGAGGTACATCTTTACAACACGCGTGTACCTCTCGCAGACTACCACTGGCCTCAGCTCTCGCGGCGAACCTCGATAGCAACAGCACTGAGTCGCTGCTGAGCTGACATATGTCATGCCCTCTGTCCTCTATACCACTATATATAAGTGGCCTCGTTCAAGCCTTTCGTGCGTACCTCACATAGACGTCACCGTACACTGCCAAGGCATCCGCCACTACGCTCCGAGATCAGAACAAACGCTCTCCATCACCTCGCTTGCGTCACTGCCGCCTCCGCGAGCGCCCGCACGGACGTTGATCTGGCAACGCACGCTGCCGCTCCACGCAGCTTAAAAGCTCAACACACTCCATCCCATTTACCATCCCTTCGCACATGGGTAATGGGTGCGATCCGACCTGTGGAAATCAAAAAGCCCAGGGCTGAACGAGGTAGTCTCATGGCTACATCGCAAAATTCAGGGCGACACCCCTTCATCAGAACTATTTAGTGACTGCAATTCCATTCCAGTGCTGAATGGGGGCCTCTTGCGTGCTTTCGCTCCTCATCTTGAGTGTTCGACATTCACTGTGATCTTGTTCACTCCGAAGTCGTTTCCTGCACGTGTAAAGGTGACCTTTGATTGCAGTAAACAAGTTTCCGCACTCACTGAAGCACAATTTAGTCTTATCGTCATCTACTCTCCGGATAGTCTCCTGCTATCATATCTCCATATATCGGTTCAACACCCATCATGCTTTCGTTCCTCTGTGAAACGCTCAAAAACACATGGGACGTTGAGGTCAAGCGTACCCCGCGCGACGAGCATAACGTCGTCCCTAAAGTCAATGTCGGCGTTCCGAGGCACAGCCATCAAGCGAAGAACAGGCGAGAGCTGTATGTATCCCTCCGGATCTCATCTGATAATCCAACGACCAATAGTTGGGCTATTGTAGTCGTATCCATGTACTCAACCGCTGGCCGTTCGTACACGCCAACTATCATGAAGGTCATGTGCCGCTGTCGTTGTCTGAGAGGCTGCGCCAGTTGCCGCAACCATTGCCCTGGTCAGAGCCTGTAGAGGAGTGGGGAGAGGACTGGTGGCTTCGCACGAGGATGAGGAGAAGTAAGATAGCTCTTGAGGGGTTTTTGGACCACTATTCGCAGTATGTGTGGGGAGGACGCTCAAGCGCTGGCGCTGAAGCCCTCCAAAGGGACGTACGTCTGGCTATTACATCAGCGTCACGGACGTGAAGGTCTTTGGGTATGGCTTTAGAGTAGCAGATTTACTTGCTTACCGCTCAGCCGGACATTGTTAGTATGGATATCTCACCACCTTTGCGTACAAAATCCGAGGCTGCATTTCACCGGCTGTTTCGATCTGCGGGACCTTACCAGCCTGCCCTACACGTACACACCTTTCAACTCGACAACCAATCCCGTCAACCTAGCGTCCTTCTAGAACAACGCCTTTCACAAGTTGCGCCGCTTGTTTATGACCGAAAAACGAAGAGAAATTACACTCAACAAGCAGCTTTCTCTTCTCGAGGTGCTCAAATCGTCGATCTCGAGGCACCTCTGCAGCGTGCAATCCTGGACCTTCCAGCGCCACTTCCGCCCAACTTGACAGTCAACATTATCGAAGCACGCGCCCAAGCCGACGAAGACAACCGTGATCAGGAGTTTGAAGATGTCCCTCTAAGCGCTCCGCGGCCGAACACACCAGATGTAATCCCATCAGATAAACTAGTGGCGTCCACTCGCAAACGTCGATCGAAGAAGCAACCTCGGACTGTCAATCTCAACGGGCTGCCGATTCGCCTCAACGAGAACGGTACGGAGACAAGGTATCGAGAAGCAGCACCGCCGGAAGACACATACGCCTGAGCCTCCAATACAACGATCAAAGAACATGATCCATACTTTGCCAAAGGTTGTGAGCGCCGCATAGTCTTCTTGTCAGACCCTGTACGCGGGAATCAGCAATACCAGGCACATGAGCAGGGTTTAGTAAAGAAGACTAGGGGCACAGAGCTCCTCAGCGCAGTGGATAAGGCATAGGACTGGAACCGTACAAGGAGGGGCGTACTAGGCGCGACTGCGGAGACGCTGAGGGATGGCAAGATACCGCGCCATTTCATTCTGAAGATGGGTGCGTCCAACGGTCCCAATGGTGATGCTCTCCGCGTCGATGAACGACTCAAGGCGCTCGTCAAACACTTCTTCTTTACTCGACTAGCCAAGTAAGACTTGGCCATCGAGATCGCCGTCCCTTTTCAGAAGCTCGGCGCTCAGTCGTACTTAGATAAGTACATCGACAAGGTTCGTGGGGATATGAAACAGATCGCCTGACTGTCTTTCTCGACCCTGAGTCTGCTCAGCAGTATCTCGATTGCATTCCGAAGCAGTTTTATGCGTCGAATGTCCACCACGATACTATTTTTAATGCAAAGCCGGAGACTGCAGGTTCATCCGGATCCTGAATGCCGCCGACCATAAGAGAGGTGTTGATCAAGCCATTGCGAAGGCGCAGGACTTCGTCCGATACGTGCGTCATTACGAGACTTAGAGGGACGGCTCGATGCCAACAGCGCCTGCAGCAGATGTTGTTGCGCCCTCCCAAGGTTTCCGTAGCAATCGATCTCTTCTCCGCTGGCGCTTGCCACAGTCGCTGCATGACGCAAAAATCCTGGATACTCCAGAGCACGCCATTTCAGCGATCTGCAAAGGCGTTTCCCACATCATCTCTCCTGGGCGGAACGGCGCAGATCGCATCTTCTGGTCCTCAGCCGCCGACGTCCTCTGCACATGCATTCCGTCAAGGCGTCCTCCAACATCCACAAACCCTGGAGTCCTTCAGGCAACCCGACTCGATGTCCTTTCTCTCCTGTGAATCATCGGATAACCAGCGCTACTCGATCATGCCCATTGGCAGTACACCTGAGCAACAGATCCGGGAATATCATCACCGAATGCAGCCGTCGAATGCGCAAGAATGGCAGCGACTGCGTCAACAGCAGCGCGGACCTCCAGCCACGCCTTTACTTACTTCTTCAGTCTATCCGACGCGGTTACCATCGTTTGAGTCGTCTTTTGGGTCCGGTGTGGGAAGCATGAAGTCAGCGACTATCTCCTCGTCGAGCAAACAGGAGAGTGAAGAGGATGCGAACGAGCATGTGGAAAAGTGTATGAGGCAGTAGAACGGACGAGGACTTTGACGACAAAGAATTGTAATTGTTAGATTCGAACGCACGGGAAAAGGACTGCACTTAAAGCTCCTTTGTCTTCACGTCCTCAAGACCTAGCACCTCCCGCCATGTCATGTTCGATCGCCAGAATTGAATGCTTGCAAAGATGAAGTGATTGATGCCTGTCATGAGTAGAACACTTGTTGCACGATGCGGCTTGAAGATGACGGTTCCAAGAGCAAGGGTTGAGAAGACCGTATTCATAACGACGAGAGCCGGTAGGGCCTGCCTGCTCTTACTTGCGCGAACGTGTCCCAAGCCCACAGCGATCGTCTGACTTGTTAGCCGTATTCACACTTGGGTCTTGAAGAACGTACGATGATGGCAACAGCATGTTGAGCGCTGACCTCGCCTCCAGCCGTGGCATATGGGTTGGGAAGCCTCAATCCGGACGCCCTGTTCAGAAGCTTTGCAAGGGCGCTGTGATAGATGATCTCCGGCTTCGTGAGGACAATGGTGCCGACCGCAGCATCGGCGACGCCCAACCAGAACGAGAACGTTGACATCGTGGTTCGTACCGCAAAAGCCTCGAGTTAGACTATCACTACACTTAGTGCTTGTCTAATGGCGTTGCAAAAGGCAGGCAAGGAGCTTTTTGGGACAGATGTGAGGAAGTCGAGAGGGCGCGATTGAGTTGCACCAAGGTGACCATCGAACGTGGACGCATGAAGTTGTGAGCTGCCTAGCAGCTGAGCCTGGCAGCTGGCAGACACGAGAGACAGTGGAAATTGCGCTTGTGGTAGAGGAATACCTGTGCAGACTCACCACAGACTTCAGATGATCCTAGAGCGGGGTGTTCAGTATACGACGCAGCTCGATGACTTGTTGTGGTTGAAGCATGGTGTTGCCTGAAGTCTGGTGAGACGTGCCTGCCCTTCAGCCGCAGCTGAGACACGTCCGTCCCGTACGCGCCTTCCCTCATCAGGCGGTCGTTGCGTTTTCCAGGAAAACAAGTCGGCCTTCGCCCTTTCTACTCAACGTCCATCGATGCAGCGTCGTCGCCTCTGCTTTACGTCGTGCCGTCGCCGCATGCGCGGTTCTCAGGCTGATGGAACAAGTTACCGAATTTCAGCGGGCGTTGCAACGCGCCTGTGCCGCGCAAACAATCGCCGGCCAATCACCTGTCAAAAGGCGAGTCGACTGCACTAACTCGTAACTTTCGATGTCAGGATGCCGTTTTCCATGTCGCCAAAAGAAGCATCTTTAGTCGACATCAGTTGCCTACAGTGCTTCCCCGCAACTCACAGCTTGGCGATGACGGACAAGAGCGTGATGCGACATTGAGAGAGGCAACAAGAACAGCCTAGTCGCTATCGTGGGCAAGTTCTTAACAGCTCTGGACCTCTGCAAGCTCCGTGGCACGTAGGCCTCTTTCGTCTACCTAAACTCATTTTTCTCCGAGTCCATACCAGATCAAGGCTTTCATCATGACCAGCCAAGAGAAAGACATTGCGAAGCAGCAAGACTCGAGTCCCCAGACGCTGGAAGAGCTCAAGCATACCACAACGATCGATACGATTCACAACGATGAGGCGCTTCGTGTGCTTGCTCAGTATGCTGGAGACATGGAATGGACGCCCGAGGAGGAGAAGAAGTTGGTCCGCCGACTCGACCGAAAATTGATATCGCTGCTCGTCATCACCTACGGCTTGCAATACTATGACAAAGCAATGCTCTCACAAGCCGCGCTTTTCGGCCTGAGAGATGACTTGAGACTTACCACTGGCAACCGATATTCCTTCTCTTCTGCCATCTTCTATCTGGGCTTCATCGTTGGCAGCTATCCAGCCATTCTCATGTCCCAAAGATGGCCGATCGAGCGTGTGGCAGCTGGCATCGTCGCCGTCTGGGGTGTGTGCTTGATGTGCTCGGCTGCGTGCACTAACTGGCAAGGTTCGTTAAAGTCGACCTCAAAGCAGCACTTTCCTGACTTTGAGTAGGCTTCTACGCCCAACGCTTCTTCCTCGGTTTCCTCGAATCTGGGGTGTCGCCAATGTTCATGCTGATCGTTGGTGGTTGGTACAAGAAACGGGAGCAAGCTCTCCGCATGGGCGCCTGGTATTCTGCCACCGGCTACGTCTCCATGGTATCTCCGCTCATCAACTACGGGCTCGGACACATCGACGGCGGTGGCCTCGCCCCATGGCAGTACATGTATCTCGTAGCAGGTTCAATCACCGTCCTGTGGTCTCTCGTCATCCTCTTCTTCATGCCACCTGATCCCATCCGTGCAAGAGGCTTTAACGATCGCGAACGATACATCGCGGTCGCTCGGATGAAGGAGAACAATTCAGGTGTCCGGAACAAGCATTTCAAAGTGGCTCAGGTGTGGGAGTCGTTGTACGACGTCAAATTCTGGTTGATCTTCAGCATTGCTTTCCTTATGATGATCGCTAATGGGCCTGTGAGCTCGTTCATCCCAATCATCATCTCAGGTAATCGGCAGTCTCGCATTTACAGACGAGTGAATACTGACAGCGAGCTAGGGTTTGGGTACAATCGCCTCAACTCGCTGCTCCTTACCATGCCGGCAGGAGCCGTCATCGGCACCATCGAACTCGCTGCACCCTATGTCGCTTACAAGGTCTCCGGCATTCGCACTTGGCTAATCGTCGTCTGCCAATGCGGCACTATCACTGCGTCGATCCTACTTTGGCGACTGCCGCGAAGTGAGAAGGGAGGGTTGCTATTCGGCTGTTACATCCTCGCTAGCTTTGGTGGAGCGTACGCGGTCCTTATGGGCTTGCAGATTGCTAATACTGCAGGATACACCAAGCGATCGGTGACATCCTCTGGCATTTTCGTGGGGTATTGTCTGGGTGAGACCGCACTAGCCCTGTCCTTTGATTACATCACTAAGATTACGTGCAGGGAATTTCGTTGGCCCCTTACTGTTCAAGCCACAGGATGCGCCTGCCTATGGCCCAGGGTTCGTCGCAGTCCTTGCAACCTCAATCGCGGCTGCTGCACTTGCCATTGTCTATCGCTATGTCTGCCTATGGGAAAACCGACGCCGCGACAAGTCAGGCACCATGGAAGGATTCGACAACGCCTATGACGATGACCTCACGGATATGAAGAACCCACAGTTTCGATACACACTTTGAGCGCGTGTCCTAGTCGTATCGCGCCGCGCGCAGTCTTCAGCCAGAAGTCTCACATCGTTGCAGGTTGCCGTCTCGAGCCTATAGTGGCACTGCTGGCGTTGTCAGTGCTCATGCACAAGCGCATGGTTCCGGTGGTGAGTGTTTGCAGCACGCTGTAATCACAGCTTCGGCGTCCCAACCAAGGCCACGGGCAAACTGCTGGAAAGCCGGTCGGCTTTCTCAAGTTTCTCAACTGTGTTGATGAGTTGACTGGACATGAAGAGGGGCCTTTACCCTTACTGGGCAACAGCATGCTCTAGCAGAGGCCGCGACCATGGTTGCGCTCCCCACTACTCCACAAAATACCTAGCTGAACGACGCACGACGCATGATCGTCATAAGATACAGGTTCCATGGGACTGACTTCCTTCATTGAGTGTCCAATTGCGATATCTCATCAATTCATAAGTGCGATAACCCAATCTTCCTCTTTGTTTGGCGGCGGCTTGTGCAGTGCACCTTTCGTTTCTTGCGACACGCTAAGTTGTTGCCTTGCGATTTGCATCAACGTTTTCCCGCTCTCTTTGTTTCGATGTCTATCTGACGGCGCACTGGAGCGCTGACGTTGTTTCGAACGTAAGTGCACTTTGCTCAAGAATGCGCGCCGGGTCCAACGACAACTCATTCGAACGCAGCCGATGTTGGGCAAAATGCTTAGCTTTCTGCACATCAAGAAAAAGCGTAGATCAACCACAAGCTTATCTGAACATCACGCAGACGCCGCATCGTTCCAGGATCAGATCGTCAAACGCCAGCTAGAGTTACCTATAAGCCTTGGCGAAGTAGCTGCTGCTGCGCACAAGAGCACGCCTACACATCTTCCGGGGGAATATGCAAGCGAGGACGATGTGCATTACTTCTTGTTTGAGGTCTTGACAGACGGGGGTCACGGACTTGTTCGTCTGAGTCCGCAATGGATACTGGAGACCTGCATGAGCTGGCACGGAGGCGGTCATGTGTTGAGATCTCTCCCCTTCGACAGCTATCAGCAGCTCTGTCCGTTGTACAAGGTCACGCCGACATTTCAATACGGCTGCTGTGTTTCGATCCTCTCCTTTAATCCCCTTGTATGACGCAATCGACCAACGTGGGTCCCAACTGGACTCACCTCTATCACCAGAGGTGAGGCAGTATCCCTTGTATCATGTGCCTCCCTCACGACCGTCCATTCGGCCCACACCATCCTATTCTACAATGCCGCACTTGTGTACCACGCCACCGCAACGGCTACCCACCCCAACCACGCTGTCCACCGCCAATTCGATTTCCCGCTCCCGAACTAGCTTGGTACAACCATCAAAGAACTACAAAACGGATGCTCATGCATTAAATAAGATAAGGTCTGCACCACGTCGTACGATGATGGTCGATCAGATTAAGAGACTCAGAAGAGGCAAGAGCGATAATGTTCTTCATATGCGGGTGAGCAACCACGGAAACCAGGACCGCGGTCAGGACCGCGGTTAGGGTACTGTAGGTCCTCACGTTTGGTCTCTTGATCCTCAGATTGGAGCGCCCAGACTGACGATGGTTGAAACAATGGAGCAACATTAACGGCAGGGCAGGCAACATCTCGAGGGTCAGAGACGAATGGGTCCTCCTCAGCGAATGAAAACCGTGTACGAGACGATTGAGGAGCAGGAGATCATCGGTGAAAGACCCCAGCGTGGTGTGGACAATGTGCAACATTGGTGGGCAAGTTACCACTGAGCGTCCCGGGTTAGAGGCGAGCCAGACGCGGGGTCATGATGCAGGAGTCCTCGTTGCATCACTCAGCTGCAAGCTCCAAACCAAGGGCCACAACCGATGCGCCTGCGCATCGTCCACTCGTTGTAGTAGATAGCGTCCCTTGCGCAAGAAGAATATTACCAACGAGATCATCACTGTGACAGCGATACAGTCTGAAGACAACGCCAATGGCGACAATGTGCTCGTGAAGACCATATGCATTGATGAATTCACAGATGCATGTCAGGGAGCATGGAGTAACGACGAGTCCTCAGACCCGTGCGCTTGGATGGCACTTGTGAGGTTTCGGCGGCTCTCTGCGGCGATCCTCGGCTTCGGTACTTGGGCCTCGTGAAACATGCAACGTTGGAAAATTACCGGAAGAAAGCGCAGCTTTCGATAGAATTCAATCAATTCCTTCTTACGGCAGGAAGTCAAATCAAAGGTTCAGATGATGCTGGAAGGTTTCGGTATTTTCTGCATAAATTGTTCCAAATTGAGCGCCTAATCCTCACTTGCTGTCTGAAGGTAAAGTGTTCAGTGGTGTCCCATTAGTAAGATCACAGAAAAATCATGGAGCAAACACAATGATGTGCTGGTATTCCAAATCAATGGCATGTATCGCTGAATTAATATTCGACTGTCGACGAACTCATACCTCAAATAATAGTCTCGGCCTGATGAATGATGCAAGCTGGTGGACTCGTAGGCATGCCTCTTCAACATATGTGGCATTTACATCTTCAACATGTACTCACACTCCGTGCCCAGATGCTGCGTTTGGGATGATTTACATCATGCGAGCAAACGTTACACCCAGTGCTATTGAACTGCTTACATGTATGGTAGATCCTCGCCTTACAACTGCGTACTATGCCTTCACGGGATCCCGTATCATGACTGTGTTCATGTCTTCACCCACGCCTCCATATTTCGCCAGGTCGAACTTTTGCTCGAGCCGCGGCGTGAAGCCGCACCTTGCATACAACGGCCTACCCATCACCGAGGACTCCAGGAAGCACGGCAGCTGCACAGAGTCAGCCTGTGCAGTGCCCCAGTTGACCAGCTTAGCGCCAGCTCCGCGCCGGTGATGCGCCGGATCAGTGATTAGAATGTGGAGGACTAGGACGGCATTAGCGAACGTCTTGTATCGATCTCAACAAGTGACGCCTACAATAGAAAGGCCTAGTCCCCATGAACTCCTTCCTGACCCTGTATAGGTACCACATGAAGTCGATCATTGCTTGTTTACCATCCTCGTCTGCCCCCGGCACCGGCAGCATGGACTGGATCTCTTCCTCCTTGCGCTCCTTCTGGTTTATGCGCCACTTGGCGCCAGCGATCATCTGGCCATCGAGCTCGGTATCGATAACCTTGAGATATGTGATGTCCTCCTCTTCGCGGAGCGACTTGAGATGCTTGTCGACTGACTTGTTGATGTATTCTTCTGAAGGTGGATGTTCGACCATGAATTGGGTCATGCCGCCTCCAGTGCCGAAAGCCGCGATCTGGATCCGGACGAACTCCGGAATGTCCGATTCGGTACACGGATGAAGCTCGAGAACCATTGTGAAGTAGTCGCAGGATGATTCGAAGTTGTCGTCGTTGCGTGTTCGAAGTCTGTGGTGTGGATATTCCTGGATCTTGAGGCAGCGAGGTTGATGGTGCCTCGTTTGCACCTTCCTTCATCGGCATGGATCACCCGGCTGTGAGTCGAAGAACGCCCTTCCACGACAGGCCATGACTCAAACTCACCCCATTTCTCACTCGACGCCCTTCTGCACCCATCAGCATTGTGCGATACGATTGAAGCTCGACAGCGCTTTGCTTTGGTC
Organism: Didymella pomorum; assembly: GCA_022225945.1. NCBI lineage: Eukaryota > Fungi > Ascomycota > Dothideomycetes > Pleosporales > Didymellaceae > Didymella > Didymella pomorum. The sequence continues at coordinate 12,843 of JAKJXN010000105.1, read as the reverse complement.
CTAGGGCCTTCCAAGGTTCGGATCGCGGGGCAGGGCTCCGCCGTCGCTGCCCCTCCATGCCTTTTCAGCTCGGCCACGAACAGACGCATCGATCGCTGCCACGATCTGCATTCGCGACAGAATCAGATCGCGGTCTTGTATCTAGTGTGACATCGAGTGTTCGTGTTCTCCGGCGCTCCTGCCATGACGCCAAGTTCTGAACCGGCAGATCCAACGACCGACACGTTTTGATCAAGCTCACCAAGCCGGCGGCTGATCAACGCCTGACCGTTGCTCAACGGTCAAGACAAGGGGATCCTCTGACCGTGCGCATGGACCGCCTCAGCCTCATCACTGAAACATGTCGTGGTCCGGCACAACGCCAAACGATCTACTGAAACCAGTCACAGAAGGGCGACACCCATCAACAGAACTCAGTTCTCGATGCTGACGGCATAGGTACCTAGGTAATCACCTCGAGTCAAGCCTTTCATGTCATTCCAGCCGCACGACTATCTACGGAGGCAATCAAAGTTTCTTGCATTGGCAGTCCAATGGGACCCGTGCCTGGCTCGTTAGCCTCCGCTTCCAACTTTCCGTTCCGTCTGTCCCGTCCGTCTCATTTCAGCGTTCGAGCTCGACGCTCGACCTCCATGATGCACACCGCAACAAAACACCATGCCAAGCCCCCCGTAACCCCCTCAGACTGCCGAAGGACCCGCCTCAGATCAGCCTGAGCACGCCGAATGTGCGGCCGCACTGCCTCGGCATAGGATCGCTACCATAAGAACGGAAAGTCTCCGTACAAATCAGCGTGCTTCGTCTCAGATCTACCGGGACGTTCCTTTCACGACGGTCAGATCCAGCCCTAACCGGTATCTAGCGCCTAGCGCCGCACCTCTCCCGTCGAGGAACAGACTTCCTTCGCATGGTAGAGCCCATGAGACGTCGGCTGGGCATCGGCACCTCTGACAGGATGTGCTATTGTAAGATCACGCATGACGTTTGATAGTACCCCGGGGAACTTCAGCATCAAAACATGACAGATTTGTGTGTGGCCGGCCGCCTTCATGATTTTTCTTGCACTTGTGACCTCGGTCTACCGATGACTGATCCGTTATAAGACCGCCGCGGGATACGTACTGGGCAACTATCACAGCTTTAATCTTCCCATCTTTAACGCTCACTCGTACAGGACCGGCTCCTATAATTGAAACCGTACATTTTTTAATTCTTTAGTACCTCAGTCACCAACATGAAGTCCTTTGCACCTCTGCTCGTCCTCACTCCATTAGCCTCTGCCGCTCTTACCTCCTCAACCCAGAACGATGTTACCAACGGCAGCGGCTGCAAGGCTATGACGGTTCTTTTCGCCCGCGGCACGACCGAGATAGGAAACATGGGCACCGTTGCCGGACCACCTTTCGTCTCTTCCCTCGGCAAGATGATGGGCGGTGCCCAGAACCTTGCTGTGCAGGGTATTGCGTACCCTGCTGACGTTCCCGGGTTCTTGGCTGGCGGTGATGCTGGAGGAAGCAAATTGATGGCGCAAATGGTAGGCCAGGTCATGACTGCCTGCCCAAACACCGCACTTGTCATGGCTGGTTACTCGTAGGTTTTCGTTCGATCGATATGGAGGAGCCTGAGGCTAACAGTTTCTAGTCAGGGTGGACAGCTCGTTCACAACGCGGCTTCCATGCTTACCGCAGATCAGTCTGCATTCGTCAAGAGCGCAGTCATCTTTGGTGATCCAAACAACGGCAAGGCTGTCGGCAACGTTGGCGCCGCCAACACCAAGGTCATCTGCCACAACGGCGACTTGATCTGCGCTGGCCAGGCTGTTATCCTGGCTCCTCACTTGACCTACGGCCGTGACGCAGATACTGCTGCTGCATTCGCCATGTCGACTGCAGGTACTGCTGCTAAAGGCGCCGCTGCCGCTGCCGCCAAGGTCGTAGTTGGCAAGGTCGCTAGCGGCTTCTCCGCCTGAGCCAGAAGTTCCGAGGTGGAGGTCTTCGAGACCTGAGGAAGATTTATATACCTATTGAAAACGCTGCTGGTCGGCTCCGATACCCTTGTTTACCATAATGTCTAAAGAAATGACTTCCACGATGAATACATCCAACCTTGGAGTGACGAACAAGGCTGCGCAGCCAACACTAGTCCAGATGAAGCTAGCAGCTTGAGGTGAGCGATTGTATCTCACCTCGTCTTCTATCTTCAGCTTCTCCTCCAGCCAACACCATGACTGCCTCTAAATTGATCAAGAAGCTCTTCAAGCGCGGCGAGAAGAACGACGCTCGAGTCTCCAGTTCCTCCTCCGGCGCAGCAATCTCGCCTACAAAATCGCCCATCATGGCTACAATCCTCCAACCTCCTGTGCCACAGACGGCATCACGACTGCTTTCTCTTCCCGGCGAGATTCGCAACAAGATCTACGACTTCGCCGTCTACCCCTCTCTCCACACTATCTCTCTCCACCGTGCACCAGAAACGGTGCTATCTCTCCCAATCTTCGCCCTCTGCCGCCAAATGCGGTCCGAGGCCATCTCGAAGCTTTGCTCGAGCAAAAGCTTTTCTCTCTCCGGTTTGCGCACCGCCAACTCTTTCTTCGAGATCATCGGCGACAGCGTGAGCGATCTGCGTTACGTCACGATTCGCAGCGAAGCTGATTGGAGAAGTGGAAGGGAGGAGATGGCAGTCGAGAAGGCGACACTTCTTGACCATCTCGAGCTTATGACTGCGCTTCGGTCTCTGCAGCTGATCGTTGGAGGCTTTCCATTCGCCTTCGAAGATGAGCAGCAGCTGAACATCGCGTCTTCTGTGGGAGCGCAATTCGTCTTTGCAGTCAGGAGCGTCGTCGATCATGAGAGGGTCGAGGTTGAAGAAGAAAGTGTGATGAGGGAGCGTTTCCTTGCGCTTTGCGACCAACTTGGCGCTTTGCAGGCTGTCCACTTCTTGAAGGAGAAGCTGCAGAAGGAACACGAGGAGCGCGCGGAGAAAGTGTTCCAGCTGGTCAAGCTGGTCAGTTTAGAGGGGGTGTTTGAGGGTGTAAGGCTGCCTCTCAGGATGCCAGAGTACTTGAGGAAGACAGGAGAGTCTGTTGAGGAGGTGTACGATGGCAGAGACCAGTACAAGATTGAAGACGCTTCAAATACCATGTAGTTTAGTTACGACTTCGGCACCATCAAGCGGTCAATATCCGCTGCATACCCGCCGTTCACGCCGACGAATTTGATCTCGTTCGTGCCCTGCTTTAAGTCCACGTTCAACACACTGCTTGCTGGATCGCCACCACCATGAGGCAGAAAAGAGAGCCTTTGCGTTTTGCCATTGACAGTGACATCTGCGATTCGTTGGCTCCTATCCCCATTCAGGTGCTTCACCCTGATGCTCGTCCTAGTCGCTGTGTCGCTCTGTACGTTGCTGAACACGACAGTACCCTTGTCTGCGCCACCGATGTAGCCAGCCGCCTTACCGGCAGAGCAACTCGAGCAGTCAATCGTACGCGCGTCGTTGCTGAGGGTTGCAGCTTCGCCTTCATACTGATTTTCAGATGGCCCCGCGCTTGATGCACCGGTACTGGGGTTCACAATCCAGTTGACGCTGTTCTTCAGGGTTGCGGTAGTGCCGGAGATGGTAAGCGGGAGCCAAACGTAGGTGCTGCGCATAAGGTTGTCGCTGACCCAGCGATCGCCCATGTAGACAAAGCTGTCGCCAACTGGGAGGACAAAGGTCGTTTGGCTGGCGTACGTGTTGGACCCACTGTCGGCGAACTTCTTCCAGCCAGACCACGGACCGGAGAGCGAGGTTGCTGTGGCGTAGTAATTGTCGTTGGGATTCCAGCCAGTGAGCTGCGAGGCAAACATGAAGTAGACACCGTTCTTTTTTATGACAGCAGGCGATTCGTACTTCTCTGCGAAGGTATAGACATTGGAGGTTACAGTGAGGTAGTCGCTTGACAGCGCATTGATACGAAGGCCGTTTTCGCGCTGTGATTATCAGTCCTTGATCTTTCTCCTGCCGTGAGGCTGCCTTGTACTTACGTCTTCGGTCAGAAGGTACGCCTTATCGTCAGTATCCACGAAGACACCTGAGTCGCGGCTCTGGTGGCCAAGAGGCTGCTCGCTGCGCAGATATGTGTACTTGCCGCAAACAGAGTCGCCCGTTGCGACGCCAATCTTAGCTTCCTTGTAGTCACCGCTGTCGATGTGCATCCACATGACGTACTTCTTAGTCGACTTGTTGTAGATGATCTTGGGACGCTCGATGACACGGTTGGGTCCTGTATCACCCGAAGCGGTCTGTGAGAGCAATGCGCCTTCGTAGTTCCATTCTACCAGGTTTGTAGAGGAATAGCAATTGACGTTGATAAACGAAGTGCCATTGGTCTTATCTTCACCCACCCTAGGAAGCGACTTAGCCAGCGTCGGGACCGTATCGGAGATGTTCGACGTACCAATACCACTTCTCGCCGACTTTGAGGATGCCGCCGCCATGCGCTTGGATGTGCTGACCAGTGTTTGTCTGCATGTAGCATTAGCATTGAGCAACTTTGTTTGACGAGTTTGCTGAACGGACCGCCGTCCAAGTTGCGCCAGGAACGATTTGCAACGAAGCAGTCGCCACCGACGCGAGTAGGGAGAAGATTGAAACAATGGATGAGCGCATATTGCGTGGGCCTTCGGTACTCAAATCGACTGATTCATGTGAGATGTGAGAAACATGCTACTGGACGACTTCCACATATATATTTGGGGCTCGTCTAACCGGCGGGCAATTGCACCCCGGGATCTTCTCCTTACTCCACACCTCTATCGACAAACTCCAGGCTTGTCATGTCACGAGTACAATGGTGTAGTAAGCGCCACGGGTTATAGATAAATTCGGCATAGGTAGCGGAGCGAACTGCGGGGAGCATGAGTGCCCGGCAGCGGCGTTGCTTGACAGAGGGTTCGCGATGCGTGTGAAAACATTCTGCCGATGCCCGGTGTTGTCATATCGTTGCTATTTCAAGTAAACAACTTGATGAGTCGCGAGGTGTCGAGTTCGTATAGGAGGGCACGGCACGTTATTCGGGCAATCCTTCCGCACAGACTGCCCATCACATTGGTCATTGAATATGTAGAGATGGTGTTCGAAAAAACCCTCTTTTAGACGTGCGCTAGCGTGTGCGAGGCTGCGAGGGAGAAGGCTGTCATGGCGACAGAATCGTGCTCTGGCTGTTAGCAAGCCCATGGCATGACTTCCCCTGACCGCGTGATAACCGAGACTGCTGCCATCGACTCCGGAGGCTCCCCGAAAGCCGGCGCGATGGACGATGGCCACCCAGACTATGCACTTTGCTGTCGCTGTTCAGGGCGTCTCTGACAGAAAGCTGGCGTGGGAGTGTTTGGCGGACGTGCATACGCGCTCTGAGCAGTACTTCTCGAGGGTGGTAATTCGTGCTCTGAGGTTGCGCCTGCCTCCATGGTGGTCGCTCCTTCCTTGAAAGACTTTGCGGGCATTCTTGGGTGACGGAGGAAGCTACGAGGGAGCTCTTGCCGCAAACCCCGCGTTCTCCTGACACGCTCCGGAGCCACGGCAGCACACGTCACCCTCTGCTATGTCATACTGATGGCCTCAGTCGTCTACGAGAGCTACTCCGGAGCTTCTCAAATATCACCGAGCCCTTGTAGACGCGTCGCAGTGCTGCTGTAGGGGTGCTGTCGTTGGAGGCATCGGAGAGGCTGGTCGCCAAACTCAACACCAAGCGTGCTATCACGAAATGTCCAGCGGCGGCCTCTCTTCCTACCACCCCACTACCGCCAAAGCACCACGCCAGCCTGAGCCGTCGCTGCTCCGAGATCGTCGATATGGCTCTCTTAGTCCTCAGCGTCATCTTCACAGCCTGATCCACGTTGTGGCGCTGCAGCCCCAGGCCCTCTCTGTCGAGCTTCCTCACGCCTTCCTCACCACAGATCGTCCGCGCATTGCTTCGAGCACGGCTCAACTTCGCCATGGAGCAGTTTTAGCCTCATAGCAAGCCTTACCCAAGCTTCTTCGGCGTCAAGCAAGTTCGCCGCGGCTGATACAGTCTTCGAGGGATGGGTGCGGACCTCCGGGTAGCTGCAGGCAACGCAATGGCACCTCTTCAGCCCTGAGCCTCACCCCCCTATCACCGTGGACCCTTCTGTAAGTACTTGTGAGTTTTCGAGATATCGCAGTCGCCATTCTCAGGCTTGCTGACATGACAAGCAGAGCAGCATCGAGTCACCCTACCCTCCGCTACGAACGCCGTCCTTCGCCGCCTTCGAATCCGCCGAGCTACACACCAAATTTGAACAGCCTTTGCGAACACCAGACACGCTCTTCTAAATATGAGCAACGCACAGCGATGCCGGGGGACCGCCTCTACAGACAGGCTAACGCCCGCCTGCGAAAGATGTACATGTCGAGAGTACCAGTGAGGGTGAGAGGCCGTCGCAATCTGCTTTAAGACCAGGTATAGGAAGTTTCCCGAACGCCGGGTTGTTCGAAACGTTCATCGTTTGCCGTGTTGTTGATCGGCATGATGAGACCGCCTTGCCCTCATACCACGCCTTGCCGATGTCCATTTCGACGGACTCCAGCAAGTCGGTTGTAGTCCTCTACAACAGCAGGAAGTATCCATCTCTTTTAATCCTCGGCTGTCAGCTCATCTCCTCGACTTTCTCTTGTCGGCCACCTCAATCTCGGGCAAACATCCTTATTGCGTCTCGCAGTCGGCTTGTACATCGCTCGATTTCTGCAACGTGTCCATGTTTCTTTCGAATCATGACTCAGAAGCTCGATTGCTCTTCTATCGTCGTCAAAGTCTCAGCATCCCGTCTCAAGTCGACTTTCGACTCTCGCGCTCTTCTCATATCTCACACCACTTTCCTGTCTCGTTGTCTCCTTGCATACAGAGAAAGGTAACATGGCGATGGCGATCAACTCATCAACCTCTGTCGAAAAGGCCTCTGTCATGAACGGCCTCCCTTGAGGCACAGCGCGCGCGCTTAGATGAGCAACCTGTGCCGGCGGCTGGGTAGGCCCGAATCTGGCACGTCGCGTGTAGGCGTGTAGTTGGGTCATTTTACCGGTGCTTTGACACGTCAGCTGTTGGTCTACATTGAGCAGGACTGTGTTGTTGGGATGTTGATGAGGATACCCAGAGCGACTGAAGCTGCTTCTGGCACTGCTGTCGTGAGATGTGACCGAGTCGCCAATGTTGCTGTATGTTAACAGCCGAACCTGCAATCGTATGCTATGCTGGACGGTGTGTCTACGCAGCATATACGCTCTACCTCTGTTTTCAACCCTTACTTTACTCTCTGGTTGGTATCGTTGTTCAAAGCGACTCGATGTCCTCAGAGCAACCCGCAATGCATCTGACTTTACTCGAACAGCACACATCGGCCAAGCAAGTCTGCTCTGTGAGCCACGATGCACTGGCTTCGCAAAGGAATATCGTTGTCGATGTCGAACAACGCTCAACGGCCATCCACGATGCAGACGGGCAATCGACCCCAGTCTGATCTCTAGCACTGCTTTTCAGCCGGAGCAACGCTGGTCGTGCCGTAACTTGTCAGCTTCTGGATACCGACCATCTGACATCGTCCCAGTTACTCGCTATTTATTAATCAAATTCTCCCAGACAAATTTGCTGGACTTCGCCATACCGAAGTTCTCATGTACTTTACGCACTTCGTCAGCATTCGGTACCTGATCGGTCCAGATGTCCGGCATCCCCTTCTGTAATCCTAAGCACCAAATCCGACCCTCCTTGTTGAGAGTTCCATCGCCGGTATCCGCATTGAACCATGATGAACCAACCGCGATTCGCAAACGGCACTCCACCAGGTTTTCGTTCAACAATTTGATCGACACTCGTACTGTGCCACAGGCCGGAGGTGGTGATGCAGTCTGGGCCGAGCTCTGACATATTCGGAATATGCTCGATACGAATCGACCGATAATTGAGTCAAACGTGCTGGGTGATTCATACCTGATTGAGATCTGGGGTCTCGGAGTTGCTCGGAGTCAGGTGGGCGTCGTCCGGCTGCTGTCAGGTAAAGTGGATGACGGCGATAGCGACGAGTATGTTTCATCCCCACAAGCGAATGCAAATGAGCAACTGTGCCGCATTCGGCATGTTTCCGCCGAGCAGCCTTCCCCTTAACGGTTTGGGCGGCCGGCTATGGGTGCCGTTGCTCAGCTCGAACGGTTTGAGAGGCGCAGGCCAGCCTGGTGATGATCCCTAATCTCAAGTTCGCGCCTCTGCGCTGGAGTCGATGGGGCCCTGGTGTCTAAGCGTACAACAAGGGATGTCATGAGGCGCCATCCTTTGTCTGGTCACTGCGCAAGGGATGCGAACATTCCGCGGCCCAGCCATTGTTGTTTCAAGGGGACTCCGCCCTTCCTTGTGCCTGACGGTACAAGAGCCGATACTTCCTTTGCGTCTTGAGGGTGTCAACCGCGCTCTGCATTGTCAATCGACTCGTCCAAGATCCTTTCTTCCCAAGCGGCCTGCGCATGTAACCAACCATGATCAGCTTCATTACCAGGAAAAGGAAGATGCGCAAAAGCGCTCGGTGCGCCGCGAAACCGGATGCCTCGTCGGATTTGACAACTTCCATCTCTGAAGCCGATCAAATATGGACGAGAGACTTTGCACTACATCCACGGACTTCGCAAGCCGACCAGGATCACGGTATCCAGAAGGCCGAGAGACTCGAAACCGCCGTCGGCGAGAAGCTGGGCTGTCGCTAAAAACGAACAACATGGCACTGCGGCCCGCTGTTGTCGACAGAGCGACAGCGCAGGTCGGTCGTAGCGGCAGTAGCGGATCTTGGAGCATATAAGGTCATCGATGTTGCGAGCTGTTGCTTGAGGCTGGACTCTCAGCCGTTCGTTGCTGTGTTCGTCTCGCTCATGGAAGGCTACATTGATCCCCGCACTTGTACGACTCAAGATCATCATCGTTACCAGTGTCATGGACCCGGGGGCCGTCGGAGCCCCGAACAGAAACGCCAAAGCACCAACTGCAGTCCTGTCGTATACACGTACGCACAATTCAAGCTGCGTAAGATTTGGTTCATCAGTGATTGCAGAGAGCTCTCAATTGATGGAGCAGTGTCACCTAGAGTTGGGTCAAAATATAGGCAGAACGCGAGCAAAGACACCATAGTCAAGTCCGAAGCATTCTGCTTTTAGGAAATCGAGCGCCCAAGGTTTTCCCACTTCGTGTCTATTAGAATCATTTCTTTCATCCTTCATTGCTCCTCACGCAGCCTCGGCGTTTTCCACGCAGCGAGTGGGCTACTGCTACCCTCAGCAATCTCATCGACCAAGCCTACAAAATCGTGCACTCTATCCCCAAGAAATCTTGCTGGCAATAGAGGACCTATGTCCACAGGTGGCGACGTGGGAGGCTGTGAGGAGGAGAAGGATCGCCAACCGTTTGAGACGCTTGGGCTGTTGAAACCCGAGCAAAAGCTCTTGGAGGTGCATTGGGAGTTCTTTTTCCATAGACTGTGGGCATAAGTATAATCGGAGAGTGTGGTGATTGTGGAGTCCGTGAGGACTGCGGAGCACTCGGCCTAATCGGCAATTGCGGAATCATGCTTCGCCATGTGGTCTCTAAAGCAGAGTAAGCAGAGTGCTCACTAACGCTAATAGCTTCAGTTACAGCACTGGATGGCCGCTCTGGCGTTCGATTTGCCCGGGTGCTTCGTGTTGAAGGGGTGGTGGCTGCGGTACATACTTCTTGGCGCGAATCCACGCATCGTGGGTAAATCGTGAGCTGCCTTTCGTGATCCTCGAGATCCTTGAGCCCCGGTTCATGACAAATTTGTTGCTTTTCAGCTGATATCGGATTCCAAATTCCCATTGTAAGCCCCTTTTCATGTCCTGAAGTTCGTGCACTTCTTGGCCTTCTGCAGGACGTTCTTTTCCCTCTGTAACCAACGCCAGAGTCGAGCTCGTCGGCTATTATCCACGATCAGCATCGATTCCTTCCGTCAACAATACTCGAAATATCTTTGGTGCTTCATGAGCACATGCTCTTTGTTGGCAGGATCCCGTTTGCGGAACCGATTTCGGGGTTTATGATTGTGGTACCAATGATCAAGGGCGGGAGACCAGCGACAAAATAAGAGCCGTGCAATCATTCCGCTGATAGGTCCAATTATGAACATGGCAATGATTACTAGATGCTTGTGAGCCCTATCTGAGGTCAGCGGAAGTACACAAGCAGGATCTGGGTGGATATACCAGTTTTCATGGTGATCAGGTCCACTCTGAGGCTCCACCAGGGGTGGCACAGATGTCTGAATCGGCGCAGGCATGAGTGCGGAGGTAGTCAATGGTATGGAAATGGATGTCGAGCGCGCTGAAGTGCTCGTTGGCGCAGACGTTGGTGCAGGTACCGAAACAGTCGCTGAGGGACCTAGTATACCACAGAGGTCATTGTAGGTATTCTGCATCTCCTTCTCGTCTTTTCCGCCGCACTCTTGTGGGCAGATGCCCCTGTCGTTCTTTACACCGTGGAGCGACTGCGACTGACAAAAAACAGGAAATGTAGGTGGCTTCGTTCGAGACCGGGGCCGTTGGAGGTAAGCAATTGTTTGCGGCGTCACGAATGTTCTCACAGGTTTCGACACACTCGGAAAGGCCTTTGTAGGGAAATGGGGTGCTGACCGGAAATGCGCTTGCGGCAAGCAGGATCGGAGCCTGAGCGGTAAAGATGGTCAGGATACGCATAGTGACGATACAATCCCTACGAGCGGTGCGGAACATTGTGTTCGAGCTGCGTCAACATTCGAGTTGGGTCGATGAGGTGCTCAAGCGAGTGGTTGGCTGCGAAGTCACGTTGGCAGTTTTCAACAGGGCTAGCGGCAGGGCAGTGGATATGCCTGGGCAGTTCGCCAGATTTCACCCCAGGCGTGTGACTCGCCCATCCCAGACCTTCACTGGGCTACTAATTAGCTTGTTGAATTGTGCACTATGTCTACCGCGCTGGCTCCGGAGGCTCTCGCTGCGCCTGTTCCACCGGGCTTGCAAAACCAGTGTTGCATTATGTACTCCTAGGCAGCAGTTCTCTGATATTTCCTACCCTAGCATTCTGTCATAATATTATTTAGATTCCGCTGCAATCGTCACAGTTTGCGCGTGAAATGACGCCCCAGGTCGTGGATATATGCACGGCCGCTGTCAAAACCTGAAGGATGCTGCTACACAAGCACAGCGTCTTGCGCTGATATGAGGATCCATACACAGTAGCGCTTGATGCCGCTGAACACCACAAGCACTGAATTGCGATCCGACCTCCGTGGGTATCCCACATACTTCCGAACCAGCAAGGGCGTACGATTCCGGGACTATAGGGTATTTATTTAGATGTTGCGCACGCATAGTGCTCTTTGGTAGCGGTCAAGCCATGTTGTCGTTCAAGTGGTACGACTTCTTGTCGCAATGGAAAATCTTTGACATTATGTATGAAATGGATGACTTCTTGTCTAGCCGCATACGATCTGCAACGCTCCGTAGGACTGAACAGGAGGGGCTGCGCAGCCAACAAAGCTACCCGTAGTCAGCCCATTGAATGGAAAGCCGTGATATTGATTCGTTAAGGTAACGCCGCAGCCCTGCTCTTTAAATAATTGGATATAGCAGCCCACAGCGCCGGTCTTGGGAGGAGCCGTCATGCTGGCCGTAAGTGCACCACCGAGAGGCTTATTTCGTCAGTGCTAGTGCGACTATACAACACGAACGATAACTCACGATGTTGACTGTGACGCATTGGTTCTCAGTGACCGTAACGGTCGTCCCTGTGCCGTCTGCAGGTAGAGGCTGTTCATAAAGTCAATCGACTTGATCATTGTCTTTTCTTGAGGAGTGTACGTACGGTGTTGGGGTCGGCACACGTATAGGTATTATAGATAGTGACTGATGCTGAAGCTGGACCGCCAGTGGGTTTGTTGCCAACAGGAGCAGCCGGGGCAGCTTTGGCAGCACCGCCCTTTGCAGGGGCTGCAAGAGCAATGCCGGATAGTGCCGCGGCGGTGGACAATATCTGAAGATGGAGTCAGCATGTGTGCTCCAGACGAGGGTGTCAAGGGCGTACTGTGAAGAAGTGCATGTTGGACTACTATGGTCGGAGTCTTGTGAACGATATCGCAGATTTCTCGACAGGAGATGAAGATAGCTGAAACTGATGGTCTTCCGCAGAGGTTGCCCTGGAGCTCTTATATGCAGTTCTCGTACTCTCCGAGACGGCTATTTGACATTTGTACTGAAGCACATGTCCGGAGGACTAGGTCTCGACGCACGCGAGGGCGAGCTATGCACCGGGTATTCGACGCCTCGTCTTTGTTCATAACTCGGGGCGCAGTGCATTCAGCTACAATGTCAAGTCTCGACTCCACGTAGTGATAGCCAAAGCGGGATCTAGTCGAGGGAGGAAAGCTTCGCGTGCTTGGACAAACGAATCCACCACGTTGCTTCGCACGTGGCTACGGCAGATGGCCACACCGAGTCCAAGTCTGTGACCCATGCCGGAGTGGTAGTATATTATCGCTAGCCGCTGTAGGATAGGGGCCACCGACCCCAGGAGACGGGATGGTCATGTCGGCTCGCTCTCAGTGACCCCATGGGGTGCGACTAAGGATCGATTTCACTTTTGGTTGCGAGAAAGCTAGTCGCTGCAGATAGGATAGAAAGGCGAGTTGTAAGGCTGAGAGCTGACGGTACGAAGAAGCCCGTTTTTTTTGAGGAATCAACTCCGAGCGCACGGGCCGCGAACATGATATCCGTTCACAACGCTCATACAAATCGTTACCAAAACAACGAATAGAAGACATT